>LR812541.1:55747495-55777495 GCA_903798195.1 Danio kyathit
ACATTACTTACTGTATAGTAATTAACTTAAACCACTATGAACAGCATCGCAATGCCATAGCAACCGCATATGATACCTTTGCAACAGTGTAACAAAACATACACAGTTTTGAACAACTTAATAATCGCATAGCAACACCCTAGCAACCATCCAGAACATTACTATTATTGTGTAGCAATGAACCAAAACCACTTTGAACAGCATAGCAACGTCATAGCAAACACAGGATACTTTTGCAACAACATAACAATACACACACAGTTTTGAACAGCTTAGTAACTGCACAGCAACACCCTAGCAACCATCTAGAACATAAAAGCAACTGTATAGCAGTGAACCTGAACCACTTTGAGCAGCATAGCAACATCATAGCAACCACATAGTATACTTTAGCAGCAGCGTAACAATGCACAAACATTTTTGAACAGAATGTTTACTGCATAGCAACACCCCAGCAACCATCCAGAACATTACTTACTGTATAGCAATAAACTTAAACCACTATGAACAGTATTGCAATGTTATAGCAACCACATAGGATACTCTTGCAACAGTGTAACAAAACACACAGTTTTGAACAGTTTAGTAACTGCATAGCAACACCCTAGCAACCTCCCCTTTCCTCAAATCTCCCTTAATGAGCCTCACCGGGCAGAAGTAGGTGTTCTCCACGATGTGTTTGGCCACCAGGCTGTTCTGTGCCGACAGGTTCATGATAAGGGTGAGGGCGTCTCTGGCCTGCGTGCCCACCGTCCCATCACGGTGGATGAACGGAATCAGAAGAGAGAAGATCAGAAAGTTTGCCGCTCCCTGATCTTGACTACTGTGGAAAAACAGCTCCAGCACTGAGGCATCCTTCACCAGCACACGACACAGCTGATTTAGGAGGGAAACCAATTCTGTTTCCACTGCAGAGCTATTGATGGTGGCCTGAGTGGGCCCCATGGCACAGAAGGGCCCCACGGTGCAGGTGGGCCCCATCGCGGAGCTGCTACTATTGGCCTGAGTGGGCCCTACTGTGCAGGTGGGCCGCATGGTGGAGCTGCCACTACTAGCCTGAGTGGGCCCCACGGTGCAGGAGGGCCCCATTGCGGAGCTGCATTTCCCGGAGGCTGCAGGCCCCACGGTGGAGGAGCTGGAGCATGCCGACAGCAGCATCATCAGAGGTTTAAGGATGGGTTTGTGGTGCAGTAGTGGCTGTTTGGCTTGAGCCACCAGCATCTTATACATGCGCAGCTGCTCCAGCTTCATGTCGTCAGTGAACTCGCGCCGCAGGCTCCACAGAAACAGCTTCTCCATCACATTCTCCACCACTACAAACTCCAGGATGGTCCCCATCGCTCCGCCCTGACCGCACTCCTCCTCCATCAGCAGGAACAGCATGTGCTCCACATAGTTCTGCACGGCGCTCGCCTCGTCGCCAGGGATTGGACCAAACCGCAAGCCACTCCCGCTCCTGGACAGACCAATGCCAGCACTGCGCACCGGGTCATGCTTCTCCAAGATTCTCAAAACCTGGCAAACAGAGGGAAGTTAGTGTTACTTTTATGATATCATACTAGGACTACTTTTGGATTACATTTAGATTACTTTTATGAATATGCAATCTGACAACTTTTTGATTACATTTAGATTACTTTTATGGTAGCATAATCTGACTACTTTTGGATTACATTTAGATTACTTTTATGAATATGCAATCTGACTACTTTTAGATTACATTTAGATTACATTTATGGCAGCATAATCTGACTACTTTTGGATTACATTTAGATTACTTTTATGAATATGCAATCTGACTACTTTTAGATTACATTTAGATTACATTTATGGCAGCATAATCTGACTACTTTTGGATTACATTTAGATTACTTTTAGGGCAATTCAATCTGACTACTTTTGGATTATATTTAGATTACTTTTCTTGTAGTGTTATTGGACAACTTTTGGATTATTTTTTATTACATTTAGATTAATTTTATGGTAATGTAATTTCACTATTTTAGATTACAATTATATTCATTTTATGACAACACAATCTAACTACTTTTGGATTACATTTAGATTACATTCATGACAACACAATCTGACTACTTTCGGATTACATTTTGATTACTTTTATGGCAATCCAATCTGACTACCTTTAGATTACTTTTAGATTACTTTTATGGCAATGCAATCTGACTACATTTGGATTACATTTAGATTACATTCATGGTAGCATAATCTGACTACTTTTGGATTATATTTAGATTACTTTTATGGAAATGCAATCTGACTACTTTTGGATTACATTTAGATTACATTTATGGTAGCATAATCTGACTACTTTTAGATTATATTTAGATTACTTTTATGGCAATGCAATCTGACTACTTTTGGATTACATTTAGATTACATTTATGGTAGCATAATCTGACTACTTTTGGATTACATTTAGATTACTTTTAGCGCAATGCAATCTGACTACTTTTGGATTACATTTAGATTACTTTTATGGCAATGCAATCAGACTACATTTGGATTACATTTAGATTACATTCATGGTAGCATAATCTGACTACTTTTGGATTATATTTAGATTACTTTTATGGAAATGCAATCTGACTACTTTTGGATTACATTTAGATTACATTTATGGTAGCATAATCTGACTACTTTTGGATTACATTTAGATTACTTTTATGGCAA
The DNA here is from genome assembly GCA_903798195.1 of Danio kyathit. Classification (NCBI taxonomy): domain Eukaryota; kingdom Metazoa; phylum Chordata; class Actinopteri; order Cypriniformes; family Danionidae; genus Danio; species Danio kyathit. Next base: position 55,750,187 of record LR812541.1, read on the forward strand.
TGCAATCAGACTACATTTGGATTACATTTAGATTACTTTTATTGTAGTGTTATTGGACTACTTTTAGATTATTTTTAGATTACTTTCATGACAATGCAATGTTAGTATTTTCAGATTCCTCTTATGGTAGTGTAATTTGACTATTTTTGGATTACAATTATATTCATTTTATGACAATGCTATTAGATTTAGATTACTTTTATGACAACACAATCTAACTATTTTTTGGATACTACTTTTATGATAGCATAATCAGCAAAATTTGATGACAATGCTATCTGACTACTTTTAGATTACATTTAGATTACATTTATGACAACACAATCTGACTACTTTTGAATTCAATTTTGATCACATTTATGGCAACTCAATCTGAGTACTTTTGGATTACATTTAGATTACTTTTATGATGGCATAATATGACTACATTTGGATTACATTTAGACTACTTTTATGACAATGTAATCTGACTACTTTTGGACTACATTTGATTCATTTTATTTGAGATCACAGATATTGAAGTACAGTAGGACAATCTTGTGCTATTTGACAGAAATATGTGATGATGCTAAGGTGTTGTTAGGGTGTTGTTAGACACTCCAAATAAGATACTGTTATGGTTATGGATAAAGTTATAAATGAATATCCACATGACTGACAGATATAAATATGATTGTATAAATGTGGATGATGCTTATATACCTGCGTCCAGTGGTTTTTGAAGACGATCATGCATGTTTCCGGATCAACACCCTTCAGTGTCAGTGTTCGCCCTCCATTACTGCCGGACACCACTGATGCCAACATGCTGACGGAGAGCAAAAACTACACCATCATGTCTTCATCACCATCTCCATCTCTCCGCTTTTAGCACAAAAGACCTGCAGAGGCACGGGTGACATATTTCAGACATTAATAATAATCAATAATATCTCAAAATTAATTTGGACTAGAAACAAGACAAAATCTAAGAATTTTTGTAGCATAAAAGTGAGCATAAAAGAAGCACTTCAAATCATCAGAGAGTACAGCAGGATATGAATGCTATGATCAGTCTGAGTTACTAAATATACAAGTCTACATGTTGTTTTGTTTGTTGGTTTGTTTTGTGAATGAAATGGTCTGTGTCTTTCTGCTGTTCTTGACCAATATAGCAGGAAGAGTGTTTCTCCACCCAGCGCTACAGGGTGGAGGTCTGCGCTCCGACATTCCCAACATTCCTCTGCATTCCTGGGAAATCTCACCTCAGTGCAGCCATGACCAGCAGACGACCGCTGAGAGAGAGAGAGAGAGAGAGAGAGAGAGAGAGAGAGAGAGAGAGAGAGAGAGAGAGAGAGAGAGAGAGAGAGAGAGAGAGAGAGAGACAGAGAGTCAGCCAGTGGACAAAACTATTCAGAAATATTATTACATTATTACAGTATATGCCATCTAAATATGTTTAAATCTAAATGTGTATGTTATTTTACATTTATATTTTAATATATAGGTATATATGCATTATATATTTACTATTTTGTTCATTGGATGGACGGATGGATTGATGAAAAGATAGATAAACTGATGGATGGATGGAGGGATTGATGGATAGATGGATGGATAGATAGGGTGGTGGATGGACGGATGGATTAATGGATAGATAGACTGATGGATGGAGGGATTGATGGATGGATGGATAGATAGGGTGATAGATTGACAGATGGATTGGTGGATAGATAAATAGGTAGACTGATAAATGGAGGGATTGATGCATGGATGGAAAGTTAGGGTGATGAATGGGCAGATAGATTGATGGATAGATAGACTTGTGAATGAAGGGATTGATGGATGGATGGATGGATGGATAGATAGGGTGGTGGATGGACGGATGGATTAATGGATAGATAGACTGATGGATGGAGGGATTGATGGATGGATGGATAGATAGGGTGATAGATTGACAGATGGATTGGTGGATAGATAAATAGGTAGACTGATAAATGGAGGGATTGATGCATGGATGGAAAGTTAGGGTGATGAATGGGCAGATGGATTGATGGATAGATAGACTTGTGGATGAAGGGATTGATGGATGGATGGATGGATGGATAGATAGGGTGATAGATCGATGGATTGATGAATGAATAGATGGATGGATGATGGATGAAGGGACCAATTGGTGGATGTATTGATGGACGGATGAAGAGATTGATAGATGGGGGGGTGGATGGATGGATGAATGGATGGATGGATGGATGGATAGACAGATTGGTGGTTGGATGGATGACAGATTGATAGAAGGATGGATGGATAGATAGATAGACTGATGGAAGGACAGATTGATGGATGAACAAACTGATGAATGGATGATAAATTGGTGGATGGATGGATGGATGGATGGATGGATGGTTGGACGGATGGATTGATGGATAGATTGATGGATGGACAGATTGATAGGATGGATGGATGGATAGATAGATGAATAGACTGATGGATGGATGGACAGATTGGTGGTTGAATTGGTGGATAGATTGGTAGAGGGACAGATTGATGATGGATGGAAGGATGTGTAGATGGATGGAAGGATGGATGGGTTGATGGATAGATTGATGGATGATGGATGGATGTATGGATGGACACATTGATGGATGGTTGATAGACAGACACTGAAAGAGGAAACTAGATTAAAGCAGCCCATAATAATCTGCAATAATCAGCTGATGTGTGCATCTCCATCAGGATCTCTGACCAGGCTACCCACACTGCACTTCTGCAGGTTTGTGTTGAGTTCAGCTCATCAAACACACACACACACACACACACACACACACACACACACACACACAGAAATCCAGCAGCACTAATCCGCTGCAGAGCACCGGCACCACCACATAATAATCAGCCGCGGTTTCATTTCCGCCGCTAAAGAGGATTGATGACTGACGGAGAGACGCACGAGTCTTACACTCGTTTACTGTCTGTCTGTCATTTCACCACATGCACACCAGTCTGTTTTTACTGTAATATTTGCCTGAATGTTTTCCTCCACAGCAAGAGGGTTGCTAGTTTGAGTCTCGGCTGGGTCAGTGTGTGTTTCTGTGTGGAGTTTGCATGTTCTCCCCGTGTTGGCGTGGGTTTCCTCCGGGTGCTCCGGTTTTCCCCACAGTCCAAACACATGCGCTATAGGGGAATTGATCAACTAAACTGACCGTAGTGTATGAGTGTGAATGAGTGTGTATGGGTGTTTCCCAGTACTGGGTTGCAGCTGGAAGGGCATCCGCTGTATAAAATGTATGCTGGATAAGTTGGCGGTTTATTACGCTGTTGTGATGAATAAAGGGACTAAGCTGAAGGAAAATGAATGAATGAATGAATGAAATAGTTTGTAACACTGAAAATTTGAAATGTTTGAGAATAAAATTAATTATTTCTATTATTAATGAGAAATATAAAAAAGCTATTATGCAAATATTATGCAAATATGCATCACTATAGTTAATGTTGTAATAGTAACACAAGTACATGGACATTTAATATGCAATTCACAAACAGTTTTAGGCTAACAAACAACAAACTGATGTTAGCTTGCAGGGATCAGACAAACAAACTCATATACAGTCTACTGGAACCATATATACTATCAAAAATAGTGTACAGAAAATGCTTTTCTAATATTAATAGAATCTGAAAAGCAAAGCAAGATTAACCTCCATTTCTGTCCCAGTTTGCAGATAATCTGAAGGTTTGCAAAGCTGATTTTACATCATTTAGGCATCTTATCTGATCTACTGTATGTCTGACTAGACACTAATCATCAGTATCTTATTTGCAGATTTACAGATGTGGAAAACCCACAACCCACGTGACAAAAAACACTAGTAATTAATAGTAAATAGTGTTTTTGCTGTAGTAAAGTGTATTATACTGTGTATATATTATAGTGTCTACAACTCTTTGTTAATAAATGCTCCAGCATTCTGTAGTGTTAACTATACCAGTGGTGGCCAAACTTTTACTTATGAAGGACCAAAAACCAAACTTGATCGAGGCTAGTGGCCTAATTTATTTAATAATGTTTAAAAATGACTATAAAACATTGCTTTATATTAACTAATGCAGTATTTTTTACGTTTTATAATGAACTTATCACAGTAAAAACAAACCTAATCTAATTTATGACAGAATTACACTACATTTTGCCTTGATTTGCTTGCTGATGTCTTCTGCATAGTCCTCTTTTCGTCGAGTGACAGTACAGTGCACATTTTAAAAATTCCGATTCATTTACATTTAATTGAAACATTTAATTTCAGTTTGCTTTTTTTGTAGCTCAGCAATAAAACGAACAAACAAGGTTACGTCAAATAAGAGATGACAATTTCTGTGTTAAAGGCGTTCGCCCCAACCCTCTCCATCATTCTCACTCTCCTCTCTGATGGGATGGTGGGCCAAATCAAAGGTTACAATAGGCATGAGCCGGTATAAGATTCTGACTGTATGATAACCTTGGATAAAAATTTCACCGTTTCACAACAGATCAATTACTATAGTAGTCGTGTTACTATAGCAACTGTAGAATCACCACAACAGATCTATTACTATAGTAGTCGTGTTACTATAGCAACTGTAGAATCACCACAACAGATCAATTACTATAGTAGTCGTGTTACTATAGCAACTATAGAATCACCACAACAGATCAATTACTATAGTAGTCGTGTTACTATAGCAACTGTAGAATCACCACAACAGATCAATTACTATAGTAGTCGTGTTACTATAGCAACTGTAGAATCACCACAACAGATCAATTACTATAGTAGTCGTGTTACTATAGCAACTGTAGAATCACCACAACAAACAGATCAATTACTATAGTAGTCGTGTTACTATAGCAACTGTAGAATCACCACAACAGATCTATTACTATAGTAGTCGTGTTACTATAGCAACTGTAGAATCACCACAACAGATCAATTACTATAGTAGTCGTGTTACTATAGCAACTGTAGAATCACCACAACAGATCTATTACTATAGTAGTCGTGTTACTATAGCAACTGTAGAATCACCATAACAGATCAATTACTATAGTAGTCCTGTTACCATAGCAACTGTAGAATCACCACAACAGATCAATTACTATAGCAGTCGTGTTACTATAGCAACTGTAGAATCACCACAACAGATCTATTACTATAGTAGTCGTGTTACTATAGCAACTGTAGAATCACCGCAACAGATCAATTACTATAGTAGTCGTGTTACTATAGCAACTGTAGAATCACCACAACAAACAGATAAATTACTATAGTAGTCGTGTTACTATAGCAACTGTAGAATCACCACAACAGATCAATTACTATAGTAGTCCTGTTACTATAGCAACTGTAGAATCACCACAACAAACAGATCAATTACTATAGTAGTCGTGTTACTATAGCAACTATAGAATCACCACAACAGATCAATTACTATAGTAGTCGTGTTACTATAGCAACTGTAGAATCACCACAACAGATCTATTACTATAGTAGTCGTGTTACTATAGCAACTGTAGAATCACCACAACAGATCAATTACTATAGTAGTCGTGTTACTATAGCAACTGTAGAATCACCACAACAAACAGATCAATTACTATAGTAGTCTTGTTACTATAGCAACTGTAGAATCACCACAACAGATCAATTACTATAGTAGTCGTGTTACTATAGCAACTGTAGAATCACCACAACAGATCTATTACTATAGTAGTCGTGTTACTATAGCAACTGTAGAATCACCACAACAGATCTATTACTATAGTAGTCGAGTTACTATAGCAACTATAGAATCACCACAACAGATCAATTACTATAGTAGTCGTGTTACTATAGCAACTGTAGAATCACCACAACAGATCAATTACTATAGTAGTCGTGTTACTATAGCAACTGTAGAATCACCACAACAGATCTATTACTATAGTAGTCGTGTTACTATAGCAACTGTAGAATCACCACAACAGATCATTTACTATAGTAGTCGTGTTACTATAGCAACTGTAGAATCACCACAACAGATCAATTACTATAGTAGTCGTGTTACTATAGCAACTGTAGAATCACCACAACAAACAGATCAATTACTATAGTAGTCGTGTTACTATAGCAACTGTAGAATCACCACAACAGATCAATTACTATAGTAGTCGTGTTACTATAGCAACTGTAGAATCACCACAACAAACAGATCAATTACTATAGTAGTCTTGTTACTATAGCAACTGTAGAATCACCACAACAGATCAATTACTATAGTAGTCGTGTTACTATAGCAACTGTAGAATCACCACAACAGATCTATTACTATAGTAGTCGTGTTACTATAGCAACTGTAGAATCACCACAACAGATCTATTACTATAGTAGTCGTGTTACTATAGCAACTATAGAATCACCACAACAGATCAATTACTATAGTAGTCGTGTTACTATAGCAACTGTAGAATCACCACAACAGATCAATTACTATAGTAGTCGTGTTACTATAGCAACTGTAGAATCACCACAACAAACAGATCAATTACTATAGTAGTCTTGTTACTATAGCAACTGTAGAATCACCACAACAGATCAATTACTATAGTAGTCGTGTTACTATAGCAACTGTAGAATCACCACAACAGATCTATTACTATAGTAGTCGTGTTACTATAGCAACTGTAGAATCACCACAACAGATCTATTACTATAGTAGTCGTGTTACTATAGCAACTGTAGAATCACCACAACAGATCAATTACTATAGTAGTCGTGTTACTATAGCAACTGTAGAATCACCACAACAGATCAATTACTATAGTAGTCGTGTTACTATAGCAACTATAGAATCACCACAACAGATCAATTACTATAGTAGTCGTGTTACTATAGCAACTGTAGAATCACCACAACAGATCTATTACTATAGTAGTCGTGTTACTATAGCAACTGTAGAATCACCACAACAGATCAATTACTATAGTAGTCTTGTTACTATAGCAACTGTAGAATCACCACAACAGATCAATTACTATAGTAGTCGTGTTACTATAGCAACTGTAGAATCACCACAACAGATCTATTACTATAGTAGTCGTGTTACTATAGCAACTGTAGAATCACCACAACAGATCTATTACTATAGTAGTCGTGTTACTATAGCAACTATAGAATCACCACAACAGATCAATTACTATAGTAGTCGTGTTACTATAGCAACTGTAGAATCACCACAACAGATCAATTACTATAGTAGTCGTGTTACTATAGCAACTGTAGAATCACCACAACAGATCAATTACTATAGTAGTCGTGTTACTATAGCAACTGTAGAATCACCACAACAGATCAATTACTATAGTAGTCGTGTTACTATAGCAACTGTAGAATCACCACAACAGATCAATTACTATAGTAGTCGTGTTACTATAGCAACTGTAGAATCACCACAACAGATCAATTACTATAGTAGTCGTGTTACTATAGCAACTGTACAATCACCACAACATATCAATTACTATAGTAGTCGTGTTACTATAGCAACTGTAGAATCACCACAACAGATCAATTACTATAGTAGTCGTGTTACTATAGCAACTGTAGAATCACCACAACAGATCAATTACTATAGTAGTCGTGTTACTATAGCAACTGTAGAATCACCACAACAGATCAATTACTATAGTAGTCGTGTTACTATAGCAACTGTAGAATCACCACAACAGATCAATTACTATAGTAGTCGTGTTACTATAGCAACTGTACAATCACCACAACATATCAATTACTATAGTAGTCGTGTTACTATAGCAACTGTAGAATCACCACAACAGATCAATTACTATAGTAGTCGTGTTACTATAGCAACTGTAGAATCACCACAACATATCAATTACTATAGTAGTCGTGTTACTATAGCAACTGTAGAATCACCACAACAGATCAATTACTATAGTAGTCGTGTTACTATAGCAACTGTAGAATCACCACAACATATCAATTAATATAGTAGTCGTGTTACTATAGCAACTGTAGAATCACCACAACAGATCAATTACTATAGTAGTCGTGTTACTATAGCAACTGTAGAATCACCACAACAGATCAATTACTATAGTAGTCGTGTTACTATAGCAACTGTAGAATCACCACAACAGATCAATTACTATAGTAGTCGTGTTACTATAGCAACTGTAGAATCACCACAACATATCAATTACTATAGTAGTCGTGTTACTATAGCAACTGTAGAATCACCACAACATATCAATTACTATAGTAGTCGTGTTACTATAGCAACTGTAGAATCACCACAACAGATCAATTACTATAGTAGTCGTGTTACTATAGCAACTGTAGAATCACCACAACAGATCAATTACTATAGTAGTCGTGTTACTATAGCAACTGTAGAATCACCACAACAGATCAATTACTATAGTAGTCGTGTTACTATAGCAACTATAGAATCACCACAACAGATCAATTACTATAGTAGTCGTGTTACTATAGCAACTGTAGAATCACCACAACAGATCTATTACTATAGTAGTCGTGTTACTATAGCAACTGTAGAATCACCACAACAGATCAATTACTATAGTAGTCGTGTTACTATAGCAACTGTAGAATCACCACAACAAACAGATCAATTACTATAGTAGTCTTGTTACTATAGCAACTGTAGAATCACCACAACAGATCAATTACTATAGTAGTCGTGTTACTATAGCAACTGTAGAATCACCACAACAGATCTATTACTATAGTAGTCGTGTTACTATAGCAACTGTAGAATCACCACAACAGATCAATTACTATAGTAGTCGTGTTACTATAGCAACTGTAGAATCACCACAACAGATCAATTACTATAGTAGTCGTGTTACTATAGCAACTGTAGAATCACCACAACAGATCAATTACTATAGTAGTCGTGTTACTATAGCAACTGTAGAATCACCACAACATATCAATTACTATAGTAGTCGTGTTACTATAGCAACTGTAGAATCACCACAACAGATCAATTACTATAGTAGTCGTGTTACTATAGCAACTGTAGAATCACCACAACATATCAATTAATATAGTAGTCGTGTTACTATAGCAACTGTAGAATCACCACAACAGATCAATTACTATAGTAGTCGTGTTACTATAGCAACTGTAGAATCACCACAACAGATCAATTACTATAGTAGTCGTGTTACTATAGCAACTGTAGAATCACCACAACAGATCAATTCATGTACTTTATGTCAGTATTTTTCATGTCTTAATGTGACATCTGTAGTTTTAATATAACGATTATGAATTTTGAACTACATTCTAACAAAATAAAATGAAGACAAATCTTACAAATAACTGACAAGAAATGGCAAGTAACACTGAAATAATTGTTAAAATCTTAATTAGTAATGACTAATTACTTATTAATATTAATACATTTACTTGCAACTTTCACAAAAAAGGAATAAAAAGATTGTGTAATGTAATTAAATTATTAAAATCAATAAAATTAAGAAATAAAGTATTTGTAGTAATAAGTAATAAAAGTAATACAGTTATCGTGACTTTATTAAACCATTACTTCTGTTTGTTTTTGTCTAATGCAAACAGTGTTTTTGAATTCTACCACAGTGAACTTGAACTAACCTGTTGTGGTCATTTTATAGTTGCTAAGTCAACAAAACTACAGTAATATAAACAAATAACCCAATAATGTAGTTTTCTCCAACTTTAGGGTATATTATACTACAATACACCACAGTTTACTGTAGTAAAAACTAACGTATACTACAGTATTTATTACACAGTTAACTATTGTTAAGACTACAGTATGCTGGAGCACTCATTAAAGATACTATACAGTATAATACACTTTACTGTAGCACAATAGCTTAGTATTTACTATAAATTATTACAGTATTTTTCATGAAGGCTGAAACTCACCAGGGCTCCTGTAGTGACGCAGGTTTGCTGTATCGTTATAAAACTGACTCGTAATTCCCGCCATCATCTGAAGCATCCATAGTTCATCAAGTCTCACATTAAAACAGCATATTAATATAAAAGTTTTTTAAATGATGACCGGCGTTCATGAGTGGAGAAACAGACCGTCAGAGCCGAATACACAAAGCAACTCAGCAGAGCAAAACACTCGCAGAGATTATAGAGTGATTACAGCAGTGTGTGTGTGTGTGTGTGTGTGTGTAAAGCCTGCCCCTTTAAAGCCTTTAATGACAGCTGTCATTTGTTGTGTGCTGATTTATAAACGCCATAAATGCAGAATAAAACCCTTGATCCTCGAATAAAACCGATTTAAAGGACACACGTTTAGACATCCATCAGACATGCGCAAATGACCGGGTTCACTAGGTCTGTCTCTCAGAAAGACGTCTAATGTTTATAGGAAACTATTGTTAGTTTCTTGCTGATATTCACATTGCTATCGTTCAAAAACACACAAAACACTTGCAACAAAAGTTACCGAAACAGAAACGCAAGAAACAGCGACACCGCGTGGACCATAAAGGATGCTGCGTCCCAGTTTGATCTACGTTCTGAAGGTATGAACTTTTTTTGTGAAAAAAATCTACATACTTATGAGTGTGAAATTGCAAACTACTTCCTCATTAGCATACCGTTCTGTTGCTTAGTTACGAGACCTGTCAATCATCTCCACACATCACCCAGCCGGCATTTCAACGGTGATTCAACGTTGAATCAACGTCAGATCTATGGTTGGATCAACGTTGAATTACCTTTCGATTTTGCAAATTGGATCAACGTTTATATAGTGACGTTGTTTCACCGTCGGATCACCACCGGTGATTCACCGTTGAAATCACGACGTTGTTTCACTCTTACCTTCTTCATGGGTGAATTTTGGTCGTTTTGTAGACGTTGAATTAAGGTTGAATTACCTTTCGATTTTGCAAATTGGATCAACGTTGATACCTTGACGTTGTTTCACCGTCGTACATTTCAACGTAAGTTTAATAGAAATTACATATAACACAAAGTCCATAAATATGGCAAACAAATTTTTACTAATAAAAAAACAATACAAATACACAACTTAGCCTGTGTATCAATTTATTCAATACACCACATTATCATTTATTCTAAATATACAGCAACATTTACAGCATACAATCGTTCATTAAAACCATGCAGGTTACTGTACATGCAGTACACTCAAATACACAAACATTTAAATGGTCACTTTTTAATTTGGTTGCATGAGTTGAAGTTAGTTCATATTTACTAACATGAACAAAGAATAAATACTTACAGCATTTATTAATCATTTAATTAAAGTATGTCCAAATGCTATTAAAATAAAATTGTATGCTTGTTAACATTAATACACTGAGCTGACATGAACTGTATTTTCTTTATATGAAAGACGTTTTAAATGTATTGTTCTTTGTTCATGTTAGTAAATACATTAACTAACACAACCTTATTGTAAAGTGTTACCATCTTCAGAAAGACAGATAATAACTAACTAAATAACTAAACTGTCACCAACACAGTCTCCAAAATACAATTCTGTTTACAAAGTTTACAAAATACACATTTTTAAAGTGGCTGCAGTAAAAAAATCATAAACATCACCCACAGCTAAGAATCACAAGTAAAATATATTACATCTGTTTAAGGTTTTATATGTTGAGAGAAACGCTTGAGGTAAAAGCTGGCACCGGGGACAAAAAATTAAATGTAAAACACTAAAAACATCTATATCTGTCTAGCAGTTAAATACATCTTTTATTTTCAAACACCAGGGGCCTGTTTCAGTAAGAAGGTTCAACCAACTCGGAGTTTAAACTTGAACTCTGAGTTGATTTACCGAGAGATTAAAAACTCAGAGTTTTCGGTTACAGAATAGCTGATCTGAGTTGGGTCAATCAACTTTGAGTAGACCAACTCAGAGTTAAGCGCGCACACCGCAACTATAAAAAGGCATTATCAATGGAGAGCAGATATTACGAGTTCTCCAGCTGAACTTGATGTGCTCATGCAAAGTTATAGCAAATATGACCATATATTTAAAAAAGCAACACCACTGCATCAGTGAGACAGAGACAGTTAGCAGGGGGAAACAGCTGCACAAGTTAATGCGCAAGTTTACATTTAAAGTATTTAAATAATTAAGTATAATAAAAAAAGTAATGTAATGTGTGACATTTATAAAAATTTTATTTGAAAAAGTGGGGAAGTGGCCATAATTTTTAAGTTATTTCAGATGTAATTGCATTTAATTACATAAAATAAGCTAGCGCATTTCTACAACAAATCTGACAAAACAAGAAAGCATATACCCTTAGCTTAATGTTCAGTGGAAATGTTTCATTTAAGGTTCCCACTTTTACACAGGTTGATCAGTTTTAATAGATTTAAGTGCACTTGTGTGTCTGCCTTTTTATTGTTTGAGTGGTAGAGGATGATATGACATTTATAATGTAAGCAGAAAAAAAATAGTTTTTAGAAGGAGTAATAATACCATTAATCTAGTTAGTAACGTTACATGTGCCTGTGGAAGGTCAGTGAACTTAAGCTAATTAATTATTAAAAAAGGACAAACTATTCTCGTACGTGAGTTTGTTCTTTGTGTGACTGAAATGTATTAGCTTTGTTTCCATCCAAAAATGCGAATTAAATTTATGTGCAAAACTGGAATATCGCATAAAAGATGTGTGAATAAAGCAGCGTTTCCATCCAACGAGTCAAAGAGAACAAAATTGTCACTTGCTGATTAACTGTCGCCAAATATCAACAGTAAAAACAGAATTTACTGCGGTAGAAGAAGCTGCATGAACAGCGTGAACCTGTTTTTTATTTAATAAATGACTTGCGCCTCAGAAGACAATGCCGACACACAATGAACGCATGATGGCGTTTGAGACACGCATGAGACGCGGAGAACAGACGCTCTTGACACGCTGCAGACTCTCTGGAGGTAATTAATAATATAATAATACTGAAACGGTTAAGGCGTTTTAGAATGACCAAAACAACATTTCAGATGTTTTACAGTGTGCTCAGCCTGTTGGTTTGTCCATTCTCACACATTTTCATCATCATATGATCTCTTATAACAAACCTTTTTTAATGCGTATACTGGAATTTGTTCAGTAAAAGTGTTTCCATCATAGTTTATGCACATCTTTTCTTATCGAATAAAAAGTTTATCCTACTCAGTTATGTGCATGTTTATTATGTCTATTTTCAAAAGTTATTTTCATCTTGGCGTTTCCATCAACCAATTTTTTATGCGCACATCCAAAATGCACATTAAAATAGGTGTGTGGAAACGTAAGACTAAGGCGAGAAATACCGCTTCATCTTTAAAAAAGGGCAGGAGACCGACAGAAACTCTGAGTTTAGAGAATAAAACCTGCTCCTGACCAGGTTAGGTTCATAGAGTAAGTTACCACGGTAACTGACTCTGAGTTAAAGTTACCTCTCTTTCAGAAACAGGCTTGACTTACCCTGCTTTCTCGAGTTTGACAAACCTGCCATTTTGAAATGGAAAACCCAGAGTTTCTCTCATTTCAGGGTTAAAATACTCTGAGTTTTCACTTAACCTCCTTTCTGAAACAGGCCCCAGGTGAGCATCCTACAAAATCAATAATGAGGTTTGCCACTCCAATTCATTGTGAATGAATGACTTGACTTTCACAATAGTGAAAACTCCTGCTATAATCTATAAATCTGACATTGCACCTTCACTTTGCAGGTCTGCATGCTAAATATTTAGTTGTTTTTGTCTTTTTGCATAAAGTACATCTATTGTGTTTAGCATTACTGCAGCAAAACTGAGCACCTGTGACAGTGGAACATCAAGAAAATGTGTGGAATATATGATTGGATTCTCTCTCACACACACAACAGTTACACCTTGACATGTTCACATCTATTTGACTTATTACAGCCTATAACTTAAATAATACAACAGTAATTTGTTATTCCATTACTTTTAGTATCATTAAAATAGCATGTTCACATGGGTCCTACAATGATGGCTCACGTTTGTGAATGTAGGACTATTCACCTAGTAGATAAATTTCACTATTACATTGGTCTTTAAAAAAAATGTCACATTAAGTATTCACATAAGTTATGTTATTAATTACTTGTGTCATCCCAGAGACCTGTTCATCTTCAGAACACAAACTAGAATATTTAAGATTAAATGCTCCTCATCCTCTACAGACAGCAATGGTCCCGAGATGGTCATAGTCCAGATAAGGCACAAAAAACATTGTCAAAACATTCCATGTGACTTCAGTAGTTCAACTGAGAACATGCCAAGCTACAACAACACTTTAGTGAGGCAAAACAAAACAGTAAATACAAAATTGTTTGCGTATATCTCTCCCACATTAGATCAGCGTGTGCGTTTACTATGAGCAGTAAGCGCACACCCTAAGCTGTTGTGTGTTTACTACGAGCAGTAAGCGCACACCCTGACCTGTTGTGGCAGAGGCAAACAAGTTATTTTTACAGTACTTTTGATGCACAAATGTGTTTCAGTTTTGTATGATTACAGTTGAACCACTTAAGATAGAAGCAATGTTTTGACAAAGTTTTTAGTTCCTTTTCTGGACTTTAAACATCTTGGGACCCTTGCTGTACATGGAGAAAGAGAAAACTATAGCTTCATGGCAAATGAGTCAAATATCACATCGAAATCACCAAAACAGGCACAAACCAATGTTTAGTTTGGAGAGAGAGAGAGAAGGGAGGAAGAAAAAACATTTGCAAATTCTAAAAATAACTTTTCTCTGTAATTTTAACACAAATTTCACTGTAACAGGTGCTGTTATTTTGCTCCAGTGACACCTTCAGAGAACACCGTAGTCAGACATCCATAGAAAAGCAGAGAGTTTGGTGTGGTGTAGCAGAACTGTAATAGACGTCTGTCCAGGCTGACACTGGTTTAGGCCATCGGTATGTCCTTGATACCCTTAACTGGAGCTTCCAGAAAACCTGCAATAAATGAAATACTAGGTTACAACCAAGTTGGTATCTGCTATTATACAAAGTGAAATTCAAACTCAAATTTATTTTTAATTGAATCCAAATTTGTCCTATAAAATAGTCACATTCAATAATTTTGACTCCTCCATCTGAATATTCCTACTTCACTGATCTTGTTTGGGTTTCATTTACATTTAATTTGATAAGATTAATGATGCAAAATTTCTATTTTTAAATTGAACGCACATACAAACCACACACAATTAGGTACTGCTACGAGTAAACCGCAGTATACAAGAGAGACAAACAGGAAAAGGAAAACAAAACACACTCCAGAACATAGTATAACAATCAATAAAGAAACGAGGACAAAGCTGGTTTGTGAACACAGGCAATTATAAACAGAACATTATTTACCGACCAAAGAAAAAAGAAACTTGACATAAAATGAACTTAGCAAACTTACATACGGGCCTTTTCCATTCAATGCTGTGTAGTGCGCCTCTAGTTAGGAGAACATATCTAAAGTAAAAGGAAACAACAACAGTGAAACAACAGTAGTTCACTTTATAATAATTATTATATTGCATGTTTAATATATTATTGATAACATTGCTCAGTAAAAACTTAAGGTTATTTGATAACTGTTTCTCAAAGTCACAATGTGTAGCCAGCTTTTTTAGGATAATTCCTATAGTCATACATAAGATTTATCAAGAGGAATTTGCAACCAGCAAACAAAAAGTTGGAGAAGAAAAAATATTAACTATAAGAGACTCGAAGAACTAAGAGAAGTGAAGAATTAGGTGTGATATCATCAGGAAGCCTTTAGTTATCACCGGTGCCAGCATTTTCCAGAATTCAAATTTCAGATTCTCGAAAAAATTACTTGGCTGCAGTAAAGAATCATGAAACATTCATCACATCTAATAATTACAAGTTGTTGTAAACCATTACACGTACTGTAAAAGCTGTTTAAAGCTTTTTAGACATACAGGTTGAGAGAAACTCTAGGAGCAGCACTTTTGCAAAAGCCTGCATGTAGGACAGAGAAAAGGGATAGTTCAAAATTTAAATTCTGTAATCATGTTACGTGTTGAACAAAAGAAGATATTTTGAAGAAAGCTGGAAATCTATAACCATTGACTTCTACAGTATTTTTTTTATTTCCAACTATGGATGTCAATGTTTACAGGTTTTTAGCTTTCTTCAGAATAGCCTCTTTTGTGTTCAACAGACTAAACTCATAATGGTTTTAAACCACTTGGGGAGTAAAATGTAAGTAAATTTTCAATTTTGTGTGAACTATCCCTTTCAGTTTGAAAAACACCAGAGATCTTATGTAGACCCTTTTCACAAGACAGTTGATGCGTTTCATTTGTCATCTTAATCCTCAAGTTTTTAATATTTAGATTTTTTTAAATAGCATGTTTATTTGTTTTTATGACTTCTCAATGACATCACATGTACTGCTGCTACACATATATCACTATTTTCTTAAGAATACAAATTTCACTGTAACGGGTGCTGTTGTTTTGCTCCAGTAATACCTTGACAGAACACCGTAGTAGTCAGACATCCATACAAAAGCATTGGCATGGTGTAGAACTGCAGTCTGTCCTGGCTGACAGGTTTAGGCCACCTGCATGCTCTTCATGCCCTCAACTGGACCTTCTAGAAAACCTAGAAAGTTAAAACACATTACACCTCTTATCTGCTACTGTCCAAAGTGTAATTCAAGCATTAATTTCTGACTAAATACATATTTGTCCCATAATATTGTCACATAGCATAACCTCGCAACATAATATCACAATAATAATATCAATATAACAATATAATATCACACAAAGCCTAACAATCAATAAACAAACAGATTAGAAAGAGAATATCGATTTGACGAGTTTATCGATTTGAATTTGCCAATTAAAACAGGTAAAAACACTAATATAGACTAAAGTTAAACATGTAGCATTAGCTCGAGATTAGCTGCTGCGTCACCGGAGCGCAAACAAGACTAAAAACCAAACTGGAAAGTTTTAAATGCTTCAAAATTCGAAACACTACAACTCAAAAGTCACCTTCAAGATTAACTGTGTGTAAAACAAGACTGGGGATAAATAAAACATGTAAAGCATCGAAAAACAAGCTTACCTCTGAATTCTGTTGCACTGCAGGTGTCCGTAATTACGATTCAAACTTCCCATGAAGCGCTGCGCGTGGCCGCGTGCGCCGAGTCCTCCGATGATACCATGGTAACCACCAAAAACGTTGTTGAAAATAGGGTGAAGCCACGACGTTAATTCAACATACAGATCACGATTAAAAAATGTCAACGTTGACTTGTTTAATGATTTCTGTAACTTTTTTCAACCATTTGTCATTCAACATTGTTTCAACTTTGAAACAACAACTGACGTATTTTCAACCGCATTTCAACGTTGAAGCCTGGTCATATGCAGGAAGTTTTTCAACCGTTGAACATTAAACGTTGTATCAACATTATTTCAACGTTAAAAACACACCTGACCTTATTTCAACCATATTTCAACGTTGAAGGTCGGTCGTGTGCCGGCTGGGCATCCACATTTCTGTCATATTTAATTAACTACATTGTTATAGATTTATCATCAGCATGTTAATCTGCCATTCACGGGTCTTTCATGCAGAGAAATCTCCACAGTGTTTGGATAATTAGCTACGCATTCAGAAGTCAATAGGCTCGTTTGAGGTGCGCCTCGCCTTGACTGCATTGTAGACGAGAGCAGGCGGCTGCAGTAAGAGGAGGGCTCAAAAATACATCAGAGGTCGGACACCTGCCGAATCTCGCTGTTTGCCGCCTGGAAACGTCACCAGTGTTGGAGATCGCGGACGAATGACCTCATTAAAAATACTATGGTGATTTATAGTAAATATTATAGTGTTTTTGAACATTTTTTTTCAGTAGGGGAGCGCGGGGAACAAAGTAACGCGGGGTTAAATGTAACACGGAGTTTTAAGGTATTTGCTCAGGGTTAATCATGGCATGCTTCCGAGGTTTTCACCGCAGTGTCGCCAGACATTGCGCCAGACGTCTTCCTGCCAATTATTGAAAATTTTCGCCGAAATTTGGATGAGATTCACAGGAGAATCCATTTTTGCAGCATAAAACTATTTTTTATTATAGTCGATATTTTTTTATTTTGAAAAAATCGGTGAAAGTATGAGCGTAAAATCTTATATTGTCGTGACCACCGTCTTCTAGGCTAAAAGATGACACCATTTTGAAAGATGTATGAAACACACAGAGACTGCTAGCCAGTTTTGAGTAAAACATGACGGGGCTAGTTGTAACAGGGTATTACATTTAAGCCACACACTGTTGAACACCAAATAAACTAAAAAAAATAATTGTTTCAATTGAGTGTAATGTTGAATAAAATAAAAATGTTTTTTCATTCATTCATTTTCTTGTCGGCTTTGTCCCTTGCGGGGTCGCCACAGCGGAATGAACCGCCAACTTATCCAGCACGATTTTACACAGCGGATGCCCTTCCAGCCGCAACCCATCTCTGGGAACTAAAAATGTTTTTTAATAGAAAATATTTTTTATAGAAAAAAAAAATATTTTATTGCTAATAATGCAAATAAATGCTTTGTATAATAATGAATAAATGGATAATAATGCAAATAAATTCAAATGTGTTTATCCAATAAACAAAAAAAAAAAAATAAACACACTGTGCTATGTAAAATAAAAAAAATGAGCCAATTACTGAGGAAATATAGCTACTATTTAAAGTAAACTGGATTTAAATTAACTGTGTGAAATCGGCCTTTATAAGCATGTGTTACATGTAACCCTCTGTCTGTTACAACTTGCCCCGCAGGTGGGGTAAATAGTAAAATCTTTACTCCTGGCACTTTTGGCAATACTGCACAGAAACCACAGGTCCGGCGATCATAATTCCAGTGCTCATTTGAAGGAGAGGCTTGTGTGTTCTTGGTAAAAAAAAATATGGTTTGTCTAACCCTATTACTTTGTTTATTAGTTGGCCAAAACCAAAAAGTGTTACTTTGTGCCCCGCTCTCCCCTATTGGGTTATGTTTATAGTTGTTGTGATACCAGAGCAACTCTAGAATTTAAATAGGCTATTTGTTATAGTATGGTTCAAAAACACTATAGTGTTCCTATAAATTACTGTAGTATTATTAATGAGAGCGTGGATGCAATTGAAATATCACTGTTTTTACAAAAAGATGGTCACAATCACAGAAGATGAACAGCTCATTACTTAAAAGGTTTATTTAAAATATAAATCTGTATATTCAACAGTGTAAATGTTAAAAGAATGTCAAAATAAACAGCTTATACAGCAGGAAAACTTTCAAGAAATCTCATTTGGCTACATTATAAATTATGTAGCTATAGCAAGATGCTTTTGACTGACAAGTCATGACAAATGCTTGTTTGTTTGTTTGTTTGTTTTGCTAGGACTGTCCCTAGAATTTGGCATTTTATTGAACAAGTGCTCCATTTCTAAAGTCATTTCAGATTTTCTATAGAGGGCATTAGAAGGTATAAAGGGAAATACAACTGAAGACAGAATTATTAGCCTCTTGTGAAGTTAAAAAAAATTATATTGCATCAAATATGTAAAAGTGTTGTTTAACAGACTTTGTTTTCAGCAGTTTTATAAACTAATTTGTCTAGTGTTTGCCATGATGACAGTATTATATTATATATTTTACATAATATTTTACTAGTTTTTTGCAAGATACTAGTATTCAGCCTAAAGTGCAATTTAAAGAGTAAACTATAGATTAATTATGTTAAAGATAAATGAGGAAAGCCATTAGACAGCAGTGTTTGTTCTGTAGACATAAAGAAATTATTAAGGGGCTTATTATATTGACATGTTTATTAGACCTATAAACAGCTTTTACTCCAGCCAGACTAAAATAAACAGCCTAAGACTTTCTCCAGAATAAAAACTATAGACTGTAGGAAATACTGGGAAAATGTTCTTGGTCTATTAAACAGAACTTTTGACTTCACATACGTGTGTGTGTGTGTGTGTGTGTGTGTGTGTGTGTGTGTGTACGTGTTTTTGTGACATATCAGGACACAAATCTGTATAATGACATAGGTATGACACAGGTATTACAAAAAGGAGGTGAAATATGAGGACATTGGTGACGTCCTGACTTCTCAAAAAGCTTCTAAATCACACAGGATGAGTTTGTTCAGGGAGTAAAGCTGTACACTGTCTCATGTGATGGTTGGGTTTAGGGGTAGGGTGGGGTGAGGGCAATATAATATACGGTTTGATCTGTAGAAAATGAATGGAAGCCTATGTAATGTACCCACTTTTCACAAAAACAAACATGTGTGTGTGTGTGTGTGTGTGTGTGTGTGTGTGTGTGTGTGTGTGTGTACGTGTTTTTGTGACATATCAGGACACAAATCTGTATAATGACATAGGTATGACACAGGTATTACAAAAAGCAGGTGAAATATGAGGACATTGGTGACGTCCTCACTTCTCCAAAAGTTTATAAATCACACAGGATGAGTTTTTTCAGGGAGTAAAGCTGTGCACTGTCTCCTGTGATGGTTGGGTTTAGGAGTAGGGTGGGGTGAGGGCAATATAATATACGGTTTGATCTGTATAAAATGAATGGAAGCCTATGTAATGTACCCACTTTTCACAAAAACAAACATGTGTGTGTGTGTGTGTGTGTGTGTGTGTGTGTGTGTGTGTGTGTGTGTGTGTGTGTGTGTGTGTGTGTGTGTGTGTGTGTGTTGTTTTGTTTACTAAACCCCTTTCACTTATGAAACCACACAAAGATGAGGCATAATGGGAAAACAGTCTGATTACTTCATGTATGCATATATGTATGTATTGGATTGACTTTTATGGAGTAACGCTGCATAAAAATTACATCACAAAACTCACACAAACATACAAAAAAGTGAAAATGACAACAAACAGGACTTTAAACTGAGAGAGAAATAAAATACAGCACGTGCACATCCTAATGGTCTATTAGTAACATTTAGTTATATTAGATAGGTCACATTATGCTTTAACAAAGCTGTGTTTTGTTTTTGTTTGCGTGTAAATCTAAATAAATAACCACATGTAATGCTCTTTATGACTTTTTTTAATTATCAACGAAAATACAAAAAAAGGTATACAACAAAGCCAGGTGAGTAAAACTGGATAGGAAATAAAGTGTCATTTGTCAGTCTAATCCAGTGAGCATTCAGCTGTGTCGTCAGCCAGTCGTTTCCCATCATGCTTTTGGTGAGCGCAGTCTTTAGAGAGCAACTGCTGCCGACTGCTCAATCCGAAGTATCGCAACGCAACTCGGACACAGTTTTAACCAGCATTCATCTTGCGGTGACCACCGGTGATTTTGGCCATCTCAAACGAGCCTAATGACTGTAAAAAAGTCCAAACACAGTCTTATAAGGGAATTACCAATCTATGTCACACATAGCAAACATGTGGTGTTGTGCGGTAGGATGCCAAATTCGATGTGCCAAATTAAATTTTAGCTTACGCCACACAGCTTTAATGCCAACCGCAGACGTCTTTGGCTAACAGCCATCAGAAGAGCTGAATGGAGTGAGGACCTAATTAAAATAGCTGGACTCCGCAGTTCTCATGTTCCCGCCAGTTCATGGTCAGTTCCCGCTATGCTGAATCAGACACACTCGCTTTTGATTGCAGCAATGATTTCTGAGAATGAAATGTAAACATGTGTGTTCACATACCCTGCAGTACAGGAGCAGTTCACTGTCAGAATGCAGTTGTTCTGCTTGTTGATGATTACCCAGGCCTTGTACAGCTCCATCTTCTTTCCTTGTCTTTGGCTCAGCAGATCCTCGGTTTTTAGCACTACATAGTTTTGAATCTGGTAATCATGGAGCATTATCTCCTGCACACGACCACACAGAACTAAATAGGCATCCAAACACTTGTAGGCCTTTAACTTCTCTTGTAAAAGCACCTGGAGTTTCAGTGTGATAGTTGTGTATTTTGGGGCTGATGCTTGGCCATTTCATCTTCTTCAATATCCATTGGGAGGGTGCTATCGCAGATGGACCTGTCAGACGAACGCCGCTCACTTTAATTTAGCAGAATCACTGTGCTTATCACTGGGTGACGAGCTGTTATAATACGCTGAAAGCATTATGTCAATAATGTATAATATGTAATCAATATAATGTATTTCTAAGACAACAACAAACTCTGTACCTCATCGGATGTCATTCCCTCGCTGTAAATGCTAGAGCTCCCAGGTGTTTTTCTGCAACCTCGCTGCGTGTGCATCCTAAATGTTTACAAACCGGTAATTCGTCTATAGCACCAACAATAATATAATATTCATGAGCCAGTTCTTGGTGATTGGTCCTGGATTTTCCAATGTCCAGCGTTTTCCAGCTAATAATCCTATACTGTAAAAAAAACTATATGCAGACTTGGATCCAGGCAGTTTTACGACCCAGACAGCTGGTTTACATGCGGTTAGCTAAAACCGAGCCAAACGAACAACTTTGCCGCTGTTTTGTCTCTGCGTGCGAGTTGTAGTACACGAATTTGTTTACGTTTTATTGACATATACTCATATCGACCTTAATCTAATTAAAAACGTTGAAGCTTCACGCTTGCTAAACAATATTTAATGAGTTTTTAACATACATCATCATGTCGCGTTTGGCTTGGTGTGATGATCATGATAAAAGCTCTGGAGGCTCATAATAATACTGTGCCGCCTACTGGACGCATTAGGAACAACAGGGCCGTAAAACTGCCTGGATCCATGTCTGCAGACACCTCCTCCTCAAAAAAATGCGCTGATGTCACTGTATCTCATTAATATTCATAAACCATAAAGCTGTGAAAAGAATTAGCAGGTAGCTCTACTGGACGGACATCAGCATTCGTAACTAGAAAAGTAAAGTTCGTAGACAAACTTTATGGTGTCTTGAGAAAGACACGTCTGAATTTTTAAGTTTAAATAACTGAAGGAGTTTTGAAGAAGTTTAAAGCAGTTGGTATAGATGGATAACTACATATAGGGTAGCAGGTTTCTATTATGAATTGGCATGTTTCTTGCTAGGTGCTTGCTAGGGTGTTCTGAGTGGTTGCTAAGGTGTTGCTAGTGTCTTCTGAGTGGTTGCTAAGGCGTTGCTAGGCGGTTGCTAATGTGTTTTGATTGGTTGCTATGTGGTTGCTAAGGTGTTGCTAGGCGGTTGCTAAGGTGTTCTAGGTTGTTGCTAAGGTGTTGCTAGGTGGTTTCTGGGGTGTTTTGAGTGGTTGCTAGATAGTTGCTAAGGTGTTGCTAGGTGGTTGCTAAGGTGTTTCTAAGCGGTTGCTAAGGTGTTCTGAGTGGTTGCTAGGTGGTTGCTAAGGCGTTGCTAGGGTGTTCTGAATGGTTACTAAGACATTGCTAGGTTGTTGCTAGGGTGTTGTAGGTGGTTGCTAAGGCATTGGTAGGCCATTGCTAAGGTGTTCTGAGTGGTTGCTAGGCAGTTGCTAACATAAATTACCATGGTTCTAGTATGAATTAGCATGTTTCTAGCATAAATTTGCATACTGTTAGCATGAATTTAGTATGAATTAGTATGTTGCTAGTATGTTTATAGTATAAATTAGCATGTTGCTAGCATGTTTATAGTATAAATTAGCATGTTGCTAGCATATTTATAGTATAAATTAGCATGTTGCAAGCATGTTTATAGTATGAATTAGCATGTTGCTAGTATGGATTAGTATGTTTTTTAGTATGTTTATAGTATGAATTAGTATGGTGCTAGCATGTTTATAGTATAAATTAGCATGTTGCTAGTATATAGTATGAATTACCATGTTGCTAGTATGGATTAGCATGTTGTTAGTTTGTTTATAGTATAAATTAGCATGTTGCTAGCATGTTTATAGTATAAATTAGCATGTTGCTAGCATGTTTATAGTATAAATTAGTACATTGCTAGTATGGATTAGTATGTTTGTTAGTATGTTTATAGTATGAATTAGTATGTTGCTAGCATGTTTATAGTATAAATTAGCATGTTGCTAGTATATAGTATGAATTAGCATGTTAATATGGATTAGCATATTGTTAGTATGTTTATAGTATGAATTAGTATGTTGCTAGCATGTTTATAGTATAAATTAGCATGTTGCTAGTAAACAGTATGAATTAGCATGTTGCTAGTATGGATTAGTATGTTGTTAGTATGTTTACAGTATGAATTAGCATGTTGCTAGCATGTTTATAGTATAAATTAGAATGTTGCTAGCATGTTTATAGTATAAATTAGCATGTTGCAAGCATGTTTATAGTATAAATTAGCATGTTGCTAGTATGGATTAGTATGTTTGTTAGTATGTTTATAGTATGAATTAGTATGTTGCTAGCATGTTTATAGTATAAATTAGCATGTTGCTAGTATATAGTATGAATTAGCATGTTGCTAGTATGGATTAGCATGTTGTTAGTTTGTTTATAGTATGAATTAGTATGTTGCTGGCATGTTTATAGTATAAATTAGCATGTTGCTAGTATATAGTATGAATTAGCATGTTGCTAGTATGGATTAGTATGTTGTTAGTATGTTTATAGTATGAATTAGCATGTTGTTACCATGTTTATAGTATAAATTAGCATGTTGCAAGCATGTTTATAGTATAAATTAGCATGTTGCTAGTATGGATTAGTATGTTTGTTAGTATGTTTATAGTATGAATAAGTATGTTGCTAGCATGTTTATAGTATAAATTAGCATGTTGCTAGTATATAGTATGAATTAGCATGTTGCTAGTATGGATTAGCATGTTGTTAGTTTGTTTATAGTATGAATTAGTATGTTGCTGGCATGTTTATAGTATAAATTAGCATGTTGCTAGTATATAGTATGAATTAGCATGTTGCTAGTATGGATTAGCATGTTGTTAGTTTGTTTATAGTATGAATTAGTATGTTGCTGGCATGTTTATAGTATAAATTAGCATGTTGCTAGTATATAGTATGAATTAGCATGTTGCTAGTATGGATTAGTATGTTGTTAGTATGTTTATAGTATGAATTAGCATGTTGTTACCATGTTTATAGTATAAATTAGCATGTTGCAAGCATGTTTATAGTATAAATTAGCATGTTGCTAGTATGGATTAGTATGTTTGTTAGTATGTTTATAGTATGAATAAGTATGTTGCTAGCATGTTTATAGTATAAATTAGCATGTTGCTAGTATATAGTATGAATTAGCATGTTGCTAGTATGGATTAGCATGTTGTTAGTTTGTTTATAGTATGAATTAGTATGTTGCTGGCATGTTTATAGTATGAATTAGCATGTTGCTAGCATGTTTATAGTATAAATTAGCATGTTGCTAGTAAACAGTATGAATTAGCATGTGGCTAGTATGGATTAGTATGCTGTTAGTATGTTTATAGTATGAATTAGCATGTTGCTAGTATGTTTATAGTATGAATTAGCATGTTGCTAGTATGTTTATAGTATAAATTAGCATGTTGCTAGTATGAATTAGTATGTTTGTTAGTATGTTTATAGTATGAATTAGCATGTTGCTAGCATGTTTATAGTATAAATTAGCATGTTGCTAGTATGGATTAGTATGTTTGTTAGTATGTTTATAGTATGAATTAGCATGTTGCTAGTATGTTTATAGTATGAATTAGCATGTTGCTAGCATGTTTATAGTATAAATTATCATGTTGCTAGTATGGATTAGTATGTTTGTTAGTATGTTTATAGTATGAATTAGCATGTTGCTAGTATATAGTATGAATAAATGTTGCTAGTATAGATTAGTATGTTAGTATAATTTTAGCATGTTGCTAGTATGTTTATAGTATGAATTAGCATGTTGCTAGTATGTGAATTGTGGTAAGTGGTTGCTAGGGTATGGCTAGTAAGTTGAAAGGTCATCAGTGATTGGCATACTGGTAGTCTGAGTTAAATGAGCCCAAACATAAGCCTGTATGACAGTCTGGTGGAAAGTTATGAGGTCACAAAGTTTGGTCCAATGTTAAGTCATGTGACTTTTGCGAATTTTCCGGGTCAGTTTTGGGAAAACTGTAAGTCAGATCAGTTGGAAAAGACATAGCAACGCGAGTCAGAGCAGTTTGGTGGTGGTTGTAGTATGAACGGTAGGAGGAGATACATATAGAAATTACTCTCAGAAGAAGACCGAAGAATAATACGTTTATGTAGTGTAACAGTATTGACTTTCTCAAGCCACCATAATTAATATTCATAAGTTAAGCAAAGCATGATTTTCCATTATTTAGGTCCTCTTTGGTTGTTGTTGTAATATTTCCATTCTGGTTTAGACACTTTGCACGCTATGTATATTAGATAAAGTATACAAAACATTAAAATACACGTAAATAATTTTATTTATAAACCAATTTAACACGTTTATTTTCCCACCAGCGGTTTAATGACCCTCATAATTCTGACAGAAATAAGAAAAATAAATCAAATAGAAAAGTATTTTCCTGCTGTGCAAAGTTAGTTCTGTGGGAAATATAACCATAATCCTCTTTCTGAAGCTGTCAGATCAGACCACATACATGTGGGATAATAATAAACAATAAACAAACATCAAATATTTGTTTACAACAATTAAATCAAGAGCTACATGTCATTTTAATGGCTTCTCACAGTAGTTAATGTCTCGTCAAACAACACAGCTTTCTGTACTGTAGTGTTTCCACCTTATTTTGCAAATATGTTACTGATTCATTTACAGATGGGTTAATTAATGGAAAGTAAATGGTCAAACTTTAAACTGCACTATAACAAGTGTGTTTATGACAATGAATTGAAATTAAAATAATTGATGACAAAATACAAGTCAGCAAAATCCATGGAGGTGAATGAGGCAAGATCCTTATATACTTTATTAATATTAATATTTTCCTAATACGCATTTCTCTTGATTCATTTATTTATTCTACTTTTAATGTATATATTTTTAATTATCTATTTTGTTGTATTGTAATTAATTGTTAATGTTTAAATGTCACATCCACTAGCGGGCGCTGTCAGCTTATCGAGTATGAAATGGGAAAAGGCTAGAAGAGATACAGCTTTTACTTTACTGTGAGGGTTGGGTTTACGGTTGGGGTAGACGTTAATTTAATTTAATGGGTAATTTAATAAATATTATAAATAATTCTCGTTAAAATGACTTGTTTTTACATAACGAGGGTTGGGTTTAGGGTTGGGATATCTTTATAAAATATAATTATTGGGTAATTTAATAAATTATATAAATATTTATCCATAA
>LR812541.1:55782495-55807495 GCA_903798195.1 Danio kyathit
AAATGCTGCTTCACAAAGGCAAGTTCACAGAGCCCTGACGGTGTCAAGCATTGAGTATGTTTACATGGGCAACAATACTTTAATACGATTTTAATATGATTAAAACAATACTCTGATTAAGAGTCTACCATGTAAACAGCGATTTTTGATTACCTTAAAGCAGGGGTGTCCAAACTCGGTCCTGGAGGGCCGGTGTCCTGGAGAGTTTAGTTCCAATCCTAATCAAACACACCTGAACCAGCTAATCAAGCTTTCACTAGATATACTAGAAACTTCCTGGCAGGTGTGTTGGAGCAAGTTGGAGCTAAACCAAGAAGGACACCGGCCCTCCAGGACCGAGTTTGGACACCCCTGCCTTAAAGCAGCTAAAGTCATAACTGAACTAAACAGAAATGGATGTGGAGACGTGGAGTATGCAGATATTAGTGGCATTACTGATAAACTATTACCGTCATGTAGGACTTTCGCCATATTTTCCGACAAGATCCACACAGGCGGCTGTCAGTAAAGGACCGCACACACACACACACACACATCGCGAAATGCGGAAGTTTTTTTCTTTCCAGTTGGCGTTTGTTATTAAATTCCGTAACACTCTCACCTGTCCTTACTCCTTATTTGCGCTAGTAATGGGCGATATAAACTATATGCGATATAAACGATACAAAATTGGCTTACGATAGAGATTCTAATTCTATTGCACTATCGCGATAATGCATGTTTGATGACGTAATCTACCCGCGAAATTAAGAGCAAAGCCAGCCGCGTATCCAATCTAGACTTCACCCCATTCGGTGCCATGCATTGCTTAGCAACGTATACAAAACAATGTAAAGACCGCTTGACGTGAAAGTAAATAAAAATGCCGCTATATTAATGTGCATATCGCATTTCCGGCCGGCCGCGTATCCAATCTAGACTTTACCAACCGGACATGTCCGAGATTCTGCTTTTGCTTTCGATATTAATTGTATTCATTTTTGCATTACTTTATACGCAAACTTTGGCTGGTGCATCTCAATCTCTCAGCAGCACCAACACTACAGCAGACAGAGAGAGAGGGAGAGGGAGAGAAAGAAAGCAGATTTGACCTGTCAGTGGTGCTCACTGAAAAGAAACAAACTTTTTTTTTTAATTTGTTTGTTAAATAAGAATAAGAAATCAATAAGAAATTATTCTGTTGCTGAAGGTCATTAAAGTTATATAGAAAAGATGGTGTTACTTTGGGGCAGAAGGAAAGAATGAAAGAATTTTCTTTATTTAAAATAGCCATGCCTAATACTGGAAGTATAGCCCTAATTCACAGTGTCCGTTCCTTTATTAACAAGACACCAGTTTTCATTTCATTAGGAGATCAAAATTTTTAAAAACCAAATGCTTTACCTTAGGCTGCAGGTTTGAAATATGTTTTTATTTAAAGTATCTGCAATACACAATTTTATTTGACTAATTTAATACTGGAAGTAATTTCAGTACAGTGTAAGTTCCTTAACTAAACACCAGTTTTATTTGTTCTCTGCAACTTGGCATTTAGGAACCAAGGACTTAAAAGAAAAGTCTTTCTTTCTGAAAGGCACTACATTTAGTTTATTTATCTGCAACATTGTGTTGATTAATTACAGTTTTGCTTTTGCACAATAAATGTTCTCAAAATGACATGCAACGTTTCTTTATTTCTTAAAAAAAGATAGCAGTTTGGCTTTCCTAAGGGTCTCTGTAACCTGTTCTGAAATGGTTTTATTATAGTTTATATATCGCAATATATATCGTTATCGCAAGAGGCTGCAATGTATATCGCAATATGGATTTTAGGCCATATCGCCCATCCCTAATTTGCGTCTAATACCCCAGTTTGTCACGATGGCTTGAATGAAATGTTCATGAGCTAAAGTGAAACTGCCGAACTGCAGTTAGAGTTCCTCTAATTTGATTCAGAAGGGGACTGTTTTATCAGACGGCTCACCGGTCAGGTATACATCCGCGCTAATATATCAAGGTTAAAGTCATCATAGCTTGCGTAGAATAGACCCAGCTCCCAACCCAACTTTGAGAATAGATGGAGAGAGGTATTTGGTTGGTTGTCCATCTATTAGACAAAGAGGGTGAGGTTCTCAGCCATAGAAATTTTTGTGAAAAATATAACTTTGAATGTGATCATAAGCAATACACTAGGGTATTGAAATGTATCCCAAAGGTATTTCTAACGATGGTTAGTAATGTGGTTATCAATATAAATTACACACTTCATCTGCCTTATTTGTTGATAAATAGACAAGATTTGAAATACCTAATAAAATGATAAGATCAATATTAACCCAAGATAAATTTCCAATACAAGCTAGTAGAAATAATGTGTCTTCTCTTTTTTCCAAGAGCTCTATTATCGAATTAAGAACAATGTTTCTTTCCTTCCCAATACCTCCCAAAGCTAAAGAAGTACATTTTAAAATTTTCAATGATATTTACCCATCTTCAGAGTTTATTAGACATGGATTTAATTTTGACCACAATTGTACATTCTGTGAGGTTGACATTGAAACGACTGCACATTTATTTTTTGAATGTTTATATAGCAGAACCTTTTGGTCTGAGTTATTCGAGTGGTTAAAGATTTCTCTCAAGTTGTCTTCCCAACTTTCTAAAAATGATATTTTCTTTGGTTTATTAGGGAAAGATGTTAATATTCAATTTGTATTGAACAATATTCAAATTTTGGGGAAATTTTATATTCATAAATGCAAGTGACTCAAAACAAAACCACTATTTTTAGTTTTCCAAAAGGAATTTTGGCTATATTGTAAATCTTTAAAGTTGCTACAATCAAAATGTGGAAGAAGACTGTTTAGTTTATTGAAAAAATTGAAGTTTTATATATATATATACTTGAATATTTCAGATGCAAAAACCTCTAAATGCCATCTGAAATGTTCTCCTAAAGTGAGCATTTTTCTGAGCCTCCTATGTTTATGTTCAGTTATTTCACTGTAAAGGCAATGAAAAGACCTTATTCGTCACTATACAAGTATCTGAATCTGAAACACACATACAGCAGTGTTTGCTCTAGGATTTTTCCCAGCAGTGGCGGCAGGACTTTACACAGATCTGCCAACTATTTCAAAGACAAATATTACACGCAGTATTACAAGTCGAGATAGCATTCATGTAATACGAGCATGCGAATCTCTTTGCTTGCGCGCCGATTTCCTCTGTTCATGCACAGAACTTCTTGCACACACTCAAATTTACACGTTCAAGTGCAGATCTTCTCGTGCGCTCTCCAGTAAGCACTGCTGAAGCGCGATTTAGTGTGTTTTTGTGTGTTTTCCGACATTAACGCGTCCTGAAGTAAAGTGAAACGGCATTAAACTCCAGCAAGATAAAGTCATTGTATGCAGAGCCATTGACCTTTATCAATAAAGTATACTTATGTAAACTGTGTTCATCTTAACTGAAAGCTACGCCGTGTTTGCTGGACTCACGCACCTGTCAGTCAGTCTGTCAGAGAGTCAGTCAGCATGTCACCTTGAACAAATAGCGCACAGCACTACGGTTACAGAAAAGTTTGCGCTGTTTACCTCTAATATGTTTTGGTGCGATTATAATCCGCTATAAAAAACACGACTAAATGTTTTAAATAAGAAGCTGTAATGTAGCCGTGGCGGGATGAATTTTGGCGTGGCGGCCCGCCACGGATGAATGAATGTAGCGGAAACCTTGTACAGTATATAAATATGTAGACAAACACACACACACATATTTATATAAGCACACAGACGCACATATAAACACACACAAACCGCTTTCATTTAGGATATTTTTAGTAAACTTTATAAATTAGTGACTCGATTCTGAAGTATTTTTAGAGCAGATGTTTGATCTAATACCTAAAATTAAACATTACATTCAACATAAAACTGACATGAAGTAAAGAATAGACCTAATGTAGGAACAGAGTAAAGCGTGCAGATGTGTGTGTGTGTGTGTGTATGTGTGTGTGTGAGCAGCAGGAGTGTGTATATACCCGAAAGCAGTTCTTGAACTTCTTGCTGACGAAGTAGAGGATGATGGGATTGATGCAGGAGTTGACGGTGGCCAGATTAATGCTCAGGTAATCAAACACCAGCAGGAAACTGACACACACACACACACACACACACACACACACACAACAGACGACAACACAATTATCATGCTGGTAAAATAACACACAGGAGTTCATTTTATTCAAATAGTTGTGTGTGTGTGCGCATGCGTGCGTGCGTGTGTGTATGTGTGTGTGTTTGTGTATGTGGGAGTGAGAGTTTGAGCGTATGTATTTGTGCATGTATGTTTTGAGTGTGTGTGTGTGTATATGTGTACATTTGTGTATGTGTTTGAGCATGTGTGTGTGTGTGTGTGTGTGTGTGTGTGTGTCTTGAGCATGTGTGTATATGTGTATAAGTCTGTGTGTGTTTGAGTGTGAGTGTGTTTTTATGCATGTGTGTATATAAAGTATGTGTATATTGTGTGTGTGTGTGTGTGCGTGTGTGTGTGTGTGTGTCACAATTTATATATGTGTACAGTATGTGTGTGTGTGTGTGTGTGTGTCTTGAGCATGTGTTTATATGTGTATAAGTCTGTGTGTGTTTGAGTGTGAGTGTGTTTTTATGCATGTGTGTATTTAAAGTATGTGTGTGTGTGTGTGTGTGTGTGTGTGTGTGTGTGTGTGTGTGTGTGTGTGTGTGTGTGTGTGTGTGTGTGTGTGTGTGTGTGTGTGTGTGTGTGTGTGTGTTTACTTGAGCAGGTCACAGCGGCCGACATCATTCTGGAAATACACCATCTTCTTCAGGATTCGACTCAGATGAAGAGGAAACCAGCAAAGAGCGAAGATCAGCACCAGAGAGAACACGGCTTTGGCCACCTCACGCCTCTACAGACACACACGCGCGCACACACACACACACACACACACACACACACATTTATAAAAAGATACACACATACATATATGTATTTAAAAGACACACACACAGACATGTATTAAACAGACAGACACACACACACACACACATGCTCTATGCATATAAACAGACAGACAGACAGACACGTATTAAAACAGACACACACTTGTATATACTGTAAACAAAGACACGCATGTATTAAAACAGACAGACAAACACACACAAATGTATACAGTATAAACAGACACAAACATATATAAACAGACACACATAAATACACATGCATGCATAAACAGAGACACATACGCACACACACATGTATATATACAGACACACATTCACATATGTACATAAACATACACATGAACAGACATGTACATATATGTATATAAACACACACACATATATATACAATCAGCGGCCAGTTTATTAGGTACACCTTACTAGTACCGGGTTGGAGCCCTTTTGCAGAACTGCCTTAATCCTTCATGGCAGAGATTCAACAAGCTACTGGAAATATTCCTCAGAGATTTTGCTTCATATTGTCATGATAGCATCACACAGTTGCTGCAGATTTGTCGGCTGCACATCCATGATGCCAATCTCCCGTTCCACCACATCCCAAAGCTGCTCTATTGGATTGAGCTCTGGTGACTGTGGAGGCCATTTGAGTACAGTGAACTCATCGTCATGTTCAAGAAACCAGTCTGAGATGATTGGCGCTTTATGACATGGTGCGTTATCCTGCTGGAAGTAGCCATCAGAAGATGGAGACACTGTGGTCATAAAGGGATGGACATGGTCAGCAACAATACTCAGGTAGGCTGTGGCGTTGACACCATGCTCAATTGGGACTAATGGACCCAAAGTGTGCCAAGAAAATCTCCCCCACACCATTACACCACCACCAGCAGCCTGAACCGCCGATACAAGGCAGGATGATCCATGCTTTCATGTTGTTGAGGCCAAATTCTGAGCCGAGCATCCGAATGTGGCAGCAGAAATGGAGACTCATCAGACCAGGCAACGTTTCTCCAATCTTCTCTTGTCCAGTTTTGGTGAGCCTGTGTGAATTGTAGCCTCAGTTTCCTGTTCTTAGCTGACCCGGCACCCGGTGTGGTCTTCTGCTGCTGTAGCCCATCCGCCTCAAGGTTGGACGTGTTGTGTGTTCAGAGATGCTCTTCTGCAGACCTCGGTTGTAACGAGTGCTTATTTGAGTTACTGTTGCCTTTCTATCAGCTGGAACCAGTCTGGCCTATTCTATTCTCCTCTGACCTCTGGCATCAACAAGGCGTTTGCGCCCACAGAACTGCCGCTCACTGGATATTTCCTCTTTGTCGGACCATTCTCTGTAAACCCTAGAGATGGTTGTGCGTGAAAATCCCAGTAGATCAGCAGTTTCTGAAATACTCACAGCAGCCCGTCTGGCAGCAACAACCATGCCACGTTCAAAGTCTCTTAAATCCCCTTTCTTCCCCATTCTGATGCTCGCTTTGAACTGCAGCAGATCGTCTTGACCATGTCTACATGCCTAAACACATTGAGCTGCTGCCATGTGACAGTTGGACAGGTGTACCTAATAAAGTGGCCGGTTTACATACACAGACCACACAGACACTCCAATACAGTATTTATATAAACAGACACACACACACACACACATGGCTGTGGTTTGTGGTGGGTTGTTTACCTGTTTGAGGTGTTCGCTCAGGGAGAACTTCAGGCTGCCCTTCCTGTTGCTGAGCATCTCGCAGGTCATGAGTGTGTAAAACACAGCCGTACAGAGCAGCGGCACGCAGAAATAAAAGCCAAACAACCACCACACCTTCACATCCCTGTAGAACTGCACACACACACACACACACACACACACACACACAGAGAGAGAGAGAGAGAGAGAGAACACACACATGCAGTATAATTATGATGAAACATTGATGGAGATGCACTTCGTTAACGTAAGAGTTTGTGTGTGTGTGTACATGTTTGTGTGAGTGAGAGCTTTGAGTGTGTGGTTGTATATTTGTGTGTGTGTTATCTATGTATGTGTGTGAGTATGAATGTATTTATGCATGTGTGCGTGTTTATGGGAGAACATGTGTACATTATCCACGTGTGTGTGTGTGTGTGTGTGTGTGTGTGTGTGTGTGTGTGTGTGTGTTTGAGCGCGTCTATATGTGTGTGCATTTGTGTGTGTGTTTAATTTGTTAATTTTCCTTCGGCTTAGTCCCTTTATTAATCAGGGGTCTCCACAGCAGAATGAACCGCCAACTATTCCAACATATGTTTTACACAGCGGAAGCCCTTCCAGCTGCAACCCAGTACTGGGAAATGTGTGTGTTTGAGAGAGTATGTATGTTATCTATCTATGTGTTTGTGTGTGTGTATTCATGCACGTGTGAGAACATGTATACAGTATTTGTGTGTGTGTGTGTGTTTGTGTGAGTGAGAGTTTGACCGTGTGTGTGTTTGAGCGTGTCTATATGCGTGTACATTTATGTGTGTGTTCGATAGAGTATGTGTGTATCTACTGTATGTATGTGTGTGAGTGTATTTATGCATGTGTGTATTTGTGTATACAGCATCTGTGTGTGTTTGTATGTATGTATGTAGGTGTGTGTGTTTGTGAGTGAGAGTTTGATTGTGTGTTTAAGCGTGTCAAATATGTGTGTACATTTGTATATGTGTATGTGTGTATATATGTGTGTGTGTTTGAGAGTATGTGTATCTATGTATGTGTGTGAGTGTATTTATGCATGTGTTTGAGCGTGTGTGTATGTGTGTGAGTGTATTTATGCATGTGTGTATTTGTGTGAGAACATGTAGTATCTGTGTGTGTTTGTTTGTATGTGTGTGTGTAGGTTTGTGAGTGAGAGTTTGATTGTGTGTGTTTGAGCGTGTCAAATATGTGTGTACATTTGTATATGTGTATGTGTGTATATGTGTGTGTGTATCTATGTATGTGTGTGAGTGTATTTATGCATGTGTTTGAGCGTGTGTGTATGTGTGTGTGTGAGTGTATTTATGCATGTGTGTATTTGTGTGAGAACATGTAGTATCTGTGTGTGTTTGTATGTATGTGTGTGTGTGCTTGTGAGTGAGAGTTTGATTGTGTGTGTTTGAGCGTGTCAAATATGTGTGTACATTTGTATATGTATATGTGTGTATATGTGTGTGTGTATCTATGTATGTGTGTGTATTTATGCATGTGTTTGAGCGTGTGTGTGTGTGTGTGTGTGTGTGTGTGTGTGGTTGAGAGTATGTGCATCTATGTATGTGTGTGGGTGTTTTTATGCATGTGTTTGAGCGTGTGTGTGTGTGTGTGTGTGTGGTTGAGAGTATGTGCATCTATGTATGTGTGTGAGTGTATTTATGCATGTGTGTATTTGTGTGAGAACATGTATACAGTATCTGTGTGTGTTTGTGAGTGAGAGTTTGATTGTGTGTGTTTGAGCGTGTCAAATATGTGTGTACATTTGTATATGTGTATGTGTGTATATGTGTGTGTGTATCTATGTATGTGTGTGAGTGTATTTATGCATGTGTTTGAGCGTGTGTATGTGTGTGTACATTTGTGTATGTGTTTGAGAGTGTGTGTCTATATATGTGTTTGAGTGTGTGTGTGTATTTATATACACATGTATGTATATGTATATAAACACACACACTCCCACACAATGTATATAAACAGACATACACTCATATGTATATGTTTATAAAAAGACACACATGTATAAACAAACACACACACACACAGAACAAACACACAGTATAATAATGATGAAGCATCAATGGAGATGCACTTCATTAACAAATGCAATCAGAAAGTGAAGTGTTATTTAAGATAATCTTATATATAGTAGAGTAGATCTGATGCTGTTATAAATAATACAGTCATTTATTTTATTTCAGTTATTGCCCGTGTTCCTCACCGTCATGAAGGGCGTCTCTGGCTTCAGCATGCAGGTGCGGATGGTCACGTTATTGTACTCGAAACTGACCATTTTGAAGCCAATTGCCTCCGGGACGGCCAGAACCACCGCCAGCAGCCAGATACAGATGATCTCCAGCGCTGTGGACACCGGGATCCCCACGCCCTGTACACGGTTCCACGAGGCCACAGCGCGGTACCTGACATGGTAAAACACACACACCTCAGTCTGAATCAGCACAGAAATCACCCAAATGGCTCTGGTTAAAAGTTTACACCCCCTTAGGTTTTTGAGCTTGCTTAATCACCTGTTCAGACTGACTCCCCTTTGCTTATGTTGGTGCTGTTTTTGCCTCATTGACTTCCATTATAAGAATATGTTTTGATTGCAAATAATTGCAGTGGTGGAAAGACTACAGAAAAAACCATACACAAGTAAAATACCATACTTGGCCAGAAATGTAGTGCACGTAGAGTAAAAGCATCTTGTAAATATGACTCAGTGCGAGTGAAAAGTAACCCTTTTAAAAGCAGCCAAGAGTACTGAATATTACACTGTGAAAGGTTGAAGCGTTTACATGCAGTTTGAGCATGCGTGTGTGTGTGTGTGTGTGTGTGTGTGTGTGTGTGTGTGTGTGTGTAAACGTAATAGTGCATTTAGTTACCCCCATAGCAAAATATCTCTGGCCCAGCTCTGGCCCACACAGTCAGCTTTTGCTTGGCCCACATGCTGCAGTGAATTATGGTACATGACTGGACCAAGTCTGGCTTCCAGACAAGGGCTAAGCATGTACCATATCTGGGCCAAGTCTCAGCCAAGTTAATACCTCATAACTGAGCCTGAACTGGGCCAGATATGTTGGTGTGTCACGACTGCAATGAAACTGATAAACCCATAAATCATTGCGCTTTAGGCACACTATGGCCGTGCTTTTTCTCGAAGTGACCTGATTGGTAGAATTTTAAATGTGGGTCAAGATACCCACGTAGCAAAATATCTCTGGCCCATCCCTGGCCCACACAATCAGCTTTGCTTGGCCCACATGCTGCAGTGAATTACGGTACATGACTGGACCAAGTCTGGCTTCCAGACAAGGGCTAAACATGTACCATATCTGGGCCAAGTCTCAGCCAAGTTAATAACCCATAACTGAGCCTGAACTGGGCCAGATATGTTGGTGTGTCACGACTGCAATGAAACTGATAAACCCATAAATCATTGCGCTATAGGCACACTATGGGCGTGCTTTTTCTGTGACCTGATTGGTAGAATTTTAAATGTGGGTCAAGATAGGCAAAACTTGCATGGCCCACATATCAGTTATTAACATCTGGGCCACATACTACATCTTACATCTGGCCCAAGTATTGTGTGCTGCCATAAAGACCAAACCAGGGTCATGTTTGGCCCACATGCTGTAGGCCAGTGCTGGATGAATGCCTGCTGGGCCAGATTTATGCCAAATCTGGGCCAGAATTCTTTGCTATCTGGGGATAGTTTAAGGGGATTTCGGTCATCATACAGTAAACATCCGTCATTTCCTCATCAGTGACAGTCTCCGATCATTGCGTGTTAATATATTCTGGACATTTTCTTGGACACTTTTATTGCCTCCAACTATAAAGCATGTGCTGCATTTATTTGACTTTCTGTGTGCGATTTGATTGGACAGGAATCAGAGGACTGATTTTTTTCTACTTAGCCAATCCCCATAGACAAGACAAAATACAGTAGTGACCGCAGTTTGCAGGAGCGTAGTGGAGTAACTGTACCAATACAGCACTAAAAATGTACTTAGTGGACAGTAAAAATGAGTACAAATCCTGAGGAAAACTACTCGACTACAGTAATTTGAGTATTTGTAATTTGTTACTTTACACCACTGCCGATAAAACACACAGTAAAACACCAGCGCTGAGTAAAACACACACATCTCAATCTGAATCCTTACAGAGTTCCTTCAAATGGCTCTGGTTAAAAGTTTACACCCCCTTGAGTTTTTGCGCTTGTTTAATCTCAGACGTTTTTACGAATAAATCATAACCTAATCATGACAAACTATATGTCGTTGGACAGGTCTTAAGGCCTGTGCACACCGGGACGTTTTTTTGCTCGCGTTTTTTTTCGTCGAGATTTAACGCATCGTGACTAAATAAAGGGCGCCAATGTGATCGTGCACACGCCACGCGTAAAAGCGTCATTTTTTTAAGAAACGCCTCTTGCTCGTTTTTTTTTTTTTTTTTGATGCACCACATCAAAACATTCTCCACCAATCAGATTGGTGCTTTTGTTCACGTGCACGGAGCTGCTGAAGTTACAGCAAACAGCACTTGGAGGCGCTCAAGCGCAAAACTGTCAACGCGAGCGCACTTTGAAGATGGCCAGAGGCGATGTGAACGTGGAGCTGCTTATTGCACTGCTGAACAATAATAATTTCTTCATCACTGGAGCTGGAGCTGCTACTTGAACCGTCCATGCTTGTTCCAATCGCCAGCAACTTTAACAACAAGCGTGCCAACTTTCTCTCTTCTTCTGTGTTACAAGTGGGTGTCAGAAGCTTAAAGTTGTGTAGCGCCATCTAACGTCAAGGAGTGATTTTGCATACTCTTCTGCTCGACGCCAGTGAAAATCTCTTGGGTTTGAATTCGGAAAAACGTCTCGAAAAATGCTGACGATAAACGCAAACGAAAAGCGTCCCGGTGTGTACGAGCCTTTAGACCTCCGAATACTGATTGTTCCACTGTTTTCTTCATGTAGGAGGAGCAATTAGTTAGAAACCATTTTTTTTCACCCGTTAACCTGTGGGACCGTTTGTGTTTACATACAGTTGAAGTCAGAATTATTCGCCCCCCCTGTTTATTTTTCCCCCAATTTCTGTTTAACAGAGAGCAGATTTCTCCAACACATTTCTAATCATAATAGTTTTAATAACTCATCTCTAATAACTGATTTATTTTCTCTTCGTCATGATGACAGTAAATAATATTAGACTAGATATTCTTCAAGACACTTCTATACAGCTTAAAGTGACATTTAAAAGCTTAACTAGGGTAATTAGGGTAACTAGGCAGGTTAGGGGAATTAGGCAAGTTATTGTATAATGATGGTTTGTTCTGTAGACTATCGAAAATATATAGCTTAAAGGGGCTAATAATATTGACCTTAAAATGGTGTTTAAAAAATTTAAAACTGCTTTTATTCTAGCCGAAATAAAACAAATAAGACTTTCTCCAGAAGAAAAAATATTATCAGACATACTGTGAAAATTTCCTTGCTCTGTTAAACATCATTTGGGAAATATTAAAAAAAGAAAAAAATAATAATTCTGACTTCAACTGTATTTAAACCATAATATTGTAGTCTAAACATAAGCAATCATGACAATCTATATATCATTTTAAAGCCTACACTTGTGTTTCCATATCAGGTGACTGCTTTTTGCTTTATTACTGAGCAACAGTTATTTCTTCAGTTGTGACAAGTTTTCTCAGAGTCATAAAGCATTACTTTGCTACAGCAATCCACATGTACATCTTAAAAAATGTCTTTTAGAGGTTAAATTCAATTCAAATACCATGAAACTCCACATACTACTTCAGAATTTGATGTTTACTCTACAAATATTGTGAGAAATATGGAGAAAATATGGTTAATACTCACACACAGGAATAGGGGGTGCCCTTATATGGTCCCTAATAAAAGCTGGATGGTGTGTGTGTGTGTGTGTGTGTGTGTGTGTGTGTGTGTGTGTGTGTGTGTGTGTGTGTGTGTGTGTGTGTGTGTGTGTGTGTGTGTGTGTGTGTGTGTTTTCACCTGTCCACACTGAGCGCACACAGATTGAGCACCGTTATCCCCACTGAAGCCTTCTGGAGGAACGGCATGAGTTTACAGAGGAACAGACCAAACACACTGTCATCAAACGGCCACCGCATCGCCAGCAGCTGTAACACACACACACACACACACACACACACACACACACACACACACACACGAGTTTACAGAGGAACAGACCAAACACACTGTCATCAAACGGCCACCGCATCGCCAACAGCTGTAACACACACACACACACACACACACACACACACACACACACACACACACACACACACACACACACACACACATGAGTTTACAGAGGAACAGACCAAACACACTGTCATCAAATGGCCACCGCATGTGTGTGTGCGTGTCTCCACCTTGTACACATTGATGGGGATGTCTATGGTGATGTATATGAGGTCTCCGAGGGCGAGGCTGGCGATCAGGGCGTTCGGGCCGTTCCTCATGCTCCTGTTCTGGCAGATGATCCTCAGTAAAGTCCCGTTTCCCACAATTCCCACCACAAAGATGGCGCAGGACAGCAGCGTGTTCACGTACTTGAACACACCCTCCATGTACGTCCTCCTCAGGCAAGCGGGGGGCAGAGGTCGCGCCCGCAGGTCAGAGGTCACGCGCCCCGACGACCCCGCAGGGTCACGCCGGCCGGACGCAGCAGAGGAGTTTGATTGACAGCTCCCACGGCCAATCAGCAGGCAGGATGAGGTCATCATCAGAAGGAGGATCCTGAAGGCCGTCATTGGAGATCAAAGGCTGGATTGTGGAGTCTACAAAGAGAAACTGTTCTCAGGTCAGTATAATGAGGCCATTATATGAGTGTTCACTCCTAAAACACCTCCAGGATCATCAATAACTGTCCAGAGCAGAGGAATACTGAGGAGGAGGGCTCTGAGTCATTAAAGATCATACTATTCATTCATTCATTTTCTTGTCGGCTTTGTCCCTTGCGGGGTCCCCACAGCGGAATGAACCGCCAACTTATCCAGCACGATTTTACACAGCGGATGCCCTTCCAGCCGCAACCCATCTCTGGGAACTTCCACACACACTCATACACTATGGACAATTTAGCTTACCCAATTCACCTGTACTGCATGTCTTTGGACTGTGGGGGAAACCGGAGCACCCGGAGGAAACCCACGCAACGCAGGGAGAACATGCAAACTCCACACAGAAACACCAACTGACCCAGCCCAGCCGAGGTTCGAACCTGCGACCCAGCAACGTTCTTGCTGTGAGGCAACAGCACTACCTACTGCGCCACTGCGTTGCCCCATACTATACATCCTAAAATTGAAAACATTTCAACATTTTAAATAAAAATAAAATCTATAATGCAAAAAATATATGTAAATATATACAGCTAAAAATCAGAATTATTCGTCCCCGTTTGAATTTTTTCTCCATTGGTTTGGCTCAGTTCTTGAAACAGGATTTACACTGTAACAGTCTTACAGTTCAGCACAACACTATAGTTCACTCGCAAAAGCTCATATCTTTCCCAAAACTCTTCGTTCATGTGTCAAAACCATAGACTGTAAAAGATATGGACGTAGTATCCGTGACGTCACCCATAGGTTTCTGAACACTGCAAAAGAAGCTACAAGTAGGCGCGGCCAACCGTTGCCATTTTGTCTGCGCGTCATCGCACCAAACGCGGCATACCAAATAAGAGGCGGAGAGTGAGCGGAGCTACAGACGCGTGCTGGATTCTCAGCATTTTGCTTAGACCTGGCTTAAAACAGATTTATTACTTTGGGAGAACGTTTAATACTTCATTACCTGCGACTCGTTTGTGTTCTGACCACATGTGCTTGGTTGTACACTATATTAATAAAGTGTTTAGACTTTTAAAAACACTGCTGTAACACATTGAGCCACTAAACATTGATCTTATGACGTTTTTCGACAGGAGGAAAACGCGAATTACTATCAAACACTTCAGATATAGTCTGTGTTAGTAAATGCAAGGCTGTTTAAAAAAATCCAGCACTAGCACTGTATGACAGCGCTTCAGATGACTGTTTTATAGCCTACAGCTAATCAATCTGTCAGATTCTGGAGTGCATTACAGCTCTAAAGAACATTTAAATGATAAATGATCTTAAATAAAACAAATACATTTATAGAGATGGTGTATAAGTATATAAATTCCCTCACCTGTGAAATGAAGGCAACTTGAACGGTTTGTAAGCACAATTTAGTCCACACAGCATGCCATATCCTCTGATAATTGCAGGAAATAATTCCAAAAGGCAAATGACTGTGTAAAGAAACATTAACCAAAACAAAAATACGATGTATATGCCGAGATCGGCGACTAATTAGCCAGAATCAGCTGAGGTAACGAGACAGCGACCAGCGAGGGCTAGCTGTCACTCAAGTGGCCACGCCCTTAATTATGCAAACTTAAGATAACCTAATAAAAACGAAGCGGATGAGTTATAAAAAAATTCACCCCCCTCAGAGTAGTCATGAAGAGTAATCATAGCTATATGCACCAAAGCCATCGTTTGTATCAGACTGTAAACATGTTTTTATCAGCTGTAAAAATGGCCAATTTACCAATGCAGAAAGAAAGCACTTGGACTTCCTGGAGCCAGCCCCCCATGGCGAGTCGATGAATTGCAGTTTTAGTTACTTCCGTATTGGCTTCCCAAAGGAAGAGCGGGAGGTTGCCGCTTGGTCAAAACCAAATATCCTTCTCATTTAAACAGTCAGTGCCCCCAAAATCGTTTGTCCCTTTGGGACACTTTGTGAGCACTGCGAGTTAAAATGTTCTGATGTTTTGTCACTCTGACAGAGGACCATTGAAATATCCCTCATGTCCACCTTTCAGTCTCAGCCCAGATTTTGAAAATGGTGACTGAACTGTTTTCTTTGTCTTTTGACAGAATGCAATTGTGTAAAAAACTAAATAAAATAAATTGATAAGATTTAAAAAATGAAAAGAAATAAGGATTTTCAGCCTGATCTCACCAGGAAATGTAACTGTTTTACGTTTTGTCAGTTCAGTGGCTAATTCATACGTGTTCAGTCGTACGAAAATGTACGATTTTAAAAAGGAGGCGTGGCACCTAACCCCGCCCCTAAACCCAACCATCATTGGGGGACAGGGCTTGACGCTAACTTTTTTCAGGAGGAGCACATGCGCTCCTAAGTAAGGAGCACATTAAAGAATTTTAGGAGCACAATGAAAATGTATAAAATAAATAGTGTTTTTGCCTAATTAATGTACGCGAGGAGATCTTTAAAAGCAAAGCAGTGTCATTCATTTGAATACAATAAGTCCAATAGGTTTTATTTTACTGTAACAACAGCTTAAATAGTGTTTAATAATTATTTATAAATGAAGCTGTATGGAGTTTAGCTAGCGGTCCACAGCAGGACTGGGATCAGATTGCTCTAATGAAGGCCTCTTTAGGCGATGCGGTGGCGCAGTAGGTAGTGCTGTCGCCTCACAGCAAGAAGGTCGCTGGTTCTATTTCACTCTTACTATCCATGTGCACCACTGACAGGTCAAATCTGCCCTCTCTCTGCTGCTGAGAGATTGATACGCAACGGGCCAAAGTGTGCATATAAAGTAATGCAAAAAAACGCAGCTATAGAAAGCGAAAGCAGATTCCAGGACATTTATGGCGATTTAGAAATCCCGGCCGAATGCATTTTTAAGTCCCAAAAAGAGGACATGTTCGGGAAAAAGAGGATGTATAGCTGGGTACGTCTATTTAGTAAAAGGCTTTTCTTTTCAAGTCCTCGCGCTATTTTTAAAGGTGCTACCAAACTCAGAAGAGGTAGTTTTGTGTCCAGCGCGTCTCTGTGAGTCTGCAGCAGCAGAGCATGCGAGTCTGTGGCGGAGTGTTTCTCGCGAACACAGAACCGGGCCGCCCAGGTAAAGTCCTATGTGTGGAAGCGCTGGTGTTGAATTGGGTCTTACACTAAATACACCACGATATGCCATGACCGAATTGTAAACGTTTTCTATGAGGCTCGCAGGATGTGCAGCACCGCCACCATACGGTGCCTGGCGTTGCTCAGCAACGTATTCAAAACAATAGAAAGACCGTAAATAAACCAGTAACGTTAGAGATGTGCTGTTGTTGATCACGCTTGTGTGT
This sequence comes from Danio kyathit, assembly GCA_903798195.1. NCBI lineage: Eukaryota > Metazoa > Chordata > Actinopteri > Cypriniformes > Danionidae > Danio > Danio kyathit. The sequence goes on from LR812541.1 coordinate 55,799,329, forward strand.
GCTACAGTTTCGATTGATTTCCAATACACCATAACCTAGTGTGAAGAGCATGTTGTTCCACCGTGGCTGAGTGAATTAGGTCCTCATTCAAGCTTATAAAAAAAAACGCACATGTGCGACTTAATAAATTTTCCAGTTCGCACACATCTATTTTTAGTCGCAAATGCGAGCGAAATGGTCGCACTGTCGAGCCCTGGGGGATAAGCAAATCATACTAAATTGTATGAATGAGATCGTACAAATTCACCCGAATTAGCCACTGAATCAAACAGTTATGAATTGCCGTGAGATAGTGTTGGGGTTTTAGGGTAAGAGTAGCCTCCAAAATTTGACATCACACATTGCACTCATTCTGCAAATGAAATTAACTATTATCAATCACACACATAAAGTAATTAACATACATCAGAATAAAAAGGTACTGTTTACAGCATAATATACTGTAATATAAACACACAAACAAAAAACAATGAACATGATATGCAGCCTACAGTGCCTGATTGGTCATCTGAGATGTGTGAAACTCCTCCTTTGTTAGTCAAGCTCTAGTGTCACCTGACTGTCAGTGGCTGTAATAAATGCATCAGATGTTCCACAGATTCACATATGATATTCATGGTAATATGGTCTTGACTAATTTTGACAATTGAACAGACTATTGTGCATGTGATGACTTATACAATGAAATGACGCCGACACATTTTGGAGCGCACAACCATTGAACTGAGAATCAACAATCAGTTTAGATCAACTAGATCTATTCACTTGGAAATTGTGCTAAATGTAGGCTAGATGTACTTAGACATTTGCAATTTGATGAAATGAATGAGGAAAATCAATACTGTTGTGAACAATTGGCAAGTGGTTTGGAGGTTTGTCCATGTTGCTTTGAGACTGTAATTCCACACTGTAAAAAATAAATCCGTAAAATTTACGGTAAAAAAACGGCAGCTGTGGTTGCCAGTATTTTACTGTAAAAAATACAGTAAAAGTAATTTCTCATTTTTACAGTAAACTACCGTATTTTATTAATTTATAGAGGTAATGTGTCTGTATTTTAAATTAGCAACATCTACACATCTTTTGTTACACAGACATGATAACAAAAGAAAGTTCATACATAACGAACCAATGCTCATCACAAACAACTTTTTCCACAATCAGAAGTGTATAAGAAGGTATTCAGTGTGATTCACACAGCTACTAAACACCAGTATGCTAACACGCAGAAAATTAAAGTCATGAAATAAACATTGTTTATCAACATTAGATGTAACAGAACTCACTAATATACATCACTGATGGGGAAACAACTAAAAAGATCCATAATGTCAACAAAAAGCATAAAAAGTGATGTGCCATGCAGGAAATTCTGGAAAAGTCCATTTACGGTGATTCGCCGTATATATTAAGGAAACATACTGTTAACCAGGTTACGGATTTGTACTGTAGCATTTTTACAGTGCAGTTTCAAGAAATGAACCAAACCACTGGCGAAAAACTATAAATATTTCCTAAATGATGTTTAACAGAGCAAGGACATCTTCACAGTATGTCTGATAATATTTTTTCTTCTGGAGAAAGTCTTAATTGTTTTATTTCGGCTAGAATAAAAGCAGTTTTTAATTTTTTTAAACACCATTTTAAGGTCAATATTATTAGCCCCTTTAAGCTATATATTTTCTCGATAGTCTACAGAACAAACCATCATTATACAATAACTTGCCTAATTCCCCTAACCTGCCTAGTTACCCTAATTACCCTAGTTAAGCCTTTAAATGTCACTTTAAGCTGTATAGAAGTGTCTTGAAGAATATCTAGTCTAATATTATTTACTGTCATCATGACAAAGAGAAAATAAATCAGTTATTAGAGATGAGTTATTAAAACTATTATGATTAGAAATGTGCTGAAGAAATCTGCTCTCTGTTAAACAGAAATTGAGGGAAAAATAAACAGGGGGGCGAATAATTCTGACTTCAACTGTATGTCTACAGTGCTCGGCATAATTGAGTAAAGCTCATTTTGAAATGAATAGTTTTATCTATCTCTCAGTGAATATAGGCAGTGTATTTTGGTGCATTTACAGTTGTTTGCAGATGCTAGGACACATTTCTCAATACTTAGGTCACTTTTGCAAAACTCTTCACAACAGAAGTCTTTGGGCTGAACTGAGGATCGATGATCATTGTTTTGGCACAAAATGCATTCAGTGCCTACAGCTCTCAAACTTCATCAATTCTGTTCTCACTCAGACACAACAACTGCCAGAAATCTGTGTGCGTATGTACAGGGCATTTAGCACGTGCTTACCTCTTTTACAGTCTATGGTGCTTACATACTGTTTTCACATCTGTTCAAAACAATAACATAATGCAAAACTGAAGAGGACAGCACAATTCAGCAGCAATGTTTGATTGAGACATATTTCAGATCTAAACATGCAGTTTAACCAGCCAGATTAGCATCACTATTGTGTCTGTATCAGTGGATGGTGTGGAGACAAACTCTTGTGTTTTATAATTACTCAGTGCAGAAAAATCTAAATAAATGAAGGACATCAAATATTGAGGAATTCTGCATCATGTCTGATTCACTCCAGTAGCATATACTGCAGTTATAACAGAGATGTGTGCTTGTTTTGCACTCTGTAATGCTGCATGCTGTTAGTGTGTTTTAGCTCATGGTTTTGTGGGTGATGGTGTGTGTTTGTGTTGCTAGTGTTCTGGAGGAATGAGATTATTTGAGACCTGAATTAAGTGTTTTGTTAGTTGTAGTGCATTTAGAATGGGATATGAACTGCTGTCGATTAGGAGAAATTGTGGGAAGAGTTCTGCAAAAGTGACTCAAGTATTGAGAAATGTGTCCTAGCATCTGGAAAAAATTGTAAACAAAGCAGATTTATTAAACAGATTTATTTATTATAATAATATTTTAGTCACCAAATATATTGAGAAATTGAAAGACAATACAATTAAATTCATGCAAAATATTAAAAAATAAATTACAACCTACAAAATTTAAGCTAAATGTATCAATATTTTTGCTTCTCTTGATTTTTCCTCTTTGATAAATTTGTATTTAATATTTTTCTCTAACATATAAATGTGGCTGTACTGGTGTTTGGACCATTAAAGTAAGTTATTTTGTTAGATGAGCTCCAGATTTGGCTTCAGCACTGACTAATCTAATGCAAATACACTAATATAATATTGTAGAGCTTCCTATTGAACATATCAATTTACCAGAGAGATTTGTGAGGGGTGAACTAATATATGCTGAGCACTGTATATATATATATATATAATACTTTCTGTATATTATGTAGAAATTTATATGAGTATATGATATTAAGATGAATAAATTTACAATTTAGCATAAGTAATTAAGTTTTTTTTTCAAAAAATGTACTCCATATATTCATTTATTCATTCATTTTCCTTCGGCTTAGTCCCTTTATTCATCAGGGGTCACCACAGCAGAATGAACCGCCAACTATTCCAGCATATGTTTTACACAGTGGATGCCCTTTCAGCTGCAACCCAGTACTTGGAAACACCCATACACACTCATTCACACACACTCATACACTATGGCCAATTTAGTTGATCAGTTCCCCTATAGCACATGTGTTTGGACTGTGGGGGAAACCGGAGCACCCGGAGGAAACCCACGCCAACACGGGGAGAACATGCAAACTCCACACAGAAACACCAACTGACCCAGCCGGGACTCGAACCAGTGACCTTCTTGCTGTGAGGCAACAGTGCTAACCACCGCACCACCTTATTAATTCATTAATGTTGTAAGTTAACTTGTAAAGTGTGAGCAAAGAAATCCTCTTCTAGTCAGCACTGATGTACTTTATAGTTTTTGTTCATATTATCAGCTATGTCTTATTTTTAATATTTTGCTTCCTTTAATTTCACTTATATATTTAGGCACTGTGGCCTCACAGCAAGAAGGTCACTGGTTTGAGTCTCGGCTGGGTCAGTTGGTGTTTCTGTGTGGAGTTTGCATGTTCTCCCCGTGTTGGCGTGGGTTTCCTCTGGGTGCTCCGGTTTCCCCCACAGTCCAAACACATGCGCTATAGGGGAATTGATTGACTAAACTGGCCGTAGTGTATGAGTGTGAATGAGTGTGTATGGGTGTTTCCAGCACTGGGTTGCAGCTGGAAGAACATATGCTAGAATAGTTGGTGGTTCTTTCCGCTGTGGTGAACCCTGATTAATAAAGGGACCAAGCTGAAGGAAAAAGAATGAATGAATCACGACATTTAGTCACTTTATTAGTGACATTAGTGTTTTTGCTGCTTATAAATGTTTATTGTTTATATTTTGTTTTAGTGTTTCAGACTTAAACTAAATGTGTTATTTATTCAGATGCACTACCGGTCAAAAGTTTGGGGTCATTTTTTTTTTTTAATAAAATTGTTCTGTTCATCAAGGCGGCATTTAATAATGTAAAATAAAATTGTTAAATATTTATCTATTAAATATATATTAATCACTTATTGTACATAGTTTCAAATGAAATTATTCCTCCAGTCATTATTGCTTTTAATTAATAGAAGCAATAATTAATTATAATTAATTAATAGTTAATTTTTTCCATTAATATTAATAATAATAATAATAATAATTTATATTAGAGTGATTTCTGAAGGATCATGTGACTGAAGACTGGAGTAATGAAGCTGAAAATCATCTTTAAAATCACTGGAATAAATGATTAAATTAAATTATAAACTACTTCTGAACAGTTATTTTATAGTGCAATCACATTTCACATTTGTACAAAGTGTGCTGTATTTATGAAATAAATGCAGCCTTGGTGAGCAGGAGAAGCTTATTTTAAAACGTTTAAAACTCCTACTGACCCAAAACGTTTGACCGGTACTGTATACACACACATTTGAGCTAAAAACTAAGAAATAAATAAACTGTACAGTCAATAAACAATAAAAAAAGTATTATTCACCATCCTTTTAAGTTTTAATTCATTTATATTTCCCCCAATTTCTAACTAATTAATAATATTAAAAACACTGTTATTTTACAGACTTTTCCTAGATTATTATGATCAAATCCGTTCGTAATAATCTAGGAGAAGTCTGTAAAATAACAGTGTTTCTCTGTAAAACTCTTATTGTGTAACTTTATTAAACAGATTTGATCATAATAATCTAGGAAAAGTCTGTAAAATAACAGTGTTTCTCTGTAAAACTCTTATTGTGTAACTTTATTAAACAGATTTGATCATAATAATCTAGGAAAAGTCTGTAAAATAACAGTGTTTCTCTGTAAAACTCTTATTTTGTAGCTTTATTAAACAGATTTGATCATAATAATGTAGGAAAAGTCTGTAAAATAGCAGTGTTTCTCTGTAAAACTCTTATTTTGTAGCTTTATTAAACAGATTTGATCATAATAATGTAGGAAAAGTCTGTAAAATAACAGTGTTTCTCTGTAAACATTTTAATGAAAATATCTGTAGATTTATTATTTTTGTACTTTATTTCAGCAAAAAAATGTTATCATAATTTTATGGTTTTTGTTTGGCAACCGTAGCTGCCAGTCGTTTGACCTTTTTTTATGTTTTTTTTTTTTTTTTTTTACAGTGCAAGTAATTACAATTTATTACTTTAATTTATGAAAAAACTGTAAGTAATACGGCAATTTTATTGTATAAAACAGACAAATTGCTGTAATTTGTCATTATATAGTACATAAAATAACAGTCAAGCTGTTAATTTACAGATATTGTTTGTAATTTTTACGCACTTTTGAACATAATTTAAAATAACAGAAGAAATACTGTATAAATAATAGTGTCATTTCCCTGTACAAAAAACTAAATGTCAGTAAATTGTCTTTAATGATAAAGTACCTAAAATGAAAGTCAAACTGTTAATTTAGAGAGATTGTTTGTCATTTTACTAAGTTTTGAATATAATTTTAAATGACAAAAAACTACTGTAAAAAAATGTAGAGAGATTTTCTGTAAAATTAGGTTTTTATTTACAGTGTGTCTAACAGTGGTTTGTTCTGGAGACAATCCAAAACTAATATTGCTGAAGGGGCTAATAATATTGACCTTAAAATGGTTTAAAACTATTAAAAACTGCTTTTATTCTAGCCGAAATAAAACAAATAAGACTTTCTCCAGAAGAAAAAATATTATAGGACATACTGTAAAAAATACCTGAATCTGTTCAGCATCATTTGGGAAATAATTGAAGAAGAAATATAGTATATTCCATGATCAGTGATGTGCTGTTTTACATGTAAAGCTTTTAGTTTGCTTCTATTTTGAAGTAGTTTGTTGTGTTTGAACATGTGTGTATGCTGCTTATTTGTGTTTATTAGTTATAGTGTAGTTAAAACCGTTCAGTTATTTAGTATATAAGTATAATAAACTACAAAACAGAGACGTTTACTCTGCGTCTGGCTCAAATAATGTGTATTTTATTTAAAGATACAAACAAGTTACTGTTTAAGATACCAGTAATGCCTGTTAGAAGTGTACACACACATTTAAGCTAAAAACTAAGATATAAATAACCTGTACATTCAATAAACAATAAAAAAAGTATTATTCACCATCCTTTTAAGTTTTAATTCATTTATATTTCCCCCAATTTCTAACTAATTAATAATATTAAAAACACTGTTATTTTACAGACGTTTCCTAGATTATTATGATCAAATCCGTTCGTAATAATCTAGGAAAAGTCTGAAAAATAACTGTGCTTCTCTGTAAACATTTTAATGAAAATATCTGTAGATTTATTATTTTTGCACTTTATTTCAGCAAAGAAATTTTATCATAATTTTCTGGTTTTTGTTTGGCCGTTGTAGCCGCCAGTCATTTTACCTTTTTTTTTTACAATTTAATTTAATTTTTTTTTTACAGTGCAAGTAATTACAATTTATTACTTTAATTTAACAAAAAAAAAAACACTGTAAATAATACGGCAATTTAATTGTATAACCAGCCTGATCTCACGAGGAAACGTAAGTATTTTACGTTTTGTCAGTTTAGTGGCTAATTCGTACGAATTCGTACGAGTTGAGTCGTACGAAAAAGTACGATTTTAAAAAGGAGGCGTGGCACCCAACCCCACCCCTAACCCCAACCGTCATTGGGTGATGGGCAAATCGTACTAATTTGTACGAATTAGATCGTACGAATTCATACGAATTAGCCACTAATCAAAACGTTATGAATTGGCCGTGAGATAGCGTTGGTATAACAGACAAATTGCTGTAATTTGTCATTATATAGTACGTCAAATAACAGTCAAGCTGTTAATTTACAGATATTGTTTGTAATTTTTACGGACTTTTGAACATAATTTAAAATAACAGATGAAATACTGTATAAATAATAGTGTAACGTCCCTGTATAAAAAACTAAAATGTCTGTACCTAAAATGAAAGTCAAACTGTTCATTTAGAGAGATTGTTTGTCATTTTACTAAATTTTGAATATAATTTGAAATGACAAAAAATTACTGTAAAAAAAAATGTAGAGAGATTTTCTGTAGAATTAGGTGTTTTTTTACAGTGTGTATAACAGTGGTTTGTTCTGGAGACAATCCAAAACTAATATTGCTGAAAGGGGCTAATAATATTGACCTTAAAAAATGGCTTTAAAACTATTAAAAACTGCTTTTATTCTAGCCGAAATAAAACAAATAAGACTTTCTCCAGAAGAAAAAACATTATAGGACATACTGTGAGAAATTCCTGAATCTGTTCAACATCATTTGGGAAATATTGGAAGAATAAATATAGTATATTCCATGATCAGTGATGTGCTGTTTTACATGTAAAGCTTTTAGTTTGCTTCTATTTTGAAGTTGTTTGTTGTTGTTGAACGTGTGTGTATGCTGCTTATTAGTGTTTATTAGTTATAGTGTAGTTAAAACCGTTCAGTTATTTAGTATATAAGTATAATAAACTACAAAACAGAGACGTTTACTCTGCGTCTGGCTCAAATAATGTGTATTTTATTTAAAGATACAGGTTAAAGTACTAGTAACGCCTGTTAGAAGTGTTTAATGTGTGTATTTGAGAGAAGCATGCAGACTAACCTGGTGTGTTTGAGTTCTCCAGAGTCTCCGAGCAGACAGACGCGCAGTGACGCGCAAAACACACACACA
>LR812541.1:55812495-55814995 GCA_903798195.1 Danio kyathit
GTGGAGTCGGTTTGAGGATTTGATTCATCATTTGTGGAGTCGGTTTGAGGATTTGATTCATCATTTCATTTGTGGAGTCGGTTTGAGGATTTGATTCATCATTTCATTTGTGGAGTCGGTTTGAGGATTTGATTCATCATTTGATCTTTTAAGCATTTGAATTTTCATTTGAATTTTGTTAGGAAAAAACTTCCATAGTACTCAATTATGCTGAGCGCTGTATAAATAATTGCGTTTTTTAAGTGAATAAATTTGTGTTTGTGTTTTTATATTACTGATTGTTTCCACATAAATCTGAAGCAGCACAATTGTTTGCAACACTGAAATAATGATAATAAATATTTGTTGATCATCAAATCCTCATATATACAGTTGAAGTCAGAATTATTTGCCCCCCTTTGAATTGTTTTTTATTTTTAAAATATTTCCCAAATGATGTTGAACAGAGCAAGGAAATTTTCACAGTATGTCTGATAATATTTTTTTCTTCTGGAGAAAGTCTTATTTGATTTATTTCGGCTAGAATAAAAGCAGTTTTTAATTGTTTTAAAGCCATTTTAAGGTCAATATTATTAGCCCCTTTAAGCTGTATATTTTCTCGATAGTCTACAGAACAAACCATCATTATACAATAACTTGCCTAATTCCCCTAACCTGCCTAGTTACCCTAATTACCCTAGTGAAGCCTTTAAATGTCACTTTAAGCTGTATAGAAGTGTCTTGAAGAATATCTAGTCTAATATTATTTACTGTCATCATGACAAAGAGAAAATAAATCAGTTATTAGAGATGAGTTATTAAAACTATTATGATTAGAAATGTGCTGAAGAAATCTGCTCTCTGTTAAACAGAAATTGGGGAAAAATAAACAGGGGGGCTAATAATTCTGACTTTAACTGTATATCTATAATTATTTATTGTATTTTTTATTCATTCATTCATTTTCCTTCAGCTTAGTCCCTTTATTAATCAGGGGTCGCCACAGCGGAATGAACCGCCAACTATTCCAGCATATGTTTTACACAGCGGATGCCCTTCCAGCTGCAACCCAGTACTGGGAAACACCCATACACACTCACTCATTCACACTCATACACTACGGCCAATTTAGTTAATCAGTTCCCCTATAGCGCATGTGTTTGGACTGTGGGGGAAACCGGAGCACCCGGAGGAAACCCACGCCAACACGGGGAGAACATGCAAACTCCACACAGAAACACCAACTGATTCAGCCGAGGCTCGAACCAGCGACCTTCTTGCTGTGAGGCAACAGCGCTACCTACTGCGCCACCGTGTCACCTTTTTTTAATACAGTATATCTTTATTCTTTTATACTCGTTTATTTATCTGTATATCATTTTATTTGTTTATGATATAACAGGGGAGTATAGAGGAATATCATATAACAAGGGTTATAACAAATCAACTTAGAAGGTAAATATATTAATAAAAATAAAAACACAAGTACAGATAATTAAATATCATAGTTACATTATTTTCATTTATAGTTTTTATTTCCAGAATATTCCCATTTCATTGTTTTTAACAGTTCAATTCAATTCATCTTTATTTGTATAGCGCTTATACAATGTAGATTGTGTCAAAGCAGCTTCACATGGAAGATTATAGTGAATGTAAACAGCGTCAGTTCAGTTTTCAGAGATTAAGTTCAGTTCAGTTTAGCTCAGTTCAGTGTGGGTTAATAATCACTACTGAGAGTCCAAACACTGAAGAGCAAATCCATCGATGGGCAGCTCTACAGATCCCGAACCATGCAAGCCAGTGGAGACAGCGGCGAGGAAAAAACTTCACCAATTGGCGAAAGCGAAGATTTAAAAAACCTCGAGAGAAACCAGGCTCAGTTGGGCACGACCATTTCCCCTATGGCCAAACGTCTTGTGCAGAGCTGCAGTCTAGGCGCAGGAAGCTGGACCTCAGCGAAGACTCGTCTGTCCTTGGAGCATCACAGGAGTCAGTCATGCTCTCACTCCACGATGACCACCACAGCAGCTGCTCAGGATACAGCCTGGTCCAGAAAACCTTGGGATCATCTCGTCGCTGGTCTTGGATCGCATCAGTGGCGCTGCATAGTCTGAGGGCCTCAATATGAGTACCCCCAGGTGGAAATACAGAATAAGAGAATAATTAGCGTAGCTGCTGTTCATAGTGTATATAAACAAGAAGTAAAATCCTGTGTGGGGCACATCAACAGTGGAGATGTCTTAGGAGCTTTACAAGGGCTGTGTACTGAAATCAAGGAATATTAAAAACATCAACAATAATAAATCATAATAATAATGAAAACATCAACAATGTTTATAAATGTCCTCATCAACAACAATAATGAAAAAAATCAACATTAATATAAATCATCATCATCAACAATAAAAATACAATAAATAATTCATTCATTTTCTTTTCGGCTTAGTCCCTTTATTAATCTGGGGTCGCCACAGCGGAATGAACCGCCAACTTATCCAGCATATGTTTTACACAGCGG
>LR812541.1:55819995-55822495 GCA_903798195.1 Danio kyathit
ACACACACAAACACATTTATATATATACACACACAACACATCCATACACAAACAAATATTTGCATACACACACAAACACACTCACACACGCACAAATATGCTGTATACATGTACTCTATTACACACGCACACACACAAACGTGTGATGTGTTAGAGAGAGGGGATTAGACTGTGGAGTGTTGTGGAATCTGCTTTATTAATGTCAGCTTCCTTGACTTTATTAAAACACACACACACACACACACACACACACACACACATCAAGGGGCCATAAAATGTTTTCAGCTCATTTTACGTCACAAACAAATTGCTTTTTCCATAATCAAGAGTGTGTTTGGGTCTCAATTAAACTCATCTGCCACTGAAGGAGAACACCAAAGAGCGGAAAAATGTGTGTGTGAGTGTGTCTGTGTGTGAGTGTGTCTGTCTCTGTGTGTGTGTATTAGCAGGGATGGGCAAAAATACATTGAAATGTATTTTAAATACCAAATATCTCAGTTTTACATGTATCAAAATAACGTACAGAATACAGCAGCCACAACACGTATCACAATATAATACTGTATAGTGTATTTTGAAAATACTTTTACAAGGGAGCAGGACATTTATTCACAAACCTTCCATTAATAGGCCTGTTCGATCAATCCCTTCACCATTAAACTAAGTGAAGTAAACAATGTTCGACAGCAGTAGTGTTTCTCAGAGCAAGTTTAGTTCAGCTTCTCTGCCAACTCATTCACCTCCTGTACATGAGGAGGTATTTATAAACCTTTCATTTTAGTATAAATGTTGTACTAATTTCATACAGACAGTGCTGTCTTGAAGTTGATCTCTTTAATCACTGTAAGAAAACATTTAATAGAGATAATCAGTTTTTTTTTTGTCTGATACGAAAAAAGCTTATTCATGCTTTCATGACCTCTCGATTAGATTACTGTAATGCAGGGCTATTCAATTGGCGGCCCGCGGGCCAAACCCGGCCCCTGAGGCAATTTGTTCTGGCCCTCCAAATAGTGACCATGCATCAAGAATAAATTTAGTTCAGTCAAAAAACAGCTGCTATAGTTATGAAGTGACGTGCGTCTGTTTAATACAGCACGAGCTGCGCAGAGCGTGAGTCACCTGACAGTGGCGAGAGCAGCCGAATACATTTGAATATGTTTGTAGAAAAGGTCTTTTGTACAATGCACTGATATCGTTATTAGGGATGAAACGAATAACCGATTTCACTATTAACTGCGCTTTAATTCGTCTCGGTTAATTAATCGTAAAGGCTTTTCTAAGCCGCATTTCTGCATTTCTGTTCTGTCGAACAAAACGAAACTGCTGAACAAAGTTACGCCAAGTTGCCAACTGTGCGCTAGTTTAAAGTTCCGGGCTTGTCCACCGAAGCTAATACGCACGCACACTGTAATAACTATAGCCGCGGGCCGTTCCCATATCACGTCTTTCCCGCGCGCAAGTTTGTTATGTCGTAAGAATATATGCCAATATGCGGGCGCAAGCAGAGCAACACGCTCGCGGCTGTCTGGGCGCACGCAGTAGAAAACATCTCATGTTGTAGCGGTGAGAGTTGTGCTTAGCTTTCAGTGCAATGTAAACAAAAGACATGTTAGACAAACTATTATTAAAATGATTATGTATGTATGAACGCAGATGATAACAACAGTTAATCTAAATATTGTCGCCGACCTTCATAACAATTATTATTATATTATTTTCTCCCGTTCCTCTCTATAAACACACACATAATTAAATTGTGTAGCCCTATAAGCACAGAAAAACCTTCCGCATAAAGACTATTACTAATGAAAATGCCTTTTAAAGGTTTTTTAATATTAGTTAGGGATGTCCAGATCTAAATCTAGCTAATATAAAGCCTAAATCACTGCGTATCACTGTGCTTGGCTCAGTCCCGCTTGTCACAAAGGTACAATACGTGGCGCACATACACACACACACACACACACACACACACGAATGAACGTTATGAAAACAATAGTTTGTTGTACAGTTGCCGGTTCACTTCCGTTATTTGGTACGATTGCATTTATACCAGAAGTGAACCGTACCAGAGTTCGCATGAACCGTACCCCAGACCACCTCTTTCAGGCGGACTCTGGTACGGTTCACGGGTGCGCACCCGAGTTCAGAAGACATGTTCACACTAGCTAAACGTACCGTACTATGACGTCAAACGAACCCGGGTGTGGACCAAAAGTGCTAGTGTGAAAGCACCCTTAAAGAGCCCCTATTATGGGTTTTTGAGAATGATCTCCATGTAGTGTGTATCCCAGCTCTAAGTGAATAAACACATCCAGCTGAGGGTTAAATCTAAAAGTGCAGCATGCTTAAAACTATTGATTCTTTAGCGAAATAGACTCAGAATCGAATAAACGAATCGAGTTGGGTTCGGATCTTTTGTTTGATCGCATCGACACGGTACATCACCAAATATGTAGTTCCAGTTCTGGTCAAATGTGCACGCGCTTTTATTTCA
>LR812541.1:55827495-55899756 GCA_903798195.1 Danio kyathit
GTATTCTTTAATACACAACATAAAAACATGATATCTGAAAATCACTAAGAATTTTGTTATTTAAAGACAATCAAAAAAAAAAAATAATATATATATATATATATATATATATATATATATATATATATATATATATATATATATATACATACATACATACATACATACATACAACAGGGGCAAATAATATTGACCCTAATATTATTATTTTTTGTAATTAAAAACTGCTTTGATTATAGTCAAAATAAAACAAATGAGACTTTCACAGGAAGAAATAAATATTGTAGGAAATACTGTGAAAATGTCCTTGGTCTATTAGGAAATCATTAAAAAAGAATACAAGTTTCCCAGCAGGGCAAATCATATTGATTTCAACTGTTTATGTGCATAAATTTAGATGGAAAGACATTAAGAAACGACTTAACAGTAAAAATTTGTAATTAGAAAAATACACTCAGCGGCCACTTTATTAGGTACACCTTACTAGTACCGGGTGGGACCCCTTTTGCTTTCAGAACTCCCTTAATCCTTGGTGGCAGAGATTCAACAAGCTACTGGAAATATTCCTCAGAGATTTTGCTCCATATTGTCATGATAGCATCACACAGTTGCTGCAGATTTGTCGGCTGCACATCCATGATGCCAATCTCCTGTTCCACCACATCCCAAAGGTGCTCTATTGGATTGAGCTCTGGTGACTGTGGAGGCCATTTGAGTACAGTGAACTAATCGTCATGTTCAAGAAACCAGTCTGAGATGATTGGTGCTTTATGACATGGTGCGTTATCCTGCTGGAAGTAGCCATCAGAAGATGGAGACACTGTGGTCATAAAGGGATGGACATGGTCAGCAACAATACTCAGGTAGGCTGTGGCGTTGACACCATGCTCAATTGGTACTAATGGACCCAAAGTGTGCCAAGAAAATCTCCCCCACACCATTACACCACCACCACCAGCCTGAACCGCTGATACAAGGCAGGATGATCCATGCTTTCATGTTGTTGAGGCCAAATTCTGAGCCGACCATCCGAATGTGGCAGCAGAAATGGAGACTCATCAGACCAGGCGACGTTTCTCCAATCTTCTCTTGTCCAGTTTTGGTGAGCCTGTGTGAATTGTAGCCTCAGTTTCCTGTTCTTAGCTGACAGGAGCGGCACCCGGTGTGGTCTTCTGCTGCTGTAGCCCATCCGCCTCAAGGTTGGACGTGTTGTGTGTTCAGAGATGCTCTTCTGCAGACCTCGGTTGTAGGGAGTGCTTATTTGAGTTACTGTTGCCTTTCTATCAGCTGGAACCGGTCTGGCCATTCTCCTCTGACATCTGGCATCAACAAGGCATTTGCGCCCACAGAACTGCCGCTCACTGGATATTTCCTCTTTGTCGGACCATTCTCTGTAAACCCTAGAGATGGTTGTGCGTGAAAATCCCAGTAGATCAGCAGTTTCTGAAATACTCAGAGCAGCCCGTCTGGCAGCAACAACCATGCCACGTTCAAAGTCTCTTAAATCCCCTTTCTTCCCCATTCTGATGCTCGCTTTGAACTGCAGCAGATCGTCTTGATCATGTCTACATGCCTAAACGCATTGAGCTGCTGCCATGTGATTGGCTGATTAGACAGTTGCGTTAACGAGTAGTTGGACAGGTGTACCTAATATAGTGGCCGGTGAGTGTATAGTTTTCTATATAAATATGCACACTAACACATACATGTACACACACAAAATGAGTCATTGATTATTTGCAAAAACCTTTGTAGTATCATGAGATATATATATATATATATAAGTTATATAGTTTGAACTTTATGGTTCTAGTATAATGCGAGAATTATATTTAACATAAATCACATTCTTTCAGACCAAAAATATCCAGTGATTGTTGTGACCAAATTAAAGATAAAGATGAAGTTACACACTCTGCAAAGGCAAAACACGTGTATTATATAGCACATTTCCTACAATTCAAAGTCCATTACATGAACAAGAATAAAAACGTATACAAAAACAAATGAAAGTGTGTTTATAAAGAATAAAGAAAGAGCATAGGTTTATGTTAGTGGCGTGCTGCTGAGGTATTATATTTTGATTGCCTTATTTTTAAATATTTTTTGTGCATGTAGTGAATACTGTTCCCTTCTGAGGGCACTAAAGAGGTGTCAGGGGGCACGGTACCCACCCGGTGCTGTGGGACACGTTGCTCTGCCAGGCAGCTGTTTGGGGTATTAATAGTGTGTGTGTGTGTGTGTGTGTGTGTGTGTGTGTGTGTGTGTGTGTGTGTGTGTGTGTGTGTGTGTGTGTGTGTGTGTGTGTGTGTGTGTGTGTGTGTGTGTGTGTCTTACACCCTGGCTGTCACAACCTTGAAAGAGCCGTGCAATTTGTGAGTTTAGTTTGTGGCTTTAAGAGATTTTGGCATTTTGTCAAGACGTATAGTTCAGCTTCAGAGTTTGTGTAAGTGTTGTCATTATAGAAACACAACATTTATATGAATCTAAATTATTAAGTCAAGAAGCATTTTCTAGACAAGTAAACAAATATGGTCTTGTTTTCAGAAATAATGAGTCCAAATTAAAGAGTTTTTCCTTAAAACAAGCAGAATAATCTGATAATGGGGTGAGCAAAATAATCTTATGTTGAAGCAAAAACAAGATTATTTCTCTTCCATCAATGGCAGGTTATTTTGCTTATTTTAGGGAAAACTCACTTCATTTTGGTGTGTTATTTCTTAAAACAAGACTACTATGTTTTACTAGATATTTGGACTAGAAATGAGACAAACTCTCAGTAAGAGTATGAGTGATCCCAGGTGGCCCACTATAATTAGGAATAATTAGGAATTGAGATTATAAACAGATTTCCGTACAGAGTTTGGAACAGAACCTCTGTCCAGTTATATTGTGAGTATTCCAGATGTTTTTCCTCGGCTGCTGATCTCCATATAGGGAGATTTCCCTCTCTGAACAGGTCAAAATCCCTCATTTGGAGAAACAGATCGTCACACTGGAATATCGAGAGGGAATTCCACTGCATACTATATACATGTAGCATCTGCCTGACCTGTAAATAACACCCTAGCAACCACTGAGAACACCCTGACTACACTCTAATGACCACTCAGATACTCTGGTTATACCCTATCAACTCTCTTGCAATCACACATAACCTTAGACTCAGACTACACCCTAGCAACTGCACAGAACACTTTGTCTACTTGCTATCAACCACCCAGAACACCCTAGCAACAACATATCAACCATCAAGAACACTCTGATAACACCATAGTAACCACCAAGACAACATAGTAAAACCCTAACAACTTCCTATAATGAATTAAAAAAACTGACTGTGCTCTTAAAATCACCCATAAAACTAACAACCATTCAGAACACCCTAGCAACCACCCAGAACACCTGGATAACACCCTGGCTATTACACAGAAACCTCTAGCAACCACACTACCACCAATCAGAACACAGACCACTCTCTAGTGTTTGCGCCCTAAAAACTGCCCAGGGCACCCTGACAACTCCCAGTCTATCACATAGGATGTCCTAGCAATCACCCAGAATTCCCTGACAAATCCCTTGTAATGACACTAAACGCAGCTTGGGCAAACAACCCAAAATGCCCTGGCACTCGCAACCACCTTAAGCACATTGCAAACCATAAAAGAATACCCTGACAACAACCTATTAACCACCCAGAAACTCACAACACTTTTCCATCTATCAGAACAAACTGACAACACCCTAACAACCACCCAGAATATTCTTTGATTCACCCAGAGAAACTTTGACAACACATTAATAACCACCCAAAACAAACTAACAACACCCAAACTTTTATCCACAACACCCTAGCAACCACCCAAAAACACTTTTGATCTACTCAGAGCACCCTAGCAACCACCCAGAACATTATTTGATCCCCTTGGAGCACCCTGACAACACCCTAGCAACCACCCAGAACACTCTTTGATTCCCTTAGAGCACCCTGACAACACCCTAGCAACCACCCAGAAAACGGTTTGATCCCCTTGGAACACCCTGACAACACCCTAGTAACCACCTAGAACACTCTTTGATTCCCTCAGATCACCCTGACAACACCCTAGCAACCACCCAGAACATTATTTGATCCCCTTGGAGCACCCTGACAACACCCTAGCAACCACCCAGAACACTCTTTGATTCCCTTAGAGCACCCTGACAACACCCTAGCAACCACCAAGAAAACTGTTTGATCCCCTCGGAACACCCTGACAACACCCTAGTAACCACCCAGAAAACTTTTTGATCTCCTCGGAACACCCTGACAACACCCTAGTAACCACCCAGAAAACTCTTTGATCCCCTCTGAGCACCCTGACAACACCCTAGCAACCACCCAGAACACTCTTTGATTCCCTCAGAGCACCCTGACAACACCCTAGCAACCACCCAGAACACTTTGATCCCCTCGGAGCACCCTGATAACACCCTAGCAACCACCCAGAACACTCTTTGATTCCCGCAGAGCACCCTGACAACACCCTAGCAACCACCCAAAACACTTTGATTCCATCTGAGCACCCTGACAACACCCTAGTAACCACCAAGAAAGCTCTTTGATCCCCTCTTAGCACCATGACAACACCCTAGCAACCACCCAGAACACTTTGATTCTCTCTGAGCACCCTGACAACACCCTAGTAACCACCCAGAAAACTCTTTGATCCTCTTGGAGCACCCTGACAACACCCTAGCAACCACCCAGAACACACTTTGATTCCCTCAGAACACCCTGACAACAACCTAGTAACCACTAAGAACACTCTTTGATCCCATTGAAGCACCCTGACAACACCCTAGCAACCACACAGAACATTCTTTGATTCCCTCAGAGCACCCTGACAACACCCTAGCAACCACACAGAACACTCTTTGATTCCCTCAGAGCACCCTGACAACACCCTAGCAACCACCCAGAACATTCTTTGATCCACCCGGAGCACCCTGACAACACCCTAGCAACCACCCACAAACACTCTTTAATTCATCCAAAGCACCCTGACAACACCCTAGCAACCACAATCTTTGATCCACTTTGAGCACCCTGACATCACCCTAGCAACCACCCAGAACACTCTTTGATCCACACGGAGCACCCTCAAAAACAGCCTACAATCACATCCTTTGATCCATTTGGAGCACCCAGACAACACCCTAGCAACCATCCACAAGCACTGTGTGATTTTCCCGGAGCACCCTGACAACATCTTAGCAACCACAATCTTTGATCCACTTTGAGCACCCTGACACCACCCAGAACACTCTATGATCCACTCGGCACACCTTGACAACACGCTAGCAACCGCCCAGAACACTCTTTGATCCACACAGAGCATCATGACAACACCCTAGCAACCACAATCTTTGGTCCACTTTAAACACCCTGACAACCACCCAAAACACTCTTTGATCCACTCGGAGCAATTTGACAACCCTCTGGCAGCCATCCAAAGCACTCTTTTTGATCCAAATCACCCTAACAACCAGCCAGAACAAACTGACTACACCTTAGCAACCACATATCATTGACAGCGAGTGTTGTACTGAAAAACAGCTCTCACACGCTCTAGATCTGATTAGAAATAGCTTAAATATTTTACATGTCAGGTAATGAAGAGTGTGTGTGTGTGTGTGTGTGTGTGTGTGTGTGCGTGTGCGTGTGCACTCTCTCTAGTCTGCTTTGAGTCGTCTGGCTCTCCTCCAATCATACGCTGTTATTTTTGGACTCAGCATTGGGAAAGTAAGAAAGCTTATTATATTTCAGTGCAGCGGCCGTCAGCACACGTGAACACAGACAACGGTCATGTGACCCCCTGTGGAAGCTGCAAAAACTATTTTGAAATGTAATATGCAAAAACGTTACAGTAGCGCAGTGGTTAGCACTGTGGCCTCACAGCAAGAAGGTCACTGGTTTGAGCCTCGGCTGGGTCAGTTGGTGTTTCTGTGTGTAGTTTGCATGTTCTCCCCGTGTTGGCGTGGGTTTCCTCCGGGTGCTCCGGTTTCCCCCACATGCGCTATAGGGGAATTGATGAACTAAATTAATAATAATAATAATTCCTTACATTTATATATCGCTTTTCTAGACACTCAAAGCGATTTACACATAGGGGGGAATCTCCTCATCCACCACCAGTGTGCAGCATCCACCTGGATGACGCGACGGCAGCCATTTTGCGCCAGACTGCAAACCGCACACCAGCTGATAAATTGGCCATAGTGTATGAGTGTGTGTGTGAATGAGTGCGTATGGGTGTTTCCCAGTACTGGGTTGCAACTGGAAGGGCATCCACTGTGTAAAACATATGCTGGAATAGTTAGCGATTCATTCCGTTGTGGCGACCCCTGATGAATAAAGGGACTCAGCCGAACAGAAAATCAATGAATGAATATAATATGCAAAACGGCAATGCAGTATGTGAAACGGCATTGTATTTGTGTTTTTAAAGTTGCGTTTTCCACAATAATAATAATAATTTCTTACATTTATATAGCGCTTCTCTGGACACTCAAAGCTCTTTACACATTGGGGGGGGAATCTCCTCATCCAGCACCAGTGTGCAGCATCCACCTGGATGAGGCGAGGACAGCCATTATTGCACCAGACCACACACACTAGCTGATTGGTGGAGAGGAGACAGAGTGATGAAGACAATTATGATATTGGGATGTTAGGAGGCCATGATAGACAGAGGCCAGTGGGCAGATTTGGCCAGGATGCCGGGGTTAAACCCCTACTCTTTTACAAAGGACATTCTGGGATTATTAACGACCACAGAGAGTCGGGAGCTCGGTTTAACGTCTCATCTGAAAGACGGCGCTCACTGAGCAGTATAGAGTCCCCATCAGCATACTGTAGCGTGATGCTGTGTTCACACCAGACACGGAAGAAGCGTCAAGCGCGAGTGAATTACATGTTAAGTCAATGCAAAGGCGCGAATAGACATCCTGCAGAGCAATACATGTGAATGGTGCGGCGCGAATGACGCAAATTCCGTGACTGGCGCGGATGGCGTGATACGCGTGATACGCGTGAATAGCGTGCGCGAATTGAGAGTAAATCGCGCGAGTTAATCTAAATTTCAGCGCCATTCGCGCCGAGTTAACCAATTAGGAGCTTGCTCTTGTGAGGGCATGATTGTGACGTAGCGCCTGTTGTTGGTGTCCCGGTGGAAATCCTCCAGCCGACACCAACAACAGTTCATCAAACTGGGCTTGGCTCAGTCAGAAAGGATCTAGTGGACTCAAGACACGGCTCCAAACGTATCGACGCTGTTTTTCAGTCTTCATAAAGCACATATTTCTTTTAAAGCACATGTCTATTTACGCGTTCCACGTCTGGTGTGAACACACCATTAGGCTTCACACAGACCACAGGTTGAGCGCCCCCTGCTGGCCTCACTAACACCACTTCCGGCAGCAACCTAGCTTTCCCATGTTGTCTCACATCCAGCCCTGCTTAGCTTCAGTGGGCGACCATGTGACAGTTGCATATTTAATTAAAATTAATTTGTATAAAATGTAGATTTGCCATTTCCAGCTTTCTGAATTTTGCCTTCAGTTGAACATACAGTGATCTGAGGGAAAATGAAGATGATTTCCAGAGTTTCTCCTGATTGCGTTTGATGTTTTTGGCTGCGTATCTTGATAAATATGTTCCTGCTTTCTGTAAATTGCTCTTGATTGTGTGTTCACTGCAAAAAAATGCTTTTCTTATTAGATATTTTGTCTTGTTTCTAGTCCAAATATCAAAAAATTCTTAAATTAAGAAGCATTTTCTAGACAAGCAAGAAATATAGCCTTGTTTTCAGAAAAAAATGAGTCAAAATGAAGTGAGTTTCTCTTTAAAACAAGGAAAAAAAATCTGACAATGAGGGAAGAAAAATAATCTTGTTTTTGTTTTGACATAAGATCTTTTCTTTTACCCCATTGTCAGATTATTTGACTTGTTTTAAGGGAAAAACTCACTTCATTTTGACTTATTTTTTTTTCTGAAAACAAAACTATATTAGGGGCAACGCAGTGGCGAAGTAGGTAGTGCTGTGGCCTCACAGTAAGAAGGTCACTAGTTCGAGCCTCAGCTGAGTCAGTTGGCATTTCTGTGTGGAGTTTGCATGTTCTCCCCGCGTTCGCGTGGGTTTGCTCCGGTTTCCCCCACAAGTCCAAACACATGTGGTTCAGGTGAATTGGGTAGGCTTAAATTGTCCGTAGTGTATGAGTGTGAATGAGTGTGTGTGGGTGTTTCCCAGTGATGGGTTGTGGCTGGAAGGGCATCCGCTGCGTAAAACATATGCTGGATAAGTTGGCGGTTCATTCCGCTGTGGTGACCCCAGATTAATAAAGGGACTAAGCCGAAAAGAAAATGAATGAATGAATGAATGAAGACTATATTATTTGTTTGTCTATAAAACGCTTCTTGATTGAATCATTGAAGCATTGTTTGCAGTGTGTTTGCACACCGGGGTTATTTTAGTAAACAATCTAAAAATATTGGTCAGAAAACATTTTCGTTAATTGAAATAAAATAAAAAAATCACAATTAATCCCTGAAATGAAATAATAATGCTGAAAAATAATAATCATTTTCAGTATTAATAAGCACTCGTTCTGTGGTGTAAAGTCTGAGCTGCAGCTGTTTAGAGAAGTACCAGTAGATGGCGCCAAACACATCACTCAAACACACTTGTTTACTATGTCAGACCCCCTTGTTTTTCACGTCTTTTTTTTGGTATTTTTTTGCGATGACTGATGACTGATTTTGTGGCAGTAATTCCCAGAAATTTGCGGACAATTTTTCGATTAAAATATATATAAAAATGTACAAAATTATATGTATTTACCATATTGAGTAGCCTACTATGTTAGGTGTGCAATCTGAAACAATGACACAAATCATAAAAATAAAGATCTGAAATGGTAGGGATTAAGCCAAAGGAAGGTTGTATAGCTCTTACTTTTATCCACGATCTTACTTTCTCTCAGATTTCACTCCCCGGAGCATCTGACATCGTTACGCATAGGACAAGCGTTAGGGCTTCCCCGACCGTAATACACCTAAAACACGGATTGCCTTAAACTCGTCAATTGCATTGAAGTGTTTTCTCTCGTTAACTGCAGTAAATAATTTAACGATTTGACGCACACCTTTATACCAGCCATACATGTAAAGCACAAATAATGTCCTTTAATTCGGTCATGTCCAGCGGCCGTCACCCTTGAACCAACCTCATCTCCCCCTGTCTGTTCCATTGCTCTGTTTGCTCAAACTATCTTTTGCTGTCTGAAGTGCGTCAAACGCACAAAACGCCCAATTTGCGCCACAAGATGTCTACTGTATATCTCATCTTTGCTATGACATGTAAATCTCTCGCACTTCATCCACATCTGCTTACTGCACAAGCTGAAAACTCCCCCGCCCCCCATTCCATGTATTGTAATGATTGTGAGGGTGCAGGTGAGATGTGATTTTTCGAGAGACACTCAAATACATCACGTGCGCTGCATATGCAACGTCTGGAAGTCACGTAAAACAATTAATTGCTAACTGAAATAAACATATTTTGATTATATGGTTTGTAATTGGATGTTTTATGAGATTATTTACATTTTTTTGTCATTATTTTTCATTTAATTAAGAATTTTGCAGGATTGCAAAATTTGCCACTTTTTGTTGATTTTGCTTTGGATTCAGCGATCGCGGAATCGCGAAAAACTAGGGGGTCATTTTCCTTCAGCTTAGTCCCTTTATTAATCAGGGGTCGCCACAGCGGAATGAACTGCCAACTATTGCAGGATATGTTTTCCACAGCAGATGCCCTTCCAGCTGCAACCCATCACTGGGAAACACCCATACACACTCATTCACACACACACTCATACACTAAAGCCAATTTAGTTCATCAGGCACCACCGTGACTAAAACTAAATATATAAAAACTAAATAGAAATGTGTTCATAAAATAACAACTTAACTGAAACTAACAATGGAGGAACTCAAATGCGCAACTATTGGAAGAATAGTAGTGAAGTAAAAGCGCAGTGGTGGCTGCGGTGTGGGTTTTGCTGGTTTTCTGGTCCGTCTGTTTTGTGCAGGTGCAACAATGGCTTATTTTTATCCTAATGTTACGGAGCGACGGGACGGAAACTCACAGACAGAGCAGGAAGTAAGGCCTCTCTTCTATTTCTGCTTCCTGTTGGCTCTCAGAACAGAAATAACTCTCTCCTTGAGGAACAAGTTGGTAAATGATAATATACTATATAGATAGAGAGAGAGAGAGAGAGAGAGAGAGAGAGAGAGAGAAAGAGAAAGAGAAAGAGAAGGCAAAATTATTTGCCCTCCTGTGAATTGTTTTTGAGCTGTTTAACATTTTTTTAGTTTTTACCTGGTAAGTTAGACCATGTCATGTGGTCTGATGGAGCTAAGATTGAACTGTTTGGCCATAATGACCAGTGTTACATTTGGAGGACAAAGGGGAAAGCTTACAAGCCTAGGAACAAGCTAAGCAGGGCTGCGCCCGGTCACTACATGGATGGGAGGCCACATGGGAAAGCTAGGTTGCTGCCGGAAGTGGTGTTAGTGAGGCCAGCAGGGGGTGCCCAACCTGCGGTCTGTGTGGGTCTTAATGCCCCAGTATAGTGACGGGGACTTTATACTGCTCAGTGAGCGCTGTCTTTCAGATGAGACGTTAAACCGAGCTCCTGACTTTCTGTGGTCATTAAAAATCCCAGGATGTCCTTCGAAAAAGAGTAGGGGTTTAACCCCGGCATCCTGGCCAAATCTGCCCACTGGCCTCTGTCCATCATGGCCTCCTAACCCTCCCCATATCAGAATTGGCTTCATCACTCTGTCTCCTCTCCACCAATCAGCTGGTGTGTGGTGTGCGGTCTGGCGCAAAATGGCTGCCGTCGCGTCATCCAGGTGGATGCTGCACACTGGTGGTGGATGAGGAGATTCCCCCCAATATGTAAAGCGCTTTGAGTGCCCAGAAGCTATATAAATGTAAGGAATTATTACTATTATTATTATTAACACCATCCCAACTGTGAAGTATGGGGGCGGCAGCATCATGTTGTGGGGCTGTTTTGCTGCAGGAGGGACTGGTCCACTTCACAGCATAGATGGCATCATGAAGAAAGAACATTATGTAGAAATACTGAAGCAACATCTCAAGACATCAGCCAGGAAATTAAAACTTGGCCACAAATGGGTCTTCCAGACAGACCATGACCCTAAACATACTGCCAAATTAGTTAACATGTGCTTTAAGGACAACAGAGTGAATGTTTTGGAGTGGCCATCACAAGGCCCTGAGCTCAATCCTATAGAAAATGTGTGGGCAGAGTTGAAAAAGCTTGTGTGAGCAAGACAGCCTACAAATCTGACTCAGTTACAGCAATTCTGTCAGGAGGAATGGGCCAAAATTCCTGCAAACTATTGTGAGAAGCTTGTGGAAGGAGACCCAAAACATCTGACCAAAGTTAAACAGTTTAAAAGCAAAGCTAAAAACATACCAAGGAAATGTGTGTAAACTTCTGACTGTCTAGAAATTAATAAACAATACTCAAAAAACAAATGCTCTCATTATTCTGGCATTTAGCAAATGTAAATGATTTAGGTAATCCTAACAGACCTAAAATAGTAAACGTTTAGTGTGATTTACCATCAGACACTATTTAAAAATGGTTATGTTCCTTTTTAAGAGTGTATGTGAACTTCTGCTTTCAACGGTATATACAGTATTTATACACAGTGAGTACACATACATTATATAAACACAAACTTTTATTTTGGATGCATCTTATTTCTTTTAGTTTGGGTGGAACAAATAAAACTTTAAATAAAACAATTAGATCAATATTTTTAGCCCTGTTAACCACTGTTGTCCAATAACTTGCCTAATTACCCTCGTTAAGCCTTTAAATGTCACGTTAAACTCAACACTAACATCTTGCTAATTATCTAAGCTAATATTATGTGCTGCATCACGGCAAAGAGAAAAGAAATCAGTTAAAAAGAATTAAAAAGGTATAAAGCTATGATTCTGTGTGTTACGGTGGTTTCACCACAGTTTGAGCTCTGCATAACTGGAGTAAAATGACAGTATATCTTGACATCAGCGTAAAAATACATTAAATGACTTTTGTTATTTGGACAAAATGTCATTAGTAGCTCAGAATAAAATTAGAGCTCTGTTTTACTTAAATGCATGAAACAAAATCTAGAGAAAATCAGAAAATGATCAAATAATCCCTTAATTTAATCATTCATTAATTTTCATTTGGCTTATTCCCTTTATTAATCAGGGGTCACCACAGCGGAATGAACCGCCAACTTATCCAGCATATGTTTTACATAGCGGATGCCCTTCCAGCCACAACCCAACACTAGGAAACACCCAAACACACTCATTCACACACACACACTCATACACTACGGCCAGTTTAGTTGATCAAATCAAATCAAATCACTTTTATTGTCACATCATCAGCAGCACGTGTGCTATGATGAGTGAAAAGCTTAGGTGCTGGCTCCAGACAGTGCAAAATACAGACATGGCAAAATACAACAACATACTCACAAAAAACAAGACAATGTAAAATTGACAATGTTGACAGTGATACGTACGATGGATAGGTGTACACATAGTTGTGGGCTGTATTGTTTTAAGTATGGATTTGTTAAAGTTCAGTGCAATTCCCCTATAGCGCATGTGTTTGGACTGTGGGGGAAACTGGAGCACCCGGAGGAAACCCACACCAACTTGGGGAGAACATGCAAACTCCACACAGAAACACCAACTGACCCGGCTGGGACTCCAATCGCGAAATTCTTGCTGTGAGGCCACAGTTTGACACCACTGAGCCACCGTGCCGCCTGGTTATTTATTTAAATACATTCCCTTAAATACTGAATAAATGCTCTTAAACTAAACATTAACATATTATATTTACTACATTAATACTGTAGAAACATCCAGCCCTGTGTTACAGTGATTTTACCACAGTATGAGCTCTGCAGAGATATACTGGGGTATAATGAGAGCATGTGGATCTTCACTGCAGTGTTGGGGCTCTTGGGACGTGTGGATGTTTCTCATGTCTGTGACCGTGACCTTTGACCTGAAACTCCAGATCTGTTCGTCCGAGCGCTCATGGGAAACACACAACATCCACAAACACACTCGCTTCTGTCCCTCGAGATGCTTAGTCAAAAGGGAAAAATGCACAAATAATACACACACACACACACACACACACTGGAGTACGTTACATTTTATCCACAGATCATTTCATCCCATGGTTTGATTATCCTAGCAGTTTGACCATACATTATTACAGAAACAGCCCATAATAAACCCAGCCCAATGTAAGTAGTTTGTGTATAAGTTAAAGGTATTAACATAATTTAATAATAATTTATTTAATAAATATGTAAATGTATTTATGAAATGTCATTATATGTCATATTTTACATTTAAAACCAAGAATGACGCTGTTTTATTAGTTTTTAAAGGTTTTAGATTTTTAATTTTTATGAGTGTGTGTGTGTGTGTGTGTGTGTGTGTGTGTGTGTGTTTTAACAACTTTAAACTATTGCATTTCTACTTAAAAAACCTTAGCAACTGCATAGCAACACACTAAAACCACTCAAAACACCTTAGAAACTGCATAGCAACACAACAACCACTCAAAATACCTTAGTAACTGCATAGCAACACACTAGCAACCACTCAGAACACATTAGAAACTGCATAGCAACACACTAAAACCACTCAAAACACCTTAGAAACTGTATATCTTAACAACCACTCAAAGCATCTTAACAACTGCATAGCAACACTCTAAAACCACTCAAAACACCTTAGCAACTGCATAGCAACACACTAAAACCACTCAAAACACCTTAGCAGCTGCATAGCAACATCCTAACAACCACTTAAAACACCTTAGCAACTGCAAATGATGACAGCCACTCAAAACACCTTAGCAACTGTATACCCTAACAACCACTCCAAACACCTTAGCAACTGCATAGCAACACACTAAAACCACTCAAAACACCTTACAAACTGCATAGCAACACAACAACCACTCAAAACACCTTAGCAACTGCATAGCAACACACTAGCAACCACTCAGAACACCTTAGAAACTGTATAGCAACACACTGAACCACTCAAAACACCTTAGCAACACACTAACAACCACTCAGAACACCTTAGCAACTGTATAGCAACACACTAAAACCACTCAAAACACCTTAGAAACTGTATGTCTTAACAACCACTCAAAGCATCTTAACAACTGCATAGCAACACTCTAAAACCACTCAAAACACCTTAGCAACTGCATAGCAACACACTAAAACCACTCAAAACACCTTAGCAACTACATAGCAACATCCTAACAACCACCCAAAACACCTTAGCAACTGCATATCTTGACAGTCACTCAAAACACCTTAGCAACTGTATACCCTAACAACCACTCCAAACACCTTAGCAACTGCATAGCAACACACTAAAACCACTCAAAACACCTTAGCAACTGCATAGCAACACACTAAAACCACTCAAAACACTTTAGCAACTGCATAACATAACACTAAAACCATTCAAAACACCTTAGCAACTGCATAGCAACACACTAAAACCACTCAAAACACCTTAGCAACTGTATATTCTAACCACCACTCAAAACACCTTAGCAACTGCATAGCAACACACTGAAACCACTCAAAATACCTTAGCAACGTATTGCAACATCCTAACAACCACTCACAACACCTTAGCAACACTAAAACCATTTAGGACACCTTAGCATCTGCATAGCAACACGCTGAAACCACTCAAAACAACTTAGCAACTGCATAACATAACACTAAAACTATTCAAAACACCTTAGCAACTGCATAGCAACACACTAAAACCACTCAGGACACCTTAGCAACTGCATAGCAACACACTGAAACCACTCAAAATACCTTAGCAACGTATTACAACATCCTAACAACCACTCACAACCCCTTAGCAACTGCATAGCAACACACTAAAACCACCCAGGACACCTTAGCAACTGCATAGCAACACACTAAAACCCCTCAAAACACCTTAGCAACGTATTGTAACATCCTAACAACCACTCACAACACCTTAGCAACACACTAAAACCACTCAGGACACCTTAGCAACTGCATAGCAACACACTGAAACCCCTCAAAACACCTTAGCAACTGCATAGCAACACACTAAAACCACTCACAACACCTTAGCAACTGCATAGCAACACTAAAACTACTCAAAACTCTTAGCAACTGCATAGCAACACACTGAAACCACTCAAAACACCTTAGCAACTGCATAGCAGCACACTAAAACCACTCAAAACACCTTAGCAACTGCATAGCAACACTAAAACTACTCAAAACTCTTAGCAACTGCATATCCTAATAACCACTAAAAACACTTTAGCAACTGTATAGTAACATCCTTACAACCACTCAAAACACCTTAGCAACTGCATAGCAACACACTGAAACCACTCAAAATACCTTAGCAACTGTATAGCAACATCCTGACAGCCACTCAAAACACCTTAGCAACTGCATAGCAACATCCTAACAAACAGTCAAAACACCTTAGCAACTGTATATCTTAACAACCACTCAAAACACCTTAGCAACTGCATAGCAACATCCTGACAATCACTCAAAACACCTTAGCAACTGCATAGCAACATCCTAACAACCACTCAAAACACCTTAGCAACTGTGTAGCAACATCCTAACAACCACTCAAAACACATTAGCAATTGCATATCCTGACAGCCACTCAAAACACCTTAGCAACTGTATAACAACATCCTGACAACCACTCAAAACACCTTAGCAACTGTATATCCTGACAGCCACTCAAAACACCTTAGCAACTGTATACCCTAACAACCACTCAAAACACCTTAGCAGCTGTATATCCTAACAACTACTCAGAACACCTTAGCAACTGCATAGCAACTCACTAAAACCACTCAAAACACCGTAGCAATTGGATAGCAACATCCTGACAACCACTCAGAACACCTTAGCAACTGCATAGCAACACACTAAAACCACTTAAAACACCTTAGTAGCTGTATATCCTAAAACCATGCAAAACACCTTAGCAACTGGGTAGCAACACTTTAACAGCTCCATAGCAACCAGTCAGAAGTGCTCTGCGTTTCATCCAAAGATCGTTTCTTCTCACGGTTTGATTAGTCTCGCTGTTTGACCCACAGGTTATTACAGCCCATAATAATCCCAGCCCATGCGTTTCCTTTCTTTCACTGCAAACACAATGAATCTGGAGTAAAGCGGCGGCTGTGGTTGTTGTGACTCATAGCCAGAACACAGGCATTTAGTTCAGTATATCAGTGGTGTTGTGCAAACTGCAGAAGTGTGTATTATATCCCACATGTGTTCATTATAGTCATCGTTTAATTAATCATAATCTGTAACTGATTATTAATGTCATAATATGTATTTAATAATAATAATAATTATAATTATCTCTACTGTTTGCCTGTAAACAACACATTACGTCGTTTTTATTGACTTTGTTTAGGTTATTAATTTTTTTGTTTAGAATGTGTGTTTGTTATACAGCTGAAGTGTGTGTAACAGAGAGAGAGGGAGAGAGAGAGTGTGTGTGTGTAACACAGGGAGTAAGAGAGAGTGTGTAGCAAAGTGTGTGTGTAACAGAGAGAGAGTGTAGCAGAGTGTGTGTATGTCTGTGTAACAGTGTGTGTGTGTTGATGTTGTGTGTTTTCTGGGGTCTTCCACAGCGGGCTCTGACCTCTGTGTTTATAGACTGCCAGCAACATCCTCTCGCTAAATAAACAAGTGTGTGTTCTCATGAGCGTCAGCCGGTCTGTGCTGGAGGATGAAACGTGTGTGTTTGTGTGTGTGTGTGTACGCAGACGCTGATGCTCTCTAGCGCCCCTTGTCTGAGTGGCAGATGAACATCATGACCAGACACACACCACTGCTGCTGCTGCTCGCAACACTGCTCAACACACAGGTGAGTGAGTGAGTGTGTGTGTGTAACACAGAAAGAGAGTGTGCATGTGTCCCAGAAAGTGTGTGTGAGTGTAACAGTTACACTCACACGCTGTTACACTGAGAGAGTGTGCATGTGTGTGTGGTGGACAGTGGTGTAATGGATCACAAATCTTGCGGTTCATCATTTTTTGGATCTGCTAAAGGCAGGGCGGACAAACGTTATTAGTGTTCTGTTCATCACACAAGCAGGACACAAGGAGCTTTTGGTTTTAACTAAAATAAAATCAAGTAATACCCGGCTTTTTAAATTGAATAAGTATTAATAATATTAAATATTCAAATGTAGCATGTAGAAAAACAGCATTCAGCTCCTACTGCTGATCCTACATGTGTACATTTAAAGGTGCTGTATGTAAGTTTTTGACTCTTCTAAAGCATAAAAATACAATAATATGTGTGCAGATATTTAAGAAACATCCCAAGTGAACATACTTGTTTAACTGACAAACAATGCTGAAGTCAGATATTCTGCTTTGAAAATGTTTTTTCCGTGCCGGAACGCTGTCTTTGTTTAGGTCATTTTCACATGCACATGCCAGTTTAGCCAATTATAATTCAGCACCCCGGGTTGCCTTGTTGGAAAACAGCATATTTCATTCATTCATTCATTCATTCATTCATTCAGAAAGACTCTGAAAGCATGCGTCCATGAGCGAAATGCTACAGTGTAGTGGAAAGTATCAGATGTCAAAATGAGACAGATTCAGTTCCACATGACGTTAATTAGCAAATGACATAAATATTAGGAACGTGAGCAGGTTACATCGCGTGTCCTAACAACACGCTGTGACGAGATTGTTATGAGTGATGAGCCATTTGGCTGTTTGCACCACGAAACACGGCAGAAATTTAAATACAGCCTTTCAGAAGCACAGAATATGCACTCACTCACAAAACGGTAAGGTTTAGAATCTATTTAATACATGTTAACCCTCTTTAACATCATTAAAGGTGAAGTGAACTTTCTGCTTTCAGTATATGGTAATACACGTCATGTAAAATGCATTCAAACTCGCATTGTTAGCATTTAGCTCTGAATAAAGCACACGAGGCTTACCTGAGGTGATCTGTCATAGGTTTCTGTTGTTCAGCTGTGAGAAATAGATGCCGCTTCTAATAAATCAATTCGAGGTGTTGGTTAGAACCAAAACTCCTTTTAATATGGAGAATATTCCCTCAATCGCGTGTCGTTGCTTTTATTTAGAACACAGTTTAAAATCCCTCAAACTGGCAACCCGGCGTACCTTTATTATGATTCAGGACTGCAATACCTAGTTCAACCACTGGGTGTCAAACTTACATACTGCACCTTTAACATTATACTGTAATCTTGTACAACAGCAATACATTATCATATTGATTTTTTTGTCTCATTTTTTTAGTTAATGAATTAATAAATCACTCATAAAAACTTTGTTTCATTAAAAGATCATTTTTAAAGAATTATTTTAGTGAGATTCAGTTTTGATTGCAGTTTGTCGCCACCTATTGGCTTAATGATGCAATTGTTGCAACCTTCATTTGGAGCGTCAAGTTGCTTTTAAACGTTGAATTTAATCTTTATCATAAACACCGGTGTTTACACTCACCGGCCACTTTATTAGGTACACCTGTCCAACTGCTCGTTAACACAAATTTGTAATCAGCCAATCACATGGCAGCAGCTCAATGCATTTAGGCATGTAGACATGGTCAAGACGATCTGCTGCAGTTCAAAGCTGAGCATCAGAATGGGGAAGAAAGGGGATTTAAGAGACTTTGACCGTTGCATGGTTGTTGGTGCCAGATGGGCTGCTCTGAGTATTTCAGAAACTGCTGATCTACTGGGATTTTCACGCACAACCATCTCTAGGGTTTACAGGGAATGGTCCGACAAAGAGAAAAATATCCAGTGAGCGGCAGTTCTGTGGGCGCTAATGCCTTGTTGATGCCAGAGGTCAGAGGAGAATGGCCAGACTGGTTCCAGCTGATAGAAAGGCAACAGTAACTCAAATAAGCACTCGCTACAACCGAGGTCTGCAGAAGAGCATCTCTGAACACACAACACGTCCAACCTTGAGGCGGATGGGCTACAGCAGCAGAAGACCACACCGGGTGCCGCTCCTGTCAGCTAAGAACAGGAAACTGAGGCTACAATTCACACAGGCTCACCAAAACTGGACAAGAGAAGATTGGAGAAACGTTGCCTGCTCTGATGAGTCTCCATTTCTGCTGCCACATTCGGATGGTCGGCTCAGAATTTGGCCTCAACAACATGAAAGCATGGATCATCCTGCCTTGTATCAGCGGTTCAGGCTGCTGGTGGTGGTGTAATGGTGTGGGGGAGATTTTCTTGGCACACTTTGGGTCCATTAGTACCAATTGAGCATGGTGTCAACGCCACAGCCTACCTGAGTATTGCTGCTGACCATGTCCATCCCTTTATGACCACAGTGTCTCCATCTTCTGATGGCTACTTCCAGCAGGATAACACACCATGTCATAAAGCGCCAATCATCTCAGACTGGTTTCTTGAACATGACAATGAGTTCACTGTACTCAAATGGCCTCCACAGTCACCAGAGCTCAATCCAATAGAGCACCTTTGGGATGTGGTGGAATGGGAGATCATGGATGTGCAGCTGACAAATCTGCAGCAACTGTGTGATGCTGTCATGACAATATGGAGCAAAATCTCTGAGGAATATTTCCAGTAGCTTGTTGAATCTCTGCCACCAAGGATTAAGGCAGTTCTGAAGGCAAAAGGGGTCCAACCCGGTACTAGTGAGGTGTACCTAATAAAGTGGCCGCTGAGTGCTTATCTGAACTATAAACTGTTATCCCAGTACTTCTGTGCTTTTTGATTGTTTGTAAATTATAATACTAGTTGAAAAGACTAAAGAATCTCTCTACTACACTAAAGAATTCTCAGTCAAACACAGATTTCGATACGTCACATCATTAGATTAAAGGGCAGCTATTTTACCCCTTTTTTAAGATGTAATATTAATATTAAGGCTCTTCTGAGTGTGCCAGTTTAGGTTCAGTTCAAAACACAATTCAGATTATTATAATGAGATAAAAGGTGTGATTTTGGGGGCGTGTACACAGCTCGTTGTTTTAGGGGCGTGTTGCTTCACATAAAAATTAGTTTCGAATTCCCGCCCAACTTAACAAGGGGGCGGAGCCAAGAGCTCCCCTGCTTTGTGTATGGCAACAGACAGGCAGACAGAGAGAAGCAACATGAGTGAGAGGACCAGCATTCAGCCGTACATGAAGCAGAGACGACTGTTGAGGAATCAATATTCCTAATGTGCCAGAGTGTGTCAGAGAGGTAGATACAAAATCATTTGTGTGTTTGTATATTTTTACAGCCGCTATGTAACGATGCATGCGTCATCCGTATAGGGATGCAACGATTAACCGGTTTCACTATTAACCGCGCTTTAATTCGTCACGGTTAACAATTCATGAAGGCTTCTCAACACCGTGTTTCTGCACAGAACAAAACTGCGGCAACTAAACAAAGTTATGCCAACTGTGTTCTAGTTTAAAGTTTCGAGCTTGTACAGCGAGACTAATAACCATGCACACTGGATTAACTTTGACTGAGGCGATAACTAAGGCAAGTTCGTTATTTTCAATGGAGGGATGCATAGCACACTTTCCAGCCGCAACTTGTTGAGATGACAGGGAGCTTCTGTGACCCTGGGAAATGCAAACGGCTGAAGTTTAAGGAAGACGCGATGAAAAGTGCACAGGTTTGCAAACCCACCTAAAGTTACAAACAATCGATCATGTGGTGAATGTTGATCCGCCAGCCAAGATCAATCGAGTGTCTCGGAGAGAGTGCTGAAAGACTCGGTGGATCAGCTGTTTTTGATGGCCTGAATCTCGATACGGTGCATTCACTGCATGTTCAGTGCAAATGGCCGCTAAATGTAAAATCTCTGTTGCTCATTCGCAGGAAGACAATGAAGGCTCTTGTGTTGAGCCCAATGAGCCTTACATCCAAAAATGGTAATGCACAACTGTCAATCATTATTGATGGGCGGGGGGACCGCACTCCTACGTCAAGTTACGGTCGGTCTCAAAACCGCTCCAATTGGTCCACCGTTTTTATGTTGTTAAATTTTAAAAAAGCACTAAGTGTGTTTATATCACCCCAATATGACGCTCTATACACTATACTTACACATATGTCTGTCCTAACAGCTTGAAAAGTAGATTTTTCACCATAGGTGCCCTTTAAACAACATATGCAAATCTTCATAATTTATAATTAAGATTATGTTAATATTTGAATCAAGATATTAATCTTTCAATGATTAATTGTGCAGCTTTACACTGAATGCATTAATGCAGGCATAATGCAGAAGAAAACATTAATAACCCACCAAACACATGCATTTATGCACCACCACTTTAGGATTCATCTAAAAGTAAAAACAGGAATATTAATCTACAGGTGACGTGCGTACCGAACAGCAGGAAATGATCTAAATCAACTGTGTAACCGATATGTCAAGATTATTTCTCTTTAAATGAGCATTAAATCTAATATTCACCCTAACTAACCAGTTTAATGTGATGTTGCAGGTGTGTCGCTGTGATGATGGAGTTTTAGCAGTGATGATGTCAGCAGAGGAGGTGACCGATATCCCAGCATCCTCCTCCGAATTTAAAGTGACCCGCGAGGAGATCCTTTCAGCTCAGTTTGAGTGTTTCCTCAAAATCATGCACGACCCTCCGCGCATTGATCCAGGTGAGAGACGCGTTCAACACTGCTGCAAACCCTGAGGATAAACAAGCAACCAAAAACCACAGTACATCAATTAAAGGAGAAATACAGATGAAACCGCTGTAGCCATGCTAAAAACGCTGCCTGGAGATTTGGTGAATGGCCCTAGCAACCACCCCGAGCACCCTAGCAACTGCATAGCAGCCAGTTCGAAACTACATAGCAGCATACTAACAGCCACCCCAAACACCTTAGCAACAACACACAAACAACTTATTAACTGCAGAGCAACACATTACCAATCACTTAGAGCACATTAGCAGATACATGGCAACCGCTTAGAAACCACAAAGTTACATGCTAACAACAACCCAGAACACCTTAGCAACCACACAATGACAGCCTAGCAACACCCAAACACATTAGCTACTACACATTACTATGCAGTTGCAAAGGTGTTCGGAGTAGTTGTTAATGTGTTGCTATGTAGTTTATAAGTGGTTGCTATGCACCATTTAAGGTGTTCTGAGTGGTTGTTAATGTGTTGCTATGCAATTTATAAGTGGTTGCTAGGCACCATTTAAGGTGTTCTGAGTGTTTGTTAATGTGTTGCTATGTAGTTTATAAGTGGTTGCTATGCACCATTTAAGGTGTTCTGAGTGTTTGTTAATGTGTTGCTATGTAGTTTATAAGTGGTTGCTATGCACCATTTAAGGTGTTCTGAGTAGTTGTTAATGTGTTGCTATGCAGTTTATAAGTGGTTGCAATGCACCATTTAAGGTGTTCTGAGTGGTTGTTAATGTGTTGCTATGCAGTTTATAAGTGGTTGCAATGCACCATTTAAGGGGTTCTGAGTAGTTGTTAATGTGTTGCTATGTAGTTTATAAGTGGTTGCTACGCACCATTTAAGGTGTTCTGAGTAGTTGTTAATGTGTTGCTATGTAGTTTATAAGTGGTTGCTATGCACCATTAAGGAGTTCTGAGTAGTTGTTAATGTGTTGCTATGTAGTTTATAAGTGGTTGCTATGCACCATTTAAGGTGTTCTGAGTAGTTGTTAATGTGTTGCTATGTAGTTTATGAGTGGTTGCTATGCACCATTTAAGGTGTTCTGAGTAGTTGTTAATGTGTTGCTATGTAGTTTATAAGTGGTTGCTATGCACCATTTAAGGAGTTCTGAGTAGTTGTTAATGTGTTGCTATGTAGTTTATAAGTGGTTGCTATGCACCATTTAAGGTGTTCTGAGTGGTTGTTATTGTGTTGCTATGCGGTTTATAAGTGGTTGCCAGCACCATTTAAGGTGTTCTGAGTGGTTGTTAATGTGTTGCTATGCAGTTTATAAGTGGTTGCTATGCATAATTTAAGGTGTGCTGAGTGGTTGTTAATGTGTTGTTATGCAGTTTATAAGTGGTTGCTATGCACCATTTTAAGGTGTTCTGAGTAGTTTTTAATGTGTTGCTATGCAGTTTATAAGTGGTTGCTATGCACCATTTAAGGTGTTCTGAGTAGTTGTTAATGTGTTGCTATGTAGTTTATAAGTGGTTGCTATGCACCATTTAAGGTGTTCTGAGTAGTTGTTAATGTGTTGCTATGCAGTTTATAAGTGGTTGCTATGCACCATTTAAGGTGTTCTGAGTAGTTGTTAATGTGTTGCTATGTAGTTTATAAGTGGTTGCTATGCACCATTAAGGAGTTCTGAGTAGTTGTTAATGTGTTGCTATGTAGTTTATAAGTGGTTGCTATGCACCATTTAAGGTGTTCTGAGTAGTTGTTAATGTGTTGCTATGTAGTTTATAAGTGGTTGCTATGCACCATTTAAGGTGTTCTGAGTAGTTGTTAATGTGTTGCTATGTAGTTTATAAGTGGTTGCTATGCACCATTTAAGGAGTTCTGAGTAGTTGTTAATGTGTTGCTATGTAGTTTATAAGTGGTTGCTATGCACCATTTAAGGTGTTCTGAGTGGTTGTTATTGTGTTGCTATGCGGTTTATAAGTGGTTGCCAGCACCATTTAAGGTGTTCTGAGTGGTTGTTAATGTGTTGCTATGCAGTTTATAAGTGGTTGCTATGCATAATTTAAGGTGTGCTGAGTGGTTGTTAATGTGTTGTTATGCAGTTTATAAGTGGTTGCTATGCACCATTTTAAGGTGTTCTGAGTAGTTTTTAATGTGTTGCTATGCAGTTTATAAGTGGTTGCTATGCACCATTTAAGGTGTTCTGAGTAGTTGTTAATGTGTTGCTATGTAGTTTATAAGTGGTTGCTATGCACCATTTAAGGTGTTCTGAGAAGTTGTTAATGTGTTGCTATGTAGTTTATAAGTGGTTGCTATGCACCATTTAAGGAGTTCTGAGTAGTTGTTAATGTGTTGCTATGTAGTTTATAAGTGGTTGCTATGCACCATTTAAGGTGTTCTGAGTGGTTGTTATTGTGTTGCTATGCGGTTTATAAGTGGTTGCCAGCACCATTTAAGGTGTTCTGAGTGGTTGTTAATGTGTTGCTATGCAGTTTATAAGTGGTTGCTATGCATAATTTAAGGTGTGCTGAGTAGTTGTTAATGTGTTGTTATGCAGTTTATAAGTGGTTGCTATGCACCATTTTAAGGTGTTCTGAGTAGTTTTTAATGTGTTGCTATGCAGTTTATAAGTGGTTGTTATGCACCATTTAAGGTGTTCTGTGTGGTTGTTAATGTGTTGCTATGCAGTTTACAAGTGGTTGCTATGCACCATTTAAGGTGTTCTGAGTGGTTGTTATTGTGTTGCTATGCAGTTTATAAGTGGTTGCTGTGCATCATTTAAGGTGTTCTCAGTAGTTGTTAATGTGTTGCTATGCAGTTTATAAGTGGTTGCCAGCACCATTTAAGGTGTTCTGAGTGGTTGTTAATGTGTTGCTATGCAGTTTTAAGTGGTTGCTATGCATCATTTAAGGTGTTCGGAGTAGTTGTTAATGTGTTGCTATAGATTCTATAAGATTCTGTCCCGCATAAATTTATAAATTTAATAGCAACACATTAACAACCACCCTGAACTCTTTAGCAACTGCATAGTAACCACTTAGAAACTGCATAGCAACACTCTAGCAACCACCCCGAAAATGTGCCAGTGAGATCCTGTGGTTTTCTTCAGATGATGTACATTAATCTAGTCTATAATTCCACTAGTGTTCTGCTCCACAGGAATGTCCATCATTATGGATATGGAGTTCCTGCTCATTAGGGAAGTTGATAATCATTTAATGAACATTATAAACTAATAAAGGTGTCGTTCAGAAA
Organism: Danio kyathit; assembly: GCA_903798195.1. Lineage (NCBI taxonomy): Eukaryota > Metazoa > Chordata > Actinopteri > Cypriniformes > Danionidae > Danio > Danio kyathit. The sequence goes on from LR812541.1 coordinate 55,852,621, forward strand.
CTCTAATGTAATTATTATCTGCGGATGGCTTTAGCTCTTGCTGGAGTAGAGATTAAACTCCCAGAATGCACTGCTGTGAGAGTGGAAAAGGCTACTGTTGACTGTGAAGGACAGGAAGTGATGTTTAGCATCTCAGAGTTTGTTTCCTATGATTGTACACTGGAGAGTCATAAGGAAACACTTATTCTCCTGCTTCAGTCTCCAGTGTTTCTGCTTTAGAGTCTGATCCACCTCCGTAAACTACAATATATATAGACAATGTAAGTGTTCACAAGAAACCTAAATATAGCCTAAAAGTAAAGTAATATTATTTAAATTTATTTAACTTTTTTGACATGGACATTACAATTACACTGGACAAACCATGTGCATTTGTTTAAGTGTTCTAGCAGACTTGATCATTTTCAACACCTGTCTAAGGGAGGCTTGACAAAAACAAAAAGGCTTATACAACCCACAATAATTCAAATTACATTTAAAAACAATATACATATACACATAGTTATAACTTTATACATACAAAATCTTTAAGGCAAAAGCAGTTATTGGATGCAGAGTTTGTATTTTAATAGACACCTGCTCTCTCTCCCTCACTTCCTCCCTCTACCTCTGCAGGCCCGTACTGTAACCGCACGTGGGACGGGTGGCTGTGTTGGGGAGACTCCGCCCCCGGCACCGCTGTCCAGCTGTGCCCCTCCTACTTTCTGGACTTTGATTCATCCGGTAGGCCAATAACAAGAGAAAATTTAGGAAATAGCACAATAAAAAAATAATATTTTAAAATTTATAAAACACATTTTTTGTGTGTTTTATGTTTTTTATGTTTTATGATAAAAATCCAATAAAAAACCTAATGCTAAATATGAAAAATTGCATAAAGTGATTGTTTAACAATTTTCAATGTAAGTAAAGTTCATTGCATAGCAAGAATTTTTGTTTTTGTGAGCATTATTTTATCAATAACATTTACACACTGCTTCCGAAACACGACTTATACGATCTTACACGATTCTGTCCCTTTCCCGCAAGACTCAGTCCTGCCCCCACAAGATTCTGTCCTGTAAGATTCTGTCCCTTTCCCACAAGATTCTGTCCTGGTTCCGCAAGATTCTGTCCCTTTCCCGCAAGACTTAGTCCTGTCCCCACAAGATTCTGTCCTGTAAGATTCTGTCCCTTTCCCACAAGATTCTGTCTCTTTCCCACAAGACTCAGTCCTGCACCCACAAGATTCTGTCCTTTAAGTTTCTGTCAAGTTCCCACAAGATTCTGTCCTGGTTCCGCAAGATTCTGTCTTTTTCCCGCAAGATTCTGTTCTGCAAGATTCTGTCCCTTTCCCGCTAGACCAGGGGTGGGCAAACTTCATCCTGGAGGGCCGGTGTCCTGCATAGTTTAGCTCCAACACTAATCAAACACACCTGAACATGCTAATCAGTGTCTTCAAGATCACTAGATATCTATAAGCAGGTGTGTTTGGTTAGAGTTGGAGCTAAACTTTGTAGGACACCGGCCCTCCAGGACCGAGTTTGCCCATCCCTGCGCTAGACTCAGTTTTTGCTCCTGAAAGATTCAGTCCTGCACCCGCAAGATTCAGTCCCGCCTTTGCAAGATTCTGTCCTGGTCCTGCAAGATTTTGTGTCACTCCTGCAAGATTCTGTCCTGCTCCTGCAAGATTCTGTCCTGCTCCTGCAAGATTCTGTGCCACTCCTGCAAACTTCTGTCCTGCTCCTGCAAGATTCTATCCCGCTCCTGCAAGATTCTGTCCCGCTCCTGCAAGAATCTGTCCCACTCCTGCAAGATTCTGTCCTGCTCCTGCAAGAATCTGTCCCACTCCTGCAAGATTCTGTGTCACTCCTGCAAGATTCTGTCCCGCTCCTGCAAGAATCTGTCCCACTCCTGCAAGATTCTGTCCCGCTCCTGCAAGATTCTGTCCCGCTCCTGCAAGAATCTGTCCCGCTCCTGCAAGATTCTGTCCTGCTCCTGCAAGAATCTGTCCCACTCCTGAAAGATTCTGTCCCGCTCCTGCAAGATTCTGTCCCGCTCCTGCAAGAATCTGTCCCGCTCCTGCAAGATTCTGTCCCGCTCCTGCAAGAATCTGTCTCGCTCCTGCAAGATTCTGTCCCGCTCCTGCAAGATTCTGTCCCGCTTCTGCAAGAATCTGTCCCGCTCCTGCAAGATACTGTCCTGCTCCTGCAAGATTCTGTCCTAGTCCTTTCAAGATATTGTCCCGCTTCTGCAAGATACTGTCCCGCTCCTGCAAGATACTGTCCTGCTCCTGCAAGATTCTGTTCCTCTCCTGCAAGATTATGTCCCGCTCCTGTAGGATTCAGTCCTGCTCCCGCAAGATTCTGTCCCGCTCCAGTAAGATTCTGTTCGGTTTTCGCATGATTCTATCCTGCTCCTGCAAGATACTGTCCTGCTCCAGCAAGATTCTGTCCCACTCCAGTAAAATTCTGTCCCGTTTTCGCAAGATACTGTCCTGCTCCTGCAAGATACTGTCCTGCTCCTGCAAGATTCTGTCCTGCTTCTGCAAGATTCTGTCCTGCTCCTGCATGATAATATTACGCTTCTACAAGATTCTGTCCCGCTCCTGCAAGATTATGTCCCAGTTCTGCAAGATTATGTCTCGCTCCTGCAAGATTCTGTTCCGCTCCTGCAAGATTCTGTCCCGCTCCTGCAAGATTCTGTCCCGCTCCTGCAAGATTCTGTCCCACTTCTGCAAGATTCTGTCCTTGCTCCTGCATGATAATATTACGCTTCTACAAAATTCTGTCCTGCTCCTGCAAGATTATGTCCCACTTCTGCAAGATTCTGTCCCGCTCTTGCAAGATTCTGTCCCGCTCCTGCAAGATTCTGTCCCACTCCTGCAAGATACTGTCCCACTTCTGCAAGATTCTGTCCTGCTCCTGCATGATAATATTACGCTTCTACAAGATGCTGTCCCACTTCTGCAAGATTATGTCCCGCTCCTGCAACATTCTGTCCTATTTCTGCAGGATACTGTCCCACTTCTACAAGATTCTGTCCTGATCCTGCAAGATACTGTCCCACTTCTGCAAGATTCTGTCCTCCTCCAGCAAGATTATATTCCTTCAAGATTCTGTACTGCTTCCGCAAGATTCAGTCTTGCCCCAGCAAGATTCTGTTCGACAAGATTCTTTCCCTTTCCCTCAAGACTCTGTTCTGCTTCCTCAAGATTCAGTCCTGCACCCACAAGATTCTGTCCCGCTCCAGTAAGATTCTGTCCCGCTTCTGCAAGATTCTGTCCTGCTCCTGCAAGATACTGTCCCGCTTCTGCAAGATACTGTCCCACTTCTGCAAGATTCTGTCCTGCTCTTGCAAGATAATATCACCCTTCTACAAGATTCTGTCCTGCTTCTGCAAGATTATGTCCCACTTCTGCAAGATTATGTCCCGCTCCTGCTAGATTCTGTTCCGCTCCTGCAAGATTCTGTCCTGCTTCTGCAAGATTCTGTCCTGCTCCTGCAAGATTCTGTCCCGCTCCTGCAAGATTCTGTTCCGCTCCTGCAAGACTCTGTTCCGCTCCTGCAAGACTCTGTTCCGCTCCTGCAAGATTCTGTTCCGCTCCTGCAAGATTCTGTCCTTCTCTCGCAAGATTCTGTCTTGCTCCCAAAAGATTCAGTCCTGCAAGATTCTGTCCCTTTCCTGAAAGAGTCATTCCTGCTCTCGCAAAATTCTGTCCTACAAGATTCTGTCCCTCAAGATTCTGCCCAGTTCCCACAAGATTCTGCCCCGCTCCCACAAGATTTTTTCCCACTCCTACAAAAACTCTATCCCACTTCCACAAAAATGGTTTCACTTGCTTTGAAATTGTAAATTCATGAATGAAAGATGATAATTTCTGCTATTCTTTATTTTATTGACCAGAGAAAGTGACAAAAGTGTGTGACGCAGATGGCCACTGGTTTCGTCATCCTGAGAGCAACAGACTGTGGTCAAACTATACTGAGTGTTCAGCGTATACTAAAGAGAAGCTAAAGGTGGAGCACCATACACACTCAATACAGATACAAACACATACTCATATGCACATTCATACACACAAAGATACACAATGTACACAAAATTATACACAACAATACAGACACTAACACAGAGACACAGACAATAGACATATAATCTACACACAAACATTCACACACACACACACACACCATACAAACAAACATGCACAGACAGACAATAAACACACAGAAAAAAAACATATGTGGACACAAGCACACAAAATACACAAAGTGCATACTCACAAAGCAAACACATGCACACAAATTACACATACACAATACAGACACGAACACATATTACACACACACACACATTCACTGTGAGGGGCAGGTGTGTGTTATATAACTGTCTATATTAAAACAAAGGAAGTCTATGCAATGTCTCCAGTAAGATAGCTAAACGTGTGTGGGTTTGTGTATATGTTTGTGTATATGTTTGTGTGTGTGTGTGTGTGTGTGTGTGTGTGTGTGTGTGTGTGTGTGTGTGTGTGTGTGTGTGTGTGTGTGTGTGTGTGTGTACTTGTTTCGTTGATTTGACATGTATGACTTGTACTTACTCTGATAAGATGGTTTATAAGGACATAAGGTCTTGTGTCCTTATGGTTTAAAATGCATTAATCTCTCTCTCTCTCTCTCTGTGTGTGTGTGTGTGTGTGTGTGTGTGTGTGTGTGTGTGTGTGTGTGTGTGTGTGTGTGTGTGTGTGTGTGTGTGTGTGTGTGTGTGTGTGTGTGCGTGTGTGTGCGTGTGTGTGTTCTGCAGGTGACATATGTGATGTATTATCTGGCGATGGTGGGACACGTTCTGTCCATCATTTCTCTGATGATCTCCATAAGCATCTTCTCCTACTTCAAGTACATCACACACACACACACACCCACACACACACACAACACTAGTACTCTTAAAGGGATAGTTCACACAAAAATGAAAATGTCCTCCATTTACTCTCCCTCAAGAGGTTCTAAACCTTTATGAGTTTCTTTCTGTAGAACACAGAACAAGACATTGCAGCTGTGTTTTCTTCAAAAACGTGAATTAAATTTATGTGCAAAACTGTAATATTGCATAAATCATTACTGAAGTAAGCAGCGTCTCCATCAGTGATGCATGGAAGAGCTTACCCTCCTCTCCCAGATATCACTGAGAGCAGTGTAGTTTGCTGCACTGTTGGGATTCTCCACTGGGGTGTTTGTTCTCCTCTAATAAATGAGCTGCGCCTCAGAAGACCAAGACCAAACGCAATGAATGCGGTGAATGTGGTGGCTTTTGGTGGTGTGAGACGGGAGTGCAGACAGTTCTGGAGGGAATAATAATAAAAGAAGAATACTAAAGCACTGTGATGATGGACTGATGGAGGGCTGAGGCCTTTTACAATCAGCACAACATTTCAGAAGAGCTCAGTGTGTCATCAGGAGCCATGAATATTGATATGGACTATTTGTATGCGTTTAACTTTAATCTAAAAAAAACGTTCACTGACATTGTATGAAGCACCGAGAACAACAGATTTAGCTCCAAATCTTCTTTACAGTCCTCATAAACCTGAAGCTGCAAGTGTTTGTTTTGTTTTTTTTGCATTGTGATGCAGTTCCTAGAGAAACAGGATATTAAATGAGAAAACTGTGGACGTGGCTTGTTTTTTCTACTGCGAGCTGATTGAATGTAGTAAACAAGGTTATTCTAGTTAACAAAAACGAACGAAAAAACGAAAACTAAACTAAACAAAAACTTTAAATCATTTTTGTTAACTGAAATAAAAATGATAAAAACTGAAACTATGTATTTAAATGTAAACTAAATGTATTTAATACATAAGCCTACTGTAAGCCTTTTGGAGTAAATCTATTTACTTCGCGCTGCAGGTGTTTGACCCGTACGGCACCTCAGCTTCTGTAATCCTGATGCCATTGGCCAGATCAAGCCGGTCCTCCTCCAGTCATCCTCTCTGTTGCTCCCGCAACAAAACAATGAGTAAACATGACAGCAGCATGGTGACAGCATTCAATACAGAGACTTAAAATTATGACCTTAAGACTGCTCTTCCTAAGGAAACTTAGATCGTTTCAGGTTTGTACCGCTATGATGACACTGTTTTATAAGCAATTTATTGAATCAGTTGTATCTTTCTGAATTGCAGCCTGGTACGGTAATCTAAATGTGTCAAATAAGAACAGGTCGAGTAGACTGGTGAAGGTGACAGGCAAGATCATCGGTCTTAACCAAACTGGTGCAAGCATAATTTACCTTAATTGTGTTTTAAAGAGAGCTCAGGGTATCCTACGTACCCTGGATCACCAATTGTACCCTATGTTTCAGCTACTGCCATCTGGACGTCGTTTTAGAGTTCCTATTTGCAGGACAAATAGAACTAAAAATTCTTTTATAATGGTGGCCATTGGGTCACTAAATGAGACCAGTGGGGAGGGAGATGCACTTACAATATGATGTATTGTATGTTGTGTGGTAATATATATATATATATATATATATATATATATATATATATATATATATATATATATATATATATATATATATATATATATATTTATATATATATACAGGGAGTGCAGAATTATTAGGCAAGTTGTATTGTTGAGGATTAATTTAATTATTGAACAACAACCATGTTCTCAATGAACCCAAAAAGCTCATTAATATCAAAGCTGAATATTTGTGTTAGTAGTTTTTAGTTTGTTTTTAGTTTTCACTATTTTAGGAGGATATCTGTGTGTGCAGGTGACTATTACTGTGCAGAATTATTAGGCAACTTAACAAAAAACAAATATATCCCCATTTCAATGATTTATTTTCACCAGTGAAACCAATATAACATCTCAACATTCACAAATATACATTTCTGACATTCAAAAACAAATCAGTGACCAATATAGCCACCTTTCTTTGCAAGGACACTCAAAAGCCTGCCATCCATGGATTCTGTCAGTGTTTTGATCTGTTCACCATCAACATTGCGTGCAGCAGCAACCACAGCCTCCCAGACACTGTTCAGAGAGGTGGACTGTTTTCCCTCCTTGTAAATCTCACATTTGATGATGGACCACAGGTTCTCTATGGGGTTCAGCTCAGGTGAACAAGGAGGCCATGTCATTAGTTTTTCTTCTTTTAGACCCTTTCTTGCCAGCCACGCTGTGGAGTACTTGGACGCGTGTGATGGAGCATTGTCCTGCATGAAAATCATGTTTTTCTTGAAGGATGCAGACTTCTTCCTGTACCACTGCTTGAAGGTGTCTTCCAGAAACTGGCAGTAGGACTGGGAGTTGAGCTTGACTCCATCCTCAACCCGAAAAGGCCCCACAAGCTCATCTTTGATGATACCAGCCCAAACCAGTACTCCACCTCCACCTTGCTGGCGTCTGAGTCGGACTGGAGCTCTCTGCCCTTTACCGATCCAGCCACGGGCCCATCAAGACTCACTCTCATTTCATCAGTCCATAAAACCTTAGAAAAATCAGTCTTGAGATGTTTCTTGGCCCAGTCTTGACGTTTCAGCTTGTGTGTCTTGTTCAGTGGTGGTGGTTTTTCAGCCTTTCTTTCCTTGGCCATGTCTCTGAGTATTGCACACCTTGTGCTTTTGGGCACTCCAGTGATGTTGCTAACTTATAAAAACTAAACTAAAACTAAGCAATTTCAAAATATAAAAACTAATAAACACTAGTAAATCTGCCTCTAAAAACTAATTAAAACTGACTGAATTTAAAAACAAAAAATTAAAACTAAATAAAAGCTAAAACTAATGAAAAATCCAAAACTATGATAACCTTGGTAGTAAAGTAGGCGTTTTATTCAGAAAGATGGGGGAAAAAGGTTTGGGGAGAGTTATTACAACCTGACAGACTCCTCCTCCTCACCATTTCTGTTTGTGGTCATAACTGACAGCTGGAGGGGCGTGGTTAAGTGTATTAGCCCCACCCAATACCTCAGACAGACCTAATCTGAGTGAATAAATGAACTGTAAATCTTCATTTATGAGTGAACTGCCCTTTTAAGAGCTAAACAAATAAATAAACGCTGCCGGTGTTAAAGGTGTTGTGTTTGTGTGCAGGTGTTTGAGCTGCCAGCGCATCACTCTTCATAAAAACATGTTCACCTCCTTCATCCTCAACTCCTTCGCCACCATCGGCTGGTTTTACTTCGTCATCGGTGAGCAGCAGACCAGGACTGACTCGGTAAGAGCAAAACACACTCCTCACACACTCCTCAGTAAAATGTAAATGTACTTGCAATACGTTACCCCAACACAGGAAATAAAATAACTAATCATTCAGCAGAGTGATATGGAGCTGTGATGCGCTCAAAACCTGCCGGAACTACTTTGCCAGAATCATGGCATTAGAAATTAGTTATTAAAACTATTCAAATGTGTTTAAACTTAACTTAGAAAATATGTGAAAATAATAAAAACTTTCACAGGCGGGTGAATAATTTTGCCTTCAACTCTATATAATCTATATATAATCTGATTTAATAATAAGCCACCATGACTGATACTGTATATGTTTCAAAATAAGTGTGTGAAATGGCATGATTATGGCATGAATGCATTGTTAAGCGTGTGCGTCCGCTGTTGTGTTCAGTCTCAGGTGGGCTGTAAGCTGCTGGCCAGCATCATGCACTACACCTTCTGCTCCAACTACTTCTGGATGCTGTGTGAAGGCATTTACCTGCACACGCTCATCATCGTGGCCGTGTTCGTCGGAGAGCAGCAGCTCGGCTGGTATTACATTCTCGGCTGGGGTACGACACACAAACACACCTGAGATAATAAAACTCCTGCACACTGGGATGATTATTACTTACACTTATTGCCAGTGTTTTTTTTTTCAGATGTTTTTCGATATTCATACTCAAGCAATTATGTAAAATTAAGTGTATCTATGTATGTTTACACTTATCAAATATAAAATCACTCCCTGACCGTAGATGGCGCTTTTTGAAAAACAGAAATACTCCGATGCACAAGGTGGTGCTGTGCAACTTTACTCTTCTGTCTATCGTCAGGAGCTGCAGATATTAATTTAGTTTTGTCTTTTTGTGATTTCGACACTTGAGGCTCCTGCACATGGAACAATTTTCACTCGCACTTTTCCTCAGCGATTTTTAGATGTCTTTCGACATTTATAATCACACGATTTTCACTGGCGACGAGCAGAGTGAAGGTGTAATATAACTCTCTGACAGTAGATGGCGCTTAATGAGAAAAGAAATACTCCGATACACAAGGTGGCGCTGTGCAACTTTACTCTTCTGTCTATCGTCAGGAGCTGCAGATATTAATTTATTTTTGTCTGTATGTGTTTTTCGACTCTTAATATAACCTTAAGGCTCATGCACACCGGGACGATTATGCTTATCAGCAGTGTTTCTCTAGATGTTTTTTTACCATTCATACTTAAATAATTTTCACTGGTGACGAGTTGATCAAACATGTAAAATCACTTTCTGACAGTAGATGGCGCCTAATGACAAACAGAAATACTGCAGTGCACAAGGTGGCGCTGTGCAACTTTACTCTTTTGTGTATGGTCAAGTGCTGCAGATGTTAATTTAGTTTCGTCTTTGTGTTTTTGACAATTAAGGCTCCTGACTGTGGAACGATTTTCACTCGCACTTATCCTTAGCAATTTTTAGATGTTTTTTGAAATTCATAATCAAGCAATTTTCACTGGGGATGAGCAGAGTGAATGTATAAAATCACTCTCTGACAGTAGATGGCGCTTAATGAAAAACAGAAATACTCCGATACACAAGGTGGCGCTGTGCAACTCTTCTGTGTATCGTCAGGAGCTGCAGATATTTATTTATTTTTGTCTGTGTGTTTTTCGACTCTTAATATAACCTTAAGGCTCATGCACACCGGGACGATTATGCTTATCAGCAGTGTTTTTCTAGATGTTTTTTACCATTCAGACTTATTATATTAATTTAGTTTCGCCTTTGTGTTTTCGACAATTAAGGCTCCTGACTGTGGAATGATTTTCACTCACACTTGTCGTCAGCGATTTTAAGATATTTTTCGACAGTCATAATCAAGCGTTTTTTTTTTCACTGGTGATGAGCAGAGTGAACGTGTTAAATGTCTCTGACAGTAGATGGCACTTACTGAAAAACAAAAATACTCCGATACACAAGGTGGCGCTGTGCAACTTTACTCTTCTGTCTATCGTCAGGAGCTGCAGATATTAATTTAGTTTGGTCTTTTTGTGATTTCGACACTTGAGGCTCCTGCACATGGAACAATTATCACTCTCACTTTTCCTCAGTGATTTTTTAGATGTCTTTCGACATTTATAATCACACGGTTTTCACTGGCGACGAGCAGAGTGAAGGCGTAAAATCAATCTCTGACAGTAGATGGCGCTTAATGAGAAACAGAAATACTCCGATACACAAGGTGGCGCTGTGCAACTTTACTCTTCTGTGTATTGTCAGAAGCTGCAGATATTTATTTATTTTTGTCTGTGTGTTTTTCGACTATTAATATAACCTTAAGGCTCATGCACACCGGGACGATTATGCTTATCAGCAGTATTTTTCTAGATGTTTTTTACCATTCAGACTTATTATATTAATTTAGTTTCGTCTTTGTGTTTTCGACAATTAAGGCTCCTGACTGTGGAATGATTTTCACTCACACTTGTCGTCAGCGATTTTAAGATATTTTTCGACATTCATAATCAAGCATTTTTTTTTTCACTGGTGATGAGCAGAGTGAACGTGTTAAATGTCTCTGACAGTAGATGGCGCTTACTGAAAAACAAAAATACTCCGATACACAAGGTGGCGCTGTGCAACTTAACTCTTCTGTCTATCGTCAGGAGCTGCAGATATTAATTTAGTTTTGTCTTTTTGTGATTTTGACACTTGAGGCTCCTGCACATGGAACAATTATCACTCGCACTTTTCCTCAGCGATTTTTAGCGCACTAAAAATTTTGATTTTTAGTGCGCTACTGTGAGTGCACCAGTGGTGTAAAGTACTTGAGTAAATGGACTTCGTTACTTAAGTATTTTTTTGGCTACTTTGTGCTTGTACTGAGTATCAAAAATATAAGCAACTTTTACTCTCTACTTGACTACATTTTTGATTGAATATATGTACTCTTTAGTCCACTACATTTGAACAGACGCTTACCGTTACTCATTACATTGTGATTGTGCACGACAAGTCGGCATCTTTATCTACCACAGCTAATTTGTTGGGCGGATGAGGCGATATCGCCATCTGCAGGGTGCTGAAGGTACTTTATGCTATTTATGAGCTAAATCATGTGAACGTGAATTAGCAGCTTGCCTAATACCAGGTGTTTAATTAGCGACATGGCTGCAGCCAGTGATGAAGCTGAAGCTTGATATGTATATGTATATTTATATGTAGTTTACTAAGTTGAAAAATAACACTGCTCCTCTTTGTTTAATTTTAATACAGAGAAAACATAATTAATCAATTGAAAAACTACTCAAAATAAAAATATTGCCCCCCCTCTGATACTGAGAGATGAATCACATCATCATTGTTTCTGGTAAATGAAATAATGTGGTTTTAATTCGTTTAATTAATTACTCTTAAAATATTGCAATTTATTCCTTGAAATAATTCAGCAAGTACATGTGCAAATAAAAGTTTAGTTTAAAAACACTTTTCATATATATATATATAAAACTTTTTAGTTATTTTTTACATGCTTTTTTTGCACAGAATATGGTATATACCAAGTCTAAAATTCATGAAGATTCATGAATTAATAAAACAAACAAATGAACAAACTGAGCAAAAGGCATTACTACACACACATTCACTATACAGACCCTAATAATATACTTTATCCATATTCCTTTTTGAGCCACAATATTATTAATGCAGCTTCTTCTATTGATGTACCTTAAGGTAAATATTATATTGCCATTGCTGTCTATTGAAGGTGTGTGTGTGCTGTCAATGACAATCGGGGAGGGCAGTGGTGGTTCTAGTTTAAATGACACCACGGGCGAACCATCCCATACACAACATAATGTAATGAAGTCTTACCTCCCTGACTCTTTATCCCTCCTTTCTGCTTTAAAGCCATGCTTAGTGAAAGTTACTACATCATCATATTATAGAAACTTTAGTTTAGTCGACTTGCAAAACTCGATGCGTGCCGACCATAGACTGTAAAAGATATGGACGTAGTATCCGTGACGTCACCCATAGGTTTCTGAACACTGCAAAAGAAGCCACAAGTAGGCGCGGCCAACCGTCGCCATTTTGTTAGCGCGTCATCGCACCGAACGCGGCATACCAAATAAGGGCAAAGAGGCGGAGAGTGAGCAGAGCTACAGACGCATGCTTGATTCTCAGCCTTTTGCTTAGACCTGGATTAAAACAGATTTATTACTTTGGGAGAACGCTTAATACTTCATTACCTGTGACTCGTTTGTGTTCTGACCACATGTGCTTGGTTGTACACTATATTAATAAAGTGTTTAGACTTTTAAAAACACTGCTGTAACACATTGAGCCACTAAACATTGTTCTTATGACGTTTTTAGACAGGAGGAAAACGTGAATTACTATCAAACACTTCAGATATAGTCTGTGTTAGTAAATGCAAGGCTGTTTATAAAATCCAGCACTAACACTGTATGACAACGCTTCAGATGACTGATTTATAGCCTACAGCTAATCAATCTGTCAGATTCTGGAGTGCAATACTGGTCTAAAGAACATTTAAATGATAAATGATCTTAAATAAAACAAATACATTTATAGAGATGGTATAGAAGTACACTCAAAAAAATGAATTATGGCTTTAGTTGGTTCAAAGAATGTAACTATGTTTAAATTAAACAATTCACTTATGTTTGTGTATTAAAACCAAAAGAGTTGTTTTGGAACAAATTAGAAAAAGTAAGTTTTCACATTTAAGCAGCTCGTTTAATTAAAATGAATGAAAGGGAGTTGTGTTGCTTCTGCAGTACCGCATTTTGGTCAATAGGTGGAGTAATATCTGCACATGCGCAGTTTCAAAACAACACAGGAAGGAAGATTCAAACCACAACGATCACTCTCAGCTCGTTTATATCTGCGCCATTATGGGAGTCAAAAGATGAAGATTACAGTACAAATTGAGAACGTGCACAGAAAGTTTTCCCCAATGTGGAGACACAGGTGAGATTTTTCACTTTTTATGCATTTATATTGAGGCTGTGACAACATTTGAATCAGTAATGTACTCCCTTGTAATACCATGTTGTGTTTGTACAGTATTGTTATGAAATTGCCATGTTCCCTGTGTCTTGTTCACATTATAGACAGATAAATCTATACTTATTTCACACTTGGTTAACTTTGATATATATTAAATCCCCCAAATAAAGTTGCAAACGTTGGTAGTAAGGAATAGTTTCTCTATTTTAAATGAGTGTTCGGTGCATGTCAAGCAGTTTTATCAGTTTTAATGCCAGTTTTGATAACTTACATAATATTAAAAGATGGTGTTGGCACAATGTTATTAATGGGGTTTGCCATAGGCAAAGTCCATTCTTACTATTCTCAATGGGTGGTGGTTTATTATTATAATTATTATAATTATTATTCTTCTTCCGTACGTTTTTTCGGCGCGTAACTCGTCCCGCAGTTTTCGTCCCAGACCCTTGAAAGTGGCGTCAAATCGTCCGGTCTTATCGGGAATGGTGTGCTATGACTTTTATAAGGGGTGGTGAGTTTTTTGGCCCCGCAGGGGTCAAAAAACGACCCCAAAAATCCCATTGACTTAACATTGAGCCGAACTTTGACGAATCACAGCACTGAGTGTGAATTTCGTAGAAATATGGGATTCACAACATCTGTAGGGGGTTGCAGCCTGAGTGAGAACATACCCCGCACGGGGGTATAAGTTGTACCCCTGGGGTGCTAGGACGTCCCAAAGTGGTCCCATTGACTTACATTGGCCCCATTGACTCCCATTCATTTCCTAGACCACCGCCGGGGTAGCACTAAGTACAAAAGACAACGCGTTACATTGACATTTGTGAATTTCGTAGAAATATGGGATTCACCACATCTCGAAAGGGTTACAGCCCGGACAAGTACATACCCCGAAAGGGTGTAAATGTTGTACCCCTGGGGGGCTAGGGGGTTCCAAACCGTCCAAATCTCCCATTGACTTAACATGGAGCCGAATTTTGACGAATCACTGCACCGGCTGTGAATTTCATAGGCATATGGGATTCACAACATCTGTAGGGGGTTGCAGCCTTAGTGGGAACATACCTCGAAAGGGGATGTAAGTTGTACCCCTGGGGTGCTAGGACGTCCCAAAGTGGTCCCATTGACTTAACATGGCCCATTGACTCCCATTCATTACATTGACTCCCATTATAAATGTCACATGTCAATCACATTACATAGCAGTGTCATACAGACTTGGGGGTGGGCTTATTTGACTCAGGCAACCAACCAGCATCTCAATATGATAATGAAGCTCTCAAGCCACGCCCCCCAAACCTTTTAAGGACCCTTAATAACTGCCTCATTGACTTAACATGGGCTGGGACGTCCCATTGCTGATCTCATTGACTTCCATTATAAATGTCCCACATCAATAACATTACATAGGAGTGTCATAGAGACATGGGGGTGGGCTCATTTGACTTAGGCAACCAATCAGCATCTCAATATGATAATGAAGCTCACAAGCCACGCCCCCAAACTGATTCCATAGACTTCCACTATAATAGGCTTTGATGCATATCTTTGCATAGCAGTGTCCTATTGACTTGGGGGTTGGCTCATTTGACTCAGACAACCAATGAGCATCTCAATATGGTAATGAAGCTCACAAGCCACGCCCCCAAACTGATTCCATAGACTTCCATTATAATAGGCTTTGATGCATATCTTTGCATAGCAGTGTCCTATTGACTTGGGGGTTGGCTCATATGACTCAGACAACCAATGAGCATTTCATTATGATAATGTAGCTGTTAGGCCACGCCCCCCAAACTGATCCCATAGACTGCCATTATAACTGGCCTACATGCATATCTTTGCATAGCAGTGTCCTATTGACTTGAGGGTTGGCTCATTTGACTCAGACAACCAATGAACATCTCATTATGGTAATGTAGATGTTAGGCCACGCCCCCAAACTGATCCCATAGACTGCCATTATAAATGGCCTACATGCATATCTTTACATAGCAGTGTCCTATTGACTTGGGCGTTGGCTCATTTGACTCACACAACCAATGAGCATCTCAATATGATAATGAAGCTCACAAGCCACGCCCCCAAACTGATCCCATAGACTGCCATTATAACTGGTCTACATGCATATCTTTGCATAGCAGTGTCCTATTGACTTGGGGGTTGGCTCATTTGACTCGGGCAACCAATGAGCATCTCAATATGATAATGAAGCTCACAAGCCACGCCCCCAAACTGATCCCATAGACTGCCATTATAACTGGCCTACATGCATATCTTTACATAGCAGTGTCCTATTGACTTGGGGGTTGGCTCATTTGACACAGACAACCAATGAGCATCTCAATATGATAATGAAGCTCACAAGCCACGCCCCCAAACTGATTCCATAGACTTCCATTATAATAGGCTTTGATGCATATCTTTGCATAGCAATGTCCTATTGACTTGGGGGTTGGCTCAATTGACTTAGGCAACCAACCACACCCAACTTCACTCCGTAACCACGCCCATGGCAACAAAACAGAGTACCCTAGCAACCATTTATCAACAGCTATATCTCAGTATCAGAACATCGTAGAGACATCGGGATTGGCTCGTTTGGCTCATGCTAGCAAACGAAACTTCCTATATGCTACACATGCTAGCAGTGACTAGCTACATGCTAATATTGACTAGCCAAGTGCTGTAACTTGCTAGAAATGCTTACTAGGTATAAACAAAGGACCAAGCATGTATGTGAGGCTTGCATAGTAACAACCTAGGGTACCCTAGCAACAACCCAAATTACCCTAGCAACCGCCTAGCAACCACCTAGCAACCGCCTAGCAACGGCCTAGTAATGCCTCAGTAAGTGCCTAGCGACCACTCAGGACACCCTAGCAACAGCCTAGCAACGCCTTAGCAATCATTCAGAATACCCTAGCAACCGCCTAGCAACACCTTAGCAACCACCTAGCAACCACTTAGGACACCCTAGCAACAACTTAGCAACCACCTAGCAACCACTTAGGACACCCTAGCAACACCTTAGCAACCACCTAGCAACCACTTAGGACACCCTAGCAACCGCCTAGCAACACCTAAGCAACCGCTTAGCAACCACTTAGGACACCCTAGCAACCACCTAGCAACACCTTAGCAACCACCTAGCAACCACTTAGAACACCCTAGCAACCGCCTAGCAACCACTTAGGACACCCTAGCAACCGCCTAGCAACACCTTAGCAACCACTTAGGACACCATAGCAACCGCCTAGCAACACCTTAGCAACCATCTAGCAACCACTTAGAACACCCTAGCAACCGCCTAGCAACACCTTAGCAACCACCTAGCAACCACTTAGGACACCCTAGCAACCACCTAGCAACACCTTAGCAACCACCTAGCAACCACTTAGGACACCCTAGCAACTGCCTAGCAACGCCTTAGCAACCATTCAGGACACCCTATCACCGCCCTAAACTGCCTAGTAACCACTCAGAACACCCTAGCAACCGATTAAAATGCATTGTACCCCATCGATTTGCCACGCAAACCCCATTCACATTTTCTTTAGGAAATGTACAATTCTAGTGTTACTATTACTACCCACTTTTTAAAAACTTCGGCGCTTAACTCCTCCCGCATTATTTGCCCTAGACTGATGAGTGAGGTGTCAAATCGTCCGGCCTGTTGAGGAGAGGTGTGCTATGATCTTTCAAAGTGATTGGGGGTACACTGCCCCCATGAGGGGCAAGAAAGTAACCCCCAAAATCCCCATAGACTTAACATGGGGACAAAATGGCTGACATCCATATTTAGATTAGAGAGTCGTAGAAGCTTGGGGGTGGGCTCATTCTACTCGGCCTGTCAAGTCGATATTAAGTAGTGATATAACAAATTTGTAGACTCTCCCTAGCAACCACTTTTAGGTCCCCAACAACCTTTTTACAGCATAAACAAGCCATATTTCAGCACGGGAACATCATAGAAAGACAGGGTTTGGCCTCTTTTGATGCAGGCTGATAAAATTGCTTTTGTTTTCACTAATTAAAACGGCGTTGCCACAGCCTAGCAACCATTTAGAATACCCTAGCAACTGCATAAACACATGAATTTAGCCATTTCTTAGCACTCCATTGCTTTTGCCCAGTTCAGTGATTCATTTTACCCCATCGATTTGCCACGCAAACCCCACTCACATTTTCTTTAGGAAATGTACAATTCTAGTTATATATTATTATTCTTCTTCCACTTTTTTTTCGGCGCGTAACTTGTCCCGCAGCTTTCGTCCCAGACCCTTGAAAGTGGGGTCAAATCGTGCGGTCTTATCGGGAATGGTGTGCTATGACTTTTATAAGGGGTGGGCGGTTTTTTGGCCCCGCAGGGGCCAAAAAACCGCCCCAAAAATCCCATTGACTTAACATTACGCCCAACTTTGACGCATCATAGCGCCAAGTGTGAATTTCGTAGAAATATGGGATTCACAACACCTGGAGAGTTTAACAGCCTGTGCAAGACCATACCCCACAAAGGGGTAAATGTTGCACCCCTGGGGCTCTAGGACGTCCCAAAGTTTCCCATTGACTTACATTGTGCCATTGACTCCCATTCATTTTCTAGAAGCCCCGGCATAGCACTAAGTACAAAAGACAACGCGTTACATTGACTTTCGTGAATTTCGTAGAAATATGGGATTCACCACATCTCGAAAGGGTTACAGCCCGGACAAGTACATACCCCGAAAGGTTGTAAATGTTGTACCCCTGGGGATCTAGGACGTCCCAAATCGTCCAAATCTCCCATTGACTTAACATGGAGCCGAATTTTGACGAATCACTGCGCCGAGTGTGAATTTCTTAGAAATATGGGATTCACAACATCTGTAGGGGGTTGCAGCCTAAGTGGGAACATACCACGAAAGGGGGTATAAGTTGTACCCCTGGGGTGCTAGGACGTCCCAAAGTGGTCCCATTGACTTAACATGGCCTATTGACTCCCATTCATTACATTGATTCCCATTATAAATGTCACATGTCAATCACATTACATAGCAGTGTCATACAGACTTGGGGGTGGGCTTATTTGACTCAAGCAACCAACCAGCATCTCAATATGATAATGAAGCTCTCAAGCCACGCCCCCCAAACCTTTTAAGGACCCTTAATAACTGCCTCATTGACTTAACATGGGCTGGGACGTCCCATTGCTGATCTCATTGACTTCCATTATAAATGTCCCACATCAATAACATTACATAGGAGTGTCATAGAGACATGGGGGTGGGCTCATTTGACTCAGGCAACCAATCAGCATCTCAATATGATAATGAAGCTCACAAGCCACGCCCCCAAACTGATCCCATAGACTGCCATTATAACTGGCCTTCATGCATATCTTTGCATAACAGTGTCCTATTGACTTGGGGGTTGGCTCATTTGACTCAGGCAACCAATGAGCATCTCAATATGATAATGAAGCTCACAAGCCACGCCCCCAAACTGATCCCATAGACTGCCATTATAACTGGTCTACATGCATATCTTTGCATAGCAGTGTCCTATTGACTTGGGGGTTGGCTCATTGGACTCGGGCAACCAATGAGCATCTCAATATGATAATGACGCTCACAAGCCACGCCCCCAAACTGATCCCATAGACTGCCATTATAACTGGCCTACATGCATATCTTTACATAGCAGTGTCCTATTGACTTGGGGGTTGGCTCATATGACTCAGACAACCAATGAGCATCTCAATATGATAATGAAGCTCACAAGCCACGCCCCCAAAGTGATTCCATAGACTGCCATTATAATAGGCTTTGATGCATATCTTTGCATAGCAGTGTCCTATTGACTTGGGGGTTGGCTCATTTGACCAACCACACCCAACTTCACTCTGTAACCATGCCCATGGCAACAAAACAGAGTACCCTAGCAACCATTTATCAACAGCTATATCTCAGCATCCGAACATCGTAGAGACATGGGGATTGGCTCATTTGGCTCATGCTAGCAAACGGAACTTCCTATATGCTACACATGCTAGCAGTGACTAGCTACATGCTAATATTGACTAGCCAAGTGCTGTAACTTGCTAGAAATGCTTACTAGGTATAAACAAATGACCAAGCATGTATGTGAGGCTTGCCTAGTAACAACCTAGGGTACCCTAGCAACTGCCTAGCAACCACCCAAATTACCCTAGCAACCGCCTAGCAACCACCTAGCAACCGCCTAGCAACGGCCTAGTAATGCCTCAGTAAGTGCCTAGCGACCACTCAGGACACCCTAGCAACAGCCTAGCAACACCTTAGCAACCACTCAGAATACCCTAGCAACCACCTAGCAACACCTTAGCAACCACCTAGCAACCACTTAGGACACCTTAGCTACCGCCTAGCAACACCTTAGCAACCACCTAGCAACCACTTAGGACACCCTAGCAACCGCCTAGCAACACCTTAGCAACCGCCTAGCAACCACTCGGGACACCCTAGCAACCACCTAGCAACGCCTTAGCAACCACCTAGCAACCACTTAGGACACCCTAGCAACCGCCTAGCAACACCTTAGCAACCACTCAGAACACCCTAGCAACCGCCTAGCAACATCTTAGCAACCTCCTAGCAACCACTCAGGACTCCTTAGCAACCACCTAGAAACACCTTAGCAACCACTTAGGACACCCTAGCAACCGCCTAGCAACGCCTTAGCAACCACTTAGCAACCACTTAGGACACCCTAGCAACCGCCTAGCAACACCTTAGCAACTGCCTAGCAACCACTCAGGACACCCTAGCAACCACCTAGCAACCACTTAGGACACCCTAGCAACCGCCTAGCAACACCTTAGCAACCACCTAGCAACCACTCAGAACACCCTATCACCGCCCTAAACTGCCTAGTAACCACTCAGAACACCCTAGCAACCGATTAAAATGCATTGTACCCCATCGATTTGCCACGCAAACCCCATTCACATTTTCTTTAGGAAATGTACAATTCTAGTTTATTATCTAATGTTATAATTCAAGGCTGTTAACTTCAAAATACACTTGACAATAAACATATGTGACACTTAAATAAGATGACATCTAACATGATTACATATTTAATGTAAGCTTATTTGTTTGGTCATCTAACACATTTAAATTTTTAAGTTTAGTTTGCAGTGTTTTGTTTTTATTTTTATTATAAATGTATTATTCTAAATTGTATATATTTATATTCATTCATTTTCTTTTCGGCTTAGTCCCTTTATTAATCCAGGGTCGCCACAGCGGAATGAACCGCCAACTTATCCAGCATGATTTTACGCAGCGGATGCCCTTCCAGCCGCAACCCATCCCCAGGAAATTTATTTATATTATTATATTTTATTATTACAAATCTTTGCTCACTCACATCCTTTTTCTCCCTCACAGGTTTACAGCTCAGCCTCTAAAGTCCCATATCTGGCTATGAGGAGACTGTGGATCATCCAGGTACTATGCCTTTAAAAACACTATACACACATTAAAATAATGTACAGTAAAAATTACTAGTAATAATTACTAATTCTCATTTCATGTCCTTTAGAACATCACCATTGGAAAAAGGTGTGAATGCATCTTCAAAGCCCTTGTGAGGGAGTACATTGTTTTCATTTTTATTATAAATGTATTATTCTGAATTGTATATATTTATATTATTATATTTTATTATTACAAATCTTTGCTCACTCGCATCCTTTTTCTCCCTCACAGGTTTACAGCTCAGCCTCTAAAGTCCCATATCTGGCTATGAGGAGACTGTGAATCATCCAGGTACTATGCCTTTAAAAACACTATACACAAATTAAAATAATGTACAGTAAAAATTACTAGTAATAATTACTAATTCTCATTTCATGTCCTTTAGAACATCACCATTGGAAAAAAGGTGTGACTGCATCCACAAAGCCCGTGTGAGGGAGTACATGGTAAGCTATTTAAATTTTTTAGAAACATTTTGTATTTTTCTCTTAAACCAATTCCTCCTTTCACCTTTGATCTGTTGGTAAATGTTTTATTTTTTTACTTGACATTTTTAGGACGCTGGACATGATGAAGCACAAACCTTGATGTGCAGCACTATCTTATGATTCTACAGTAGTTACATTAACATTTAGCAGACTCTTGTCTAAAGTGACTTACAATTGAGGAGACATTCAGCAATACACCCAAGAAGTGCTAATTATACAAATCGTTTAAGAACGTTTCTACAGGTGGTTTGTCAAGCCCACTCACTTGTGTGAAGCAGACTTCATGCACAATGTTTTTTTTTTTTTAGATATAGGGAGTGGTTGTACAGTAAGTAAAGTGCAAATGTGCAGAACTGGTGCAAGTGTCAGAGAGATGAATGTGTGTAGCTATTGCATGTTGTGTGATGGTTGGTCTAATTTATGGAGTAGTGCTGATCATGTTACTTTGCTGTAAAATGTTAATTTTCCTTTGAACAACTGAAGTGTTATCTGCTTTTTCAGTGTAAAGAAGGTACATTATAGTATATTTTTTATAAATATATTTTTGTAAATCTTTTAAAGGCAGAATATTATTTTTGAATTTTTTTTTTAATATGAAAAGTTTTATTTTGAAAAGTGTATTTTTATTAGGTTTTTGTAAGCATATTTTTGTAAATCATTTATTGTTTTTAATTTACTTCATACTTGTATTACTATTATTTTAATAGTATTAATATTTTAACTTATTGTATTAAGTGAAGATACAGATAAGGACAGTATTTTTATTTTGTATAATATCATGATTTGGATAATCATTTTATTGTTGGAAAATTGTGAAATTTTAAAAATGTTCATTGTAAAATATTGTGAAAATACTATTGAATAAACTCAATGAAACGGAAACTGTTTTTTATTTGGTTAAACATAACAAAATAAATTTTAGAATAATTGAACTTAAATAACTACATAGATTAAAGCTAAATTATGAATGTTATGTTGATTGAACTAAACAACATTACATTACCTTTATGTAACTAACTTAAGTTCACTAAAATAAATATACTTTCTTAAAGGTAACTTAACTCAGTTACGTGGAACCAGTGGACAAAAGAAAGTTAATTAACGCCAACGTATCATTTTTTTGAGTGTATATCATTTCACCGCACCTTTCACGCCCTTAATTATGCAAACTTAATATAACCTAATAAAAACGAAACGGATGAGTTATAAAAAAATTCACCCCCTCACAGTTGTCATGAAGGGTAATCATAGCTATATGCACCAAAGCCATCGTTTGTACCAGGCTGTAAACATGTTTTTATCAGCTGTAAAAATGGCCAATTTACCAATGCAGAAAGAAAGCCCTTGGACTTCATGGAGCCAGCCCCCCAAGGCGAGTCGATGAATTGCAGTTTTAGTTACTTCCGTATTGGCTTCCCGAGGGAGAGCGGGAGGTTGCCGCTTGGTGCCGACACCTCTGCACAAAAGGCTGTGACTCCTGTTTCACGGCGCATGAGCGGCGCGTATTTTATCGGAATGCATGCAAACAACCGGGATTCTCACAGGAGTGCGTGAGGCGCACGGGAATGGTTTTCTGCGCGCATGCGTCAGTTTGCTTTCACCAGTGTTGAACCAGCGCTGAGGGGGAGAGCAGTGAATCAGCTACGTCAGTGGCACCAACAATAATTTAGTGGCTGCATTTTATTTATTGAAATATTGGGAATTTACAGAAGTACATTTAAATTAATAATGTCAACAGCAAAATCATATTGGGGTGGCCACAGGGGTGGCCAGAGTTTAACCAGGGGTGGCCAGAGTTTAACCAGGGGTGGCCGTGGCCACCCCTGGCCACCCCTTGGAGGCGCCCCTGGGGGCGTAGCAGCCAGGGGAGATGGGGGGGATATGTCCCCCTCACTTTTAGAGACAGACCATTTAGAAACAGGTGATTAAGAATGTACACGTTTGGATTTCATATAGCTGTCCCCTCCACTTTTAAAATGTCCACTCCGCCCCTGAACGTCAGCAATAATTACAGGTTGTTATAGTGTGCACCAGTCTATAAACGGCAAAACTAAGTTTTGTATAAATATACATAGAAACTCACAAAACATGTTTGTATTACATCACATATGAACATCGCCTCTGAGTAGAAGAGACTTATTTCATAAACATGTACAATAAAAATCATAATTATTCCTAATGTTAATGTGACAGTATATGCCCTTCTGCAGGTTTCCCAGTGATCCCTGCTGTCATGCACGCTGTGGCGCGTCTGTTTTACCACAATGACAGGTAAAAATGGTTGATTTTTTATTGAGAGATGTGGAGGAGCATTTAATATTTATTCTACTGTGTGCATGTGTGCATGTGTGCATGTGTGTGTGTGTGTGTGTGTGTGTGTGTGTGTGTGTGTGTGTGTGTGTGTGTGTGTGTGTGTGTGTGACAGGTGTTGGGCCAGAAACACAGATCTGCTCTACATCACACACGGCCCAATATACGCCGCCCTGCTGGTGAGAATCTGCTCTTCTATTCATTCAGAAATCATTCCTTCACAAGAAAAATGACGAATTCAAGAGCCACATTTACTGCTAGATAATTGTCTTGTTTTAAACTTCCCCTATTATGCTAAAAGGACTTTTTTGCGGGTTTAAACCCAGTAGTGTGTGTGTCAGCAGTGTGTGAATATCTCCAGCAGCCTCTAATGGTCAGCGTGTATGAATTGTATTTGTTGTAATCAGACTTGATCAAAGCAGTCTGCAGAAACACTTTGATTGACATTCTCCCTTTGTACGTGTCATCAGAGGGGGAAAGCTCCGCCCACTAGTGCCCGTCTCTCCCTCATTAGCATAAACAGCAGCCCTGAGTGAGAAGCAGCCGTCTGTCCATTAGCCATTAGAGTGTTTGAGCTGCTGAAGATAATGTCAGCATAGACTAAGGCCCCGTTTACACTAATGCGTTTTCGTTTTAAAGCGCATAAGTTTTGCTACGGTTACGCCATCCGTCCACACTACGCCGGAGTTTTCGAGCCCCAAAAACGGAGCGTTTTGGAAACGCTGGACAGGTCGTTTTCATTCTAAAACGCTGCTGCTCCGTCTCAGTGTGGATGGGGGAAAACGGAGACATCTGTAAACGGAGGCGTGGCTGCTGAGATTCGCTACCTGATTGGGGCTTTTGGGTCATTGCGTATCCTTCCCTTATTCATCAAGCCCCTATCACATGACTATAGCGCTACCGGAAGACGGCAGACCAGCCTTCACTGTAAACAACAACATGGACACAGAAATGGGAGCGTTGTTTGCACTATTGTCTGTTTTAGGCATCATTGTGCAGTTAAGCTCTGCCTTTTTTACTACAGCAGCTGCATATATTCACAAGAGGCAAGCTATTGTTCCAGCACTCGCTAATCGCTCGCGTTCATCGTTCAACCAGCGTTTGTTGACTAACAATAACCAAATGCCGAGTGAGACACATGCTTCCTGTTTATACTTGAACGCGCATGCCTAGAGTGTGCGAATGGTCACGTGATATACGTTTTTGGTGGAGTAGTGTGGACGGAGATATGTTTAGAAACTCTAGATGAAACGCTAGTGTGGACGCGGATCGTTTTTGATCTAACTCGCCGTTTTAAAACGAAAACGCATTAGAGTAAACAGGGACTAAGAGGATTATAGATGTGGAGTTTTAGATGAAGCACAAATGAAAAGCGACAGGAGCGACATAGACTGACAGAAGCATGAAGCACACATGCACACCTGACCTGCACTGACAACACACACTGCTGTTTTACATCTGTCATTATGGTGTTTGTAGCTCCGCCCTCTTCTGAAAAGAGCATCTCATTTGCATTTAAAGCAACAGTCACCAAAACTCTACAATTAGGATCAAAGTCTAAAAGGGTCCGTTTCAGAGAGCTAGAAAACATTATCTGTGTGCTATTCTCAAAACTAAAACACACACACACACTCTCGAGACAGCAGAGACGCATTTTACAGCTTGTAAAAAGATGTATAATTTCTGAAAACAAGACAATATGTTGTACTTGTCTATAAAATGCTTCTTGATTTTAGAATTTTGGGATATTTGGAAAAACTGTTCTTTGTAGTGTATTATGTAATGTAATGTAATGTGTATTTATATAGCGCATTTATTGTGTATGGCCATACACCCAAAGCGCTTCACAATCATGAGGGGGGTCTCTCCACACCACCACCAGTGTGCAGCTCCACTTGGATGATGCGACGGCAGCCACTGGACAACAGCGTCAGTGCTTCACCACACACCAGCTATTGGTGGAGTGAAGAGACAGTGATAGAGCCAATTCGGTGGATGGGGATGATTAGGAGGCCATGATGGGTAAGGGCCGATTGAGGGACTTTGGCCAGGACACCGGGGTTACACCCCTACTCTTTACCAGAAGTGTCATGGGATTTTTAATGAGCACAGAGAGTCAGGACCTCGGTTTAACGTCTCATCCGAAAGACGGTGCCCACTGACAGTATAGAGTCCCCTTCACTATACTGGGGCATTAGGACTCACACAGACCACAGGTTGAGCGCCCTCTGCTGGCCTCTCTAACACCACTTCCAACAGCAACCTAGTTTTCACATGTGGTCTCCCATCCAGGTACTAACCAGGCTCAGCCCTGCTTAGCTTCAGTGAGTAACTAGTCTTGGGCTGCAGGGTGATATGGCTGTGGCTATAATATATATATATATATGTGTAATATATCTGAATTTCCTCCGTCAGGTGAATCTGTTCTTCCTGCTGAACATCGTGCGTGTTTTGATCACCAAACTGCGAGTGACGCACCGCACCGAGAGCAACGTGTACATGAAGGCGGTGCGGGCCACCATCATCCTGGTGCCGCTGCTGGGCGCGCAGTTCATCCTGGTGCCGCTGGAGCCGAGTGGACGCATCTCACGCGCCATCTATGAGCTCTTCATGAACATATTCGTGCACTTCCAGGTACAACATTTCTTGTAACCACTAACACTAGAGCGAACGAGGCGGACATTTTGACCGTCTTTACATCTTGTAATTGAATAACTTGTGTGCTGTTGGGTCGTTTTAATCCACTCTGGGCTGAAACAAAAGCTGAGTGGCTACGATAACGTGAGCAGAGGAGGAGACAAAGCCACAACGTTAAAACAAATAAAACTTCTCTCCACTGCAAACACTTCTTACTCAGACAGAGCAGAATAATATCTAGATGTATAGTTGAGGACATGCTGCCGTCTCTCACATTGTCCCTGTAGGTTTACTAGGGAGGTCAGGTAAGCAATGGTCAACACAGGGGCAAACAGATGTATGCAGGCAATACAGAAACGCAGTCAAAGTAACAGGCGAGTGGTCAGAAGGCAGGCGGCAGACATGGACAAATAGATTAACAAGGCGAGGATCAAAACACGGCAAAGCAAAATAAAGGTAACGTGTTGTAATGTCACAAAGCAGATAACAAGACTCTGCAAGGAAGTGTCTGTGTGTGTGTGCGTGCTGTATTAAATAGTGAGTGTAATCAGTCCTTGACAATCCTCCGGCGGTGTGTATGCAATCAGTCAGGATCAGGAACATGTGTGTGTGAGCGAAGTGCATGTATGGAGTTGTAGTCCATGAAATGGCGGATTTGTAGTCCGTTAGCGATTGTGAATGTTTTCCAGCGATCTATAGTGTTTAGATCGCTGGTGATCGTGACAGTCCCACAACAACATTACAATAGTGTAGATTAGTGAAGTGTTTTATATTTATTTTATAGTCATTTGACAAGTAGTTACTCGTTCAGTCCTTCGTTTTCTTTTCCGCTTAGTCCCTTTAATAATCAGGGGTCGCCACAGCGGAATGAATCGCCAACTTATCCAGCATATGTTTTTACGCAGCGGATGCCCTTTCAGCTGCAACCCATCACTGGGAATCATCCATACACACTCATTCACACACATACACTACGGTCGATTTTAGCATACCCAATTCCCCTATAGCGCATGTGTTTGTACTCGTGGGGGAAACCGGAGCACCCGGAGGAAACCCACGCCAACACGGGGAGAACATGCAAACTCCACACAGATATGCCAACTGCCCAGCCTAGGCTCGAACCAGCGACCTTCTTGCTGTGAGGCAATCGTGCTACCCACGCAGTAGTTACTTTCCCTGGTAATTAGTTACTTTTATAATTATGTAACTCAGTTACTATTTGTGAAAAGTAACTAGTAACTAGAACTAATTACAGGGTTTCCGCGGCGTCTTAAAAAGTCTAAAATTTAAAAATCGAAATTTAAGGCCTTAAAAAGTCTCAAATTTGCTGTTCCAGGTCTTAAATAATTCTGCACAGGTCTTGTTTTTCTGATGTCCATGTAACGCTACATCTAATGCTCATTTAAATTCTTTTTTGCTGTTGTTGCTTGGTTTTCGTGGTGTTGTAGTTCTTCATGTCACTAGTCCAATTGTAATTTGTGGTATTACAACTACAAATGAGACCAGCATGCAATAGCCAATCAGCTTTCTGTTATTGGGCCCAGTGCGCGCAGCAAATGTGACGTCATCGCTGTGTTTGCGGAGGTTCGCTTTCGGTGCACGCGTCATGATTTCGGCTGGCAGCGTGAACAGATTTCGGGTGAACAGTTCGCGCTGCGTTTGATTTGAGTTGAATATGAAACACTTTGAAGAGATTTTGTCTAAACTGGTATGACTGTACACACATCTTAACCATCCGTCCATGCATGATCATCATAGAGATAAGCAGATGACCAATAATTCTTGGCTAGAAATTGCAACAGCTGTGGAAAAGGAGGAAAGTTTTTGGAAAGTTTGGAAACACCTGAGGGATAAGTTTGTTAAAACAAAAAAAGATGCCATGCAAAAGTGGAGACCCGTATGGTTAATAGCTACACACTAAAATTAAGTCACAAATGATGTCTTTGATAACTGGAAAAGAATATATGAGCCTATCAGTTTACAATATACTGATGCCTAAACTCTGGGCTTTATTGGTGGTGATGGTCAGGAATGTTGGAGCATTATTGCCTTTTTAGCCTTTATAGGACAGAAACTAGCCAGACAGTGATGTGTGAATTGTGGAGTGGGCAAAATAAAATAAAAAACGTCAGTATTTTTAGTAAGTTTTTTTTTTTGCTTTTATTCTTACCATAATAATAAATATAATTGTAGAGCAACCCATTTTCTCTTGTCATTAATATTTAACTTTAATAGGTAGAATTGTCCAAGATATGAACGAAAGCAAGTGATGCAGCAAAGTTTGATTTAAAAAATCTTGAATGGTTATAAAAAAAAAATGTATAATCATTATAATCAATTATAAAAATAGTAAAAAAATAATTAGTTTTAAAATCTTGAACGATATTAATGATATGGCATAGTTCCGGAAACGTACTACATCTGTTTATCCGTCTGACTTTATGGTGGGTTTCTTTTGACCGACCCCTGTCGTTTTAAAGAATATCACAACGGCGAACGTGTCAAGTATAAAAGCCTCATCCGTTTCATGAGGTGCGCGCACAGTCAGCGGAGGTGTGTGATGTGGCTCCAGTGAAAGTATAAATCAGCCTTAAGATGTTTTTTGTGTAGTTCAGTGGTCCATCTAACCTGTCTTCAGTACAGCTCAATTTATATACATTTATTTTACCACTAATTTTGTGTTTTTGATATTGGTCTTAAATTTAATACTTAATGGTCTTAAAAACGTCTTAAAAAGTCTTAAATTTGACATTATGATATCTGCAGAAACCCTGAATTGCTCTTTTAAAGGAGCGTGCCCAACACTGGTCAACACACGAAAAAAGACATCATCAGGCTTAGCAAATTTTGACAGAATATACGTTTTGGGGAGAATGATTCCTTAATGACAGCATGTTGAGTGTATTAGTCTGCTGGCCCTTTAAAGGGTCATGAAACCCCCCTCTCACGGTCCACCTCAGAATTTTTTCAAAAAATGTTTTGAGATGGGCGTGGAGCTCTGCGGGCAGAGGGAGGAGTGGGCGTGGCCGGCAGAGCAGGGGGAAAAGAGGGAAGCGGACAACTGTCAGTGGGCTTACAAAATGAAACACAAACCATGAGGAGAGCCATGATTTTATAGTTTACAAAGTTAAAATGCAAAGAAATAAACAGTAATTTAATGTCCTGCTACATTTGTTATTCATTATTTCATATACACAGGGCTATACACGTCCGCATCCGGCACCCCTGAAATCTGATCCAGCACCTCATTTTACCGATCCCCCTCCTCAACCGCCCTTCTCCCCTGTCCGCTGTTCACTTTCACTTTCTTCCGCAACACCCCCCACCCTGTTCACTTTCATCTGCAACACCCCTCTGCCATCTACCGCACCAACCCCTTCTGCCTGGCTTTCCACTGTCGTGCGCGACACCTCTCCATCCTCGGGTAATATGCCGGATCCGTTACCCCGACCTGTTCCAGGACCTCGCAATTCACAAATTAAGCACCGCATATACACATAACCACAATGTGTTCTATCATCATAAAGATAACCATGTTTATGTAAACACTATAAATGAGGAGGACTTCTCTCATCCTCAATCCCCAGGTCTGAATGCAGACACGGTGGATAGCAGTGCAGCAGGTCTCTTGCCCTGTCTATTCCAACCACTAACCCTGCCGGTAATCTGGAGGATTTTAAACATAGGCGAACACAGCAGCACGAATATAGGCGATGTGTCTGAATGGTGACGAACTCAACTGATAAAAGACAGTCTGTCATTCTCCATTTCTCATACAGCACTCCTGACAAATCAGCCCTGACATCATAGCAAAGAAAAACATGCAACAAACCCTGTGAATCATGAAAACAAACACATACGACCCTTCATGGACGGCTAAATACTGCTTGCTGTGCGGACACGGTCTCACCCAGTCATTGGGTCTCAAAGCCTCAAAGTCTCTGCCCTGCCTTCGGAAAGCACGTGCTCTCATGAATAATTAAGAAGCACTCCACTGTGAATAATATTGAGAAACCGACGCTTCATCACTCCACTAGCAGATTCGCGATACGCCACTGATTTTGATCCCACCCTAAAAATTATTTTTAACAAATCTAAATTACCCAGCTGTCCCCACAATTATAGCTGACAGGTGCTAACGGTGTCAACTCGCACAAATCTGTTAAAATCTCAAAATAAAATCCTCAAGGGTGTCCTGAAGCTTTAAGGCCTGTGCAGTATACAGTGTATGCATCTGTTTATCTATTAACGGTTTCCTTTCACTTTTACTTTAGATACATTACTCACATGTGTTTATGTGTAAATCTTGTGTGGGTGTTGCTTCATAAAGGTCACTTTTTCAAACTTTTCAATGTTAAAAGTTGTTGGATGATAGATCAAGCTCCCATAATGCAAATCAAAAGCAGAGATAAACAGGGAAAAATAAAATAAAAACATGGAAAACTGCTAATTTACAGATATTTTTACAGTGTACCTTGAACTACCAGCAGTCCAAATTTTCTCTTGGCAACAACCTGAAAGAAAATTAAATATAAATGAAATTCAATAAATGTATTCGTTTTTAAGTAACAAAACAGTTGTAAGTGTTGTGGACAATAAAAATGCTGCGGTACAGTGTGTTTTATTGAGTGTGTTTATGTCTCTCTGCAGGGTCTCTTGGTGGCTGTAATCTTCTGCTTCTGTAATGGAGAGGTAACAGTTCTTATATAACTAATAAACCTTGTTAATTAATCTCATTAATCTTCATTAAAGCACTTTTAGATGAAGATTATCCACTGAGGTTTTAGAGTAAAATATCCTCTACAAATGCTTAAACAATGCAATGCTTAAACTATGCGAAAATGTGTGTTTGTGCAAATATACAAGTCAGAATTATTCGCCCCCCTTTGAATTTAGTTTTTCTTTTTTTAAATATTTCCCAAATGATGTTTAACAGAGCAAAGAAATTTTCACAGTATGTCTGATAATATTTTTTCTTCTGGAGAAAGTCTTATTTGTTTTATTTCGGCTGGAATAAAAGCAGTTCTTAATTTTTTTAACATCATTTTAAGGTTAATATTATTAGCCCCTTTAAGCTATTCTTTCCCCGATATTCTACAGAACAAACCATCATTATTCAATAACTTGCCTAATTCCCCTAACCTGCCTTGTTACCCTAATTACCCTAGTTAAGCCTTTGAATGTCACTTTAAGCTGTATAGAAGTGTCTTGAAGAATATCTAGTCTAATATTATTTACTGTCATCATGACAAAGAGAAATAATAAATCAGTTATTAGAGATGAGTTATTAAAACTATTATGATTAGAAATGTGTTGAAGAGGGCGATGCAGTGGCGCAGTAGGTAGTGCTGTCGCCTCACAGCAAGAACGTCGCTGGGTCGCAGGTTCGAACCTCGACTGGCGTTTCTGTGTGGAGTTTGCATGTTCTCCCTGCATTCGCGTGGGTGTCCTTTGGGTGCTCCGGTTTTACAGGTGAATTGGGTAAGCTAAATTGTCCGTAGTGTATGTGTGTGAATGAGTGTGTGTGGATGTTTCCCAGAGATGGGTTGCGGCTGAAAATCGTGCTGGATAAGTTGGCGATTCATTCCGCTGTGGCGACCCCAGATTAATAAAGGGACTAAGCCGACAAGAAAATTAATGAATGAATGTGTTGAAGAAATCTGCTCTCTGTTAAACAGAAATTGGGGGAAAAAAAATAAACTAGGTAGCTAATAATTCTGACTTCAACTCTATATAAGCCAAAATGACTCTTTTAGATAATAACTAGGTGGTAAATGCTAAATTAAAGATTTTTCCATTAAAGACTAAAAAATCTTCAAAAATTACAATTAGTTTCTTATTGCATATTTTTATTGTTAAACATCATTTGAAACAAGTACATAGTGCACATAAGACAACCCACTATTGATATGTGCATAGAAACATTTAGTTTAAAAACTATTTTGAATGCAGTATATATATATATATATATATATTGGTGTATTTAATGCTATTTTTTTAAAAGTATTGAGTATATACTAGGCAGTAAATTCTGTGCATTTTAATGTAGTTTACTATTTCAAATGCAATTAAAAATGCAAAAAATAGAGCACTAACATTTCTTGTTACACACTGTTTTAAATGCTATTTAAACATCAAATTATTACTGTATGTAATATGCAATACATACTATACAAAAGCCTGGTTTTATCAATTCTGCTTAGAAATAAAAATTATGAAGTGTAAAATACAATACATAAGTGTATGAAGCATTTCTTTTGGCATTTTATTTATAATATATAATATATATTTATAAAGTAAAGAAAATTAGTTTGCAGTGTATACCATGCATATAAATCTGTTCTAGTGTAGGGTGCTACACATATGTATCATGCTATTTAATAATAGTATGCTGTGTGCATTATACAGTGTACTAACATTTACTTTCAAATGCGTTTTTAAGTATGCAGTACACACTATAATGGAAATTGTTGGAAGTTAATGTTACATATTGCTATTTAATAATAGTATCCAGTGTGCAAACTATTTTTGTATGCAGAATGCAGTATATACTATGAAGAAAACAGCATGCTAATTGTGCTAAACATTTAAAAACAAGTATGCATTGTAGTATGCAAGTATATAACATTTCTTGTTCAAATGCTTTCTGAAGTATGCCGTACAATTTATTTTAAAAATTATAAAACAAAATCTTATTGGATATTATCTTAAGTGTTATTTAATAGTTGTAGGCAGTGTGCTAATTATATCCTAGTATACTTTGCAGAAAACATACTATTTTTATTGTGTATACTTACACATGCTATTTAAAGTACATACTACGCAGAATACAATATGCTAACATTTCTTATTGCACATACCTTCAAATGCTGCAGTACAAAATTGTTGCATATTGCTATTAACAGTATGGCGTGTGCAAACTATTTCTTAGTATGCAGTGTATACTATGCAGACAACAGTATGCTAGTTGTGAAGAAAAGCAATGAAAGCAGTATGATGGTATCTGACAGGTGTTTTGGTCCTGTAGGTGCAGTCGGCGTTGAGACGTAAATTAGCGCAGTATCGCAGTCAGTGGAAGCGGCGGCGTCTGACCACCGACTCTCACTGTAACTACCATACTAACTCCTCCATCACCGAGACCAGCCGCGTCACCATCAACCTCGAACCGTGCAACAGCGCAGAGCAGAAAACAAACGCTGACACACACACGCTCAATGGACAGAGCAACGGCACACGCTACAACAGACAAGGGTCGGACAACTGCGAAACACTCCAGACGTCTGAGATATAAAAAAACAGAGCACCACACACCACACGCCCATCACGCACACGTATTTATTAGCTTTGTTGAAAACATAGTAAATACTACAGTGTTTTATACTATTCTATAGTATAATTGTGGGGATTCTATGGTTGCTATGGTAACACAGCTACTATAGTAATTGATCTGTTGGGGGATTATATAGTTGCTATGGTAACACAGCTACTATAGTAATTGTTCTGTTGTGGCGATTCTATAGTTGCTATGGTAACACAACTACTATAGTAATTGATCTGTTGTGGTGATTCTATAGTTGCTATGGTAACACAACTACTACAGTAATTGATCTGTTGTGGTGATTCTATAGTTGCTATGGTAACACAACTACTATAGTAATTGATCTGTTGTGGGGATTCTAGTTGCTATGGTAACACAACAACAATAGTAATTGATCTGTTGTGGCGATTCTATAGTTGCTATGGTAACACAACTACTACAGTAATTGATCTGTTGTGGTGATTCTATAGTTGCTATGGTAACACAACTACTACAGTAATTGATCTGTTGTGGTGATTCTATAGTTGCTATGGTAACACAACTACTATAGTAATTGATCTGTTGTGGGGATTCTAGTTGCTATGGTAACACAACAACAATAGTAATTGAACTGTTGTGGCGATTCTATAGTTGCTATGGTAACACAACTACTACAGTAATTGATCTGTTGTGGTGATTCTATAGTTGCTATGGTAACACAACTACTATAGTAATTGATCTGTTGTGGTGATTCTATAGTTGCTATGGTAACACAACTACTATAGTAATTGATCTGTTGTGGTGATTCTATAGTTGCTATGGTAACACAACTACTATAGTAGTATACTATAGTAGTATAGTAGTATTTAATATAAACATGCGAACCAATACTTGTCATTTACAGTATTTAAAGCTAAATGAAGCTACAATATTTATTAAAGTTCATCAGTTCCCTATATAAGGCACCAAACAGTCAAGAACGGTGCAGTGACAGATGTGTGTGTATATAAAGAGCTGTGCACTTCACTATAGTATGGTTGTAAAACACTATAGTATTTAGTGTAAATTCCTATAATTTTTTTCATGTGCGTTAATACATGTATTTTGTTGTCTTTTGTACTTTAAACACTTGTAAACATTGGTCTAGAATGATGGATTTAGTGTAAACTGACCACAGATTTATATTTCAGTTTGAACTGAGGCAATAGCTGCATCCTGTTATACACTATGCACTTACACACTGTATGAGTTTAGTGTCTTCCCAAGTTAAACACTGATACTTTTTACTAACTGGAAAAGCCTAATTGTTTCCCAGTTAATAGGAAATGACATTCAACAGCTGTTGCATAAAGCCAAACTAGTGAAATAAATGACCAAACTAGCTAAAACTACATGTCATAACCCCAGTCACCATCAGGAGGTGCTGCAATAATCTCTGTAGGAGTATTCAAAATAAAAACAGTAATTATTGCATAATATAAACTTTAGCAGCCGATAGCTCCTCCCCTTCATGACCAACTTTTCATTCATCAATAGTTCCGCCAATTGATCAGTAGCTCCTC
Source organism: Danio kyathit (assembly GCA_903798195.1). NCBI lineage: Eukaryota > Metazoa > Chordata > Actinopteri > Cypriniformes > Danionidae > Danio > Danio kyathit. The sequence continues at coordinate 55,887,650 of LR812541.1, forward strand.
CCTTTCGTCATCACTCATCCACTTCATAACCAGCTCCTCCCTTTCACCATCCATCAGTAGCTCCTCTCCATCACAAGCAGCTCCTCCCCTTCATCAGTAGCTCCGTCCCTTCATCACCAGCTCCTCCCCTTCACCAGTAACTCCTTCCATTCATATTGTACACCTCCCCTTTATAATTTTTTATAACTCTTGTCGTTATTAGCTCCTCACCTTCATCAGTAGCTCCTCCCATTCATCAGTAGCTCCTCCCCTTCATCAGTAGCTAATTTCCATCATAAGCAGCTCCTCCCCTTCATTAACTCCTCCCCATCATAAGCTCCTCCTCCCCTTCATCAGTAGCTCCGCCCCATTATCAGCAGCTCCCCCCTTCATAAGTAGCCCCTCCCCATCATAAGCAGCTCCTCCCCTTTATCAGTAGCTTATGTCCATCATAAGCAGCTCCTCCTCTTTCATCAGTAGCTCCTCCCCATGATAAGCAGCTCCTCCCCTTCATCAGTAGCTTCTCCTCATTGTAAGCAGCTCCTCCCCATCATAAGCAGCTCCTCCCCTTTATCAGTAGCTCCTCCCAATCATAAACAGCTCCTCCCCTTCATCAGTAGTTTATTTTCACCGTAAGCAGCTCCTCCTCTTCACCAGTATCTCATTTCCATCATAAGTAGCTCCTCCCCTTCATCAGTAGCTCCTCGCCATCATAAGCAGCTCCTCCCCTTCATCAGTAGTTTATTTCCATCATAAGCCGCTCCTCCCCTTCATCAGAGCTCCTCCACATCATAAGCAGTTCCTCCCCTTCATCAGTAGTTTATTTCCATCATAAGCAGCTCCTCCCCTTCACCAGTAGCTCATTTCCATCATAAGCAGCTCCTTCTCTTCATCAGTAGCTCCTCCCCATCATAAGCAGCTCCTCCCCTTCAACAGTAGTTTATTTCCATCATAAGCAGCTCCTCCCCTTCATCAGTAGCTCCTCCCCATCACAAGCAGCTCCTCCCATTCATCAGTAGCTCCTCCCCTTCATCAGTAGCTTCTCCCTGTCGTAAGCAGCTCCTCGCCTTCATTAGTAGCTCCTCCCCATCATAAGCAGCTCCTCCCCTTCATCGGTAGCTCCTCCCCATCATAAGCAGCTCCTCCCCTTCATCAGTAGCTCCTCTTTTATCATCACTCCTCCCCTTCATAAGCGGCTTCTCCCCTTCACCATTCATCAGTAGCTCCTCCCCATCATAAGCAGCCCCTCCTCTTCATCAGTAGCTCTTCCCATTCATCAGTAGCTCTTCCCCTTCATAACGAGCACCTCCCCTTTATCGTTTTCTCTTCATTATTAGCTTTTCCTTTTCAACAGTAGCTCCTCCCATTCATCATTAGCTCCTCCTCATCATAAGCAGATCATCCTCTTCATGCAGCTCCTCCTCTTAATCACCAGCCCCTCCCCTTAATAACCAACTCCTCTCATTTATAAGCAGCCCCTCCCCTTCATCAGCATCAGTATGGTTCAGTAGCTCCTCCGCTTTACCATCAGTGACCCCTCCTCTTAATCTGTAGCCCCTCCCCTTGTTCTTTTGAAGAACTGTCAGTGTGAATGCTTTGCTTACACATTTGTCTAGAACACTGCATTGTGTGGGTTTTGTGATGCACCTGATGTGTTAATGTGGAGAGAGGAAAACATATTTACACATATCTCCTCATTTGTGTTCCTCTGCATCTTATGCACATGATCTGTTTTCATCAGCAGTATATTATGCACAATATTAAATATCAGCACAGTGGCTAGCAAACAAATGGTCGTGAATGTCAGTCACAACTTTGGTCACATTATGTTTGGTCTTGTTATGTTTTTTTGGTCAGCACAGCAAATAGATCGCATTGGTCCAGTTCTTTTATGCCCAGCAAGCACAGAATTGTTGCCATATGGTTCCTGTTTGGTTCTCATTTAGGTATTTTTGAGGGAAAAATATTTAAAAGATTTTTCTGGGAACGCACAGTGCATCTGGAAGGTATTAGTAGCGCTTCACTTTTTCCACATGTGTTTGTTACAGCCTTATTTCAAAATGGATTAAACACATTTATTTCCTCAACATTCTACACACAATCCCCCATAATGACCATGTGAAAAAAGAGTTTTTCAATTATTGTAAATTTATTAAAAAATAAAAAGCTGATAAATCACGTGTACATCAGTATTCACAGCCTTTACTCAACACTTTGTTGATGCACCTTTGGCAGCGATTACAGCCTCAAGTCTTTCTGAATATGATGCCACAAGCTCGGCTCACCTGTCTTTGGGAATTTTTGCCCATTCCTCTATGCAGTTCCTCTCAAGCTCTATCAGGTTGGATGGGAAGCGACGGTGTACAGCCATTTTCAGATCTCTCCAGAGATTCTCAATAGGATTTAGATCTGGGCTCTGGCTGGGCCACTCAAGGACATTCACCGAGTTGTTGTGAAGCCGCTCCATTGATATTTTGGCGGTGTGCTTTGGGTCATTGTCCTGCTGGAAGATGAAGCGTCGCCCCAGTCTGAGGTCAAGAGCACTTTGAAGCAGGTCTTCATTCAGGATGTCTCTGTACATTGCTGCATTCATCTTTCCCTCTATCCTGACTAGTCTTCCAGTTCCTGCTGCTGAAAAACCTCCCCACAGCATGATGCAGCCACCACCATGCTTCACTGTAGGGATGCTATTAGCCTGGTGATGAGCGCTGCCTGCTTTTCTCCAAACGTAACGCCTGGCGTTCACTCCAAAGAGTTCAGTTTAAGTCTCATCAGACCAGAGAATTTAGTTTCTGATGGTCTGAGAGTCCTTCAGATGCCTTTAGGCAGATTCCAGGCGGGGAGTGTCTTCCGTCTGGCCGCTCTACCATACAGGCCTGATTGGTGGATTGCTGCACAGATGGTTGTCCTTCTGTAAGGTTCTCCTCTCTCCACAGAAGAACGGTGGAGCTCAGACAGAGTGACCATCGGGTTATTGATCACCTCCCTGACTAAGCCCCTTCTCCCCCGATCACTCAGCTTAGATGGCCGGCCAGCTCTAGGAAGAGTCCTGGTGGTTCTCCATCTTCCACTTACGGATGATGGAGGCCGCTGTGCTCATTGGAACTTTCAGAGCAGCAGAAATGTTTCTGTAACCTTCCCCAGCCTTGTGCCTCCAGACAATCCTGTCTTGGAGGTCTACAGACAATTCCTTTGTCTTCATGCTTGGTTTGTGCTTTGACATACACTGTCAACCCTGGGCCCTTATATAGACAGGTGTATGCCTTTTCAGATCATGTCCAATCAGCTGAATTGACCACAGGTGAACTCCAATGAAGCTGCTGAAACATCTCCAGAATGATCAGTGGAGACAGAATGAAGCTGAGCTCAATGTAGAGCTTCACGCCAAAGCCTGTCAATACTGATGTACATGTGATTTAGCAGCTTTTTTATTTTTAATAAATTTGCAACAATTTCAAAAACTCTTTTTCCACATTGTCATTATGGGGGATTGTGTGTAGAATGTTGAGGAAATAAATGAGTTTAATCCATTTTGGAACAAGGCTGTGACATAAACAAATGTGGGAAAAGTGAAGCACTATGAACACTTTCCAGATGCACTGTATAATTTGTGGCGATATTTTCTTTGTAAATAACAAACAAACCCTCTCACAACTTCAAGAAAACCAAAATGGACTGTTCTGGGAACGCTTTCCTATTTGGGAACATTCTATGGCCCCGTTTACACTAATATGTTTTAGTTTTAAAATGGCGTTTCAGAATGAAAGCGATCCACATCCACACTGGTGTTTCACCTAGCATTTCTGAACAGCTCTCTGTCCACGCTATACTGCTGAAAACACACATCACGTGACTACACACACACATACACTGGCATGCACTGTAGTGTATGTGCACACGTCTGAGCTCCAGGCAGTCAGCGGGTGCTTTGAGCACACCTTCCCGGCTGAGAGCAGCACTCGTCGGACGGTTTGTCAAGGATCTCCCGCTGGATCTCATCTCACTATAGTTGTTAAACGTGATATTTAATTCATCTTGTCTCTGTCTGACGACTCTTCACTTTTCTGAATCTATTACTTGTTCTCAGGTAACGTGTTTTGGCTGAGCGCAAAGATAAGTTAATATATTAATTGATGTAACCACGTACACTGATTCTGCACATCTGACTGATCGCTTGCCTTTATTTCCTATATTGTATAAACTTATTGTACGTTATACTTTTATAATGGCCATTATTGATTATGAAACTGATATTCAGCAGAAGAGAGGGTATGTTTCATATTTTCAATGAGAATGAAAGGAGGCAGGGATGTTATCGGCTCTGTTTTGTTATAAATATGAATACAGTGATGATGACGCTCATATAAATGTGCAGCTACACGACGCCTCAACATTTCTGCTGTCTGTTAAGAAAATAGGCAGTTCCTTATATCACGTTTTCATTTTATTAAGATAGTGAATCAGCGTAGCCAGAGTGATGTGAATGAGGTTATAAAGTACACTGTTTTTACCCGACGTGTCCTCTGGAGTTTGTTTTTCATATCAGACTTGTGAAGTCTGAACTTAATGAAAGGGTGCAGGACTGAACTGTGTGCACTTAATATTGAGGAAAAGCCCCAATCAGAGAGTGGAATGTCTGCAGCCACGCCTCCATGGTCAGATGTCTCTGTTTCCCCATCCATACTGACACAGAGCAGCAGCGTTTTAAAATGAAAATGGCCTCTTCAAGATTTCCAAAATGCTCCATTTTCGGCACTCAAAAACTCCAGGGTACTGTGCACGGACGGTGTAACTGCAAAACTTATGTGTTTTACAACTAAAACCTATTAGTGTAAACTAATTTCACGTCATTATTGGACATCAAAATAATATTGGTATTGGCCACCTAAATCTAATCTAATATTAACGTCTTATGACATTGTGTGTCTGCTAGATGACATTGTGTGTCTGCTAGGAGTTGTGAGAGGACGTCCACAAGTTATGTCATTTACATATACATTTAGTCCATCATTCCCCTCGCTGAAATGATGAAATATGCTATAGTATTGCACTTAAATCTGAGTATATACTGCAGAAATTAATATAAACACTGTTAAAAGTTACAGTAACTCAAACCGTTTGAGGAAACCGATTGCAACAAACCATTTAGGTTCAAAAGCTAATCCTAATGAGTACTGTGAACTTACTCCATTTGAGTAAACGAAGCATTTTGAGCACAGTAAAACCCAATAAATGAAGAGAACTCAAACCAACTGAGTACTGTAAAACCCAATGAGTTAAGGCAACTCAAACAGTTTGAGAAAACCGATTACTACAAACCATTTAAGTTAAAAACAACTAATCTATATGAGTACTGTGAACTTACTCCATTTAAGTTGAATGAGGTGTTTAAGTAACTTATGATCTTCAACACTGAGTTCAAAACTCTTTTCAAATCATTAGAATTACCTTTCAGTCAATTCTGAGTTAACTACACTCATTTCATTTGATGATAAAGGGTGTGCTCACGCTATGCTATCCGAACCGTGCCCAGGCCCGTTTCCCGGATCGTTTGAGTAGTGTGAGTGCTCTGAATCGGGCTCAGGCATGGTTCACTTGGCCGGCCCTGGCCCGGTTGGAAGAGGTGTGCCTGAGCGCGGTTCACTTGGGCTCTGGCGCAGTACGCTTGCAGTGTGAGTGCAACGGTGCCTGAGCCCGAAACTGAAAGCGAGACGTGCATTTTAAGGGACTGTTTGATATGGATTAATTAATCATTCGTACTGTTCAATGAACACAAACTGTCGTAGTTTATTAAAGACGCAAACCCCTCACTGCACGTCACCTGCGCCTTCAGCAAACCTCCTAATTCCTGCAGCACGAGGACTTTATGATTGTTTATGAGCGTCAGAAGTGGCTGATCTGTTCGGCGAAATATTAGACTGCGTGTCACCGCATATCAAACCACTTAAACGACTAAAGAAATCTCCACTGTGTTGAGCGAGAGCGCTTACTGAACAGTGCATCATCGATGACGTAAGCGTGCCCAGGCCCGAATGTAATGTGAGTGCGGGCTGTCGGGGGAGACGGGAGGGGGGACAAGCGTGCTTTGGCCCGGTTCAAGGCAACGGTACATAGTGTGAGTACGCCCTAAGATGACTGTTGGGTTTTACAGTGTATAAGTGCCCCAAGTGGGTGCTAAGAGGATGTACTTTAGACGTCCTACCAAAACCCATTAAAACAGAAATATCTTAATGAAATACATGATCATTTTTCAGTACATCTTGTCTAATAACAAATTATATACATAAAGTGTCATGTGCAGTAAAGTGATTGTAAAGCCACGGATTTTTTGGCATTATTCAAGTCGTTTTCTGTCTGTTACAGTGCATATTATTGTTTATAAGTCATAGTGATTTGCTATTGAAGACCTGATTCCACAGAGCAATGATTAATGAAGTATCAGAGTATTTCTAGGAATGATCCTTTTGGATATGCCAATAAATGCCATATAGCAATGTGGGTGTGCTGTACGCGCCCCTCCAGGATCGTGGGAAAATTTGCGCAAGAAATAAAAAATTGATGTTGTATATATTCTGTTATGTAAGCACTTGTATATGTTATGCTTTGTAAGCCCTTTGATAGAAGTTTTTCTTATGTTAAAGCATGTAATCAATGTTGTGTCACGTTTGCTGATGATAATAATAATAAAGCATTCCATTTTGACTTAATATTTTAATATCACTACATTTGTGTAACAAACACATTGAAACTCAATAAAAATACTTGCTTTCAAACAAAAAAAGAATATGTTCATGTTATTTTTAGGTTGCCAAACTAACCTTTCCAAAGCAGTGCACAGAGTGTTCCTGATAACCCAACAGAGTCGATACAGAATGTTCTCCTCTGCGGGTGTATTTTTAGGTTTCATTTATATAATCACATTTATTTTCCACTAATATCCAGAGTCCCTGCAGCATTTATTTATTTCATCTCATTGTAGCTTTTCTCGAGGAAGAATTTTTCATTTAATTACCTGAAAAGCGCAGATGTTCATAATGAATAAGTCAGACTACGCAAATAAAAGGACAAAAACCTCCTTTGCCTTCTCTGTATTTCATACTAGTTTAATGTTCTCTTCGATTAATTGATGTTTCTCCGTGCTTCTGTTTATTTTTACAGTGATTTACAGAGACAGTTTGCATTGCTTACCCTTATCTTGACAATTCATCATTACATTTTATTACTTCATTTGCTTTTTTTTTATTAAACAACCACATAGGAGATGTTATTATCTTTGTAATACAAGATGTTTGTGTATCTTCATAATTCTCGGTTGTAATCATCGGAAAAGAACGAGGTCCCACCGAGATTTGAACTCGGATCGCTGGATTCAAAGTCCAGAGTGCTAACCATTACACCATGGGACCGGCGTGTCCAGCAGGCGAAAATACCGCTTTTACGAAGCAGACGTTCACAATACTTAAGATTACAGCTTCTGGCGTTCGGTAAAGAACTCCTATTAGCAAAACAAATCAGTTCAAACTTTCATTTATCCCCTCAGCTGTAAAGTTTTTTAATTTAAGGTAGATTTGTTTGTAATGTGATTTACTGTATAATGCGTGACATAATTCTAGATGCTGCCTTGAAAGACTAACCAACTTTACTAGTTTACACTTAATTCGCCATTTTAACTTGTCAGTATTAATTATTTATTACATAACTAACTTATTAAAAATGTATTTTGTTATATAGTTGTAATTAAAAAAATATTTCAGCAGCTGTTGCGTTTGTACGGCTCTGCTTCAGAAAACAGCTGGCTAATCACCAGTGTTATTTTCTCGTCATTACACATTCGCTATTCGCTATTCATTATAAATTATACATGTATATTTGTATTATACAGTGGTAATTGGAGATATTTCAGCAGCTATTGTGTAAATATGTATGGCTCAGCTTCAGAAAACATAAATTAGCTTGCTAATCACCACACAAGTTATTCACAACACTCAATTCGCCTTTTTAAACACGTCGATATGAATATTTATTATACATTAAACATTATATTTTTATGATGTAGTAAAAGAATTTTTAAGGAGCTGTTGTGTAAATATTATACAACTCAGCTTCGGAAAACAAACTAGTGATTAGCAAGCTAATTTGCCATTTTAAACACGTCAATATTAATTATTTATTCTAACTTATTAAACATGTCAATTTTTATTATAGGTTGGTAATTAGAGATATTTCAGCAGCTGTTGTGTAAATGTAATACTCTGCTTCAGAAAACATAATATAGCTTGATAATCACCATGTATTATTTTCTCTTCATAACACTCAATTCGCCATTTTAAACACGTCAATATTAACTATGTATTGTAACTTATTAAAAATGTATTTTATATAGTTTTAATTAGAGAATATTTCAGCAGCTGTTGTGTTTCAGAAATCCTAAGCTTGCTAATCACCATACAAGTGTTATTTTCTCTTCAAATTCATATCAATTACATAATCATAATGTAAAAAGCCTTGATATCTGTTGGACTTTCCCCTATTCCCCCAGGTTCAGAGATCGGTCAGAGGCTTCAAATAAGTTTAAATTAATTTAATGAATCAAATGGATAAAGCATACAGAGCGCTCTGCCCTGCTGAAAAATCCAGCTTAAACCAGCCTAAGCTGGTTGGCTGGTTTTAGCTGGCTGACCAGCCTGGTTTTAGAGGGGTTTTGGCCATTTCCAGGCTGGTTTCCAGCCATTTCCAGCCTGGTCTTAGCTGGTCAGGCTGGGAGATGACCAGCTTAAACCAGCTAAAACCAGCTTGACCAGCCTCGTTTAAGATGGACATAGCTGGTCAAGCTGGTTTTAGCTGGTCAACTCCCAGCCTGACCAGCTAAGACCAGGCTGGAAATGGCTGGAAACCAGCCTGGAAATGGCCAAAACCCCTCTAAAACCAGGCTGGTCAAGCTGCTTTTAGCTGGTTTAAGCTGGTCATTGAAAGGCTGGAAACCAGCCTGGAAATGGCCAAAACCCCTCTAAAACCAGGCTGGTCGACCAGCTAAAACCAGCCAACCAGCTTAGGCTGGTTTAAGCTGGATTTTTCAGCAGGGTGGGCTGCAGAATAATCCCTTTACAGTATGAGGTTTACATATGGGCATTCCACAACACTCCCTAAACCCCGCAGCCAAGTATATATCGCCGATTTCTCTTCGGCCCTGCCCGGGGGCGCTTCAGTAAGAAAGATCCTCCATCCAAATCAGTTCAATCATCAGTTGTTAGGTAGAACAGCAAATCTGCACAGAAAAAGTTATGCATACACATAACAGAGCCCGCAAGAGTGTGAGCTTGAACCCCTCCCGTCCGTTATTGTTCCTGTAAATGAGCACACTCTGGAAGAAAAGATGTAACATTCCGTTGATAACATGTACCGAGGAGTTAACTTCTCAGTTATCAGTCACACAAAGGCACAGCTGTTATGGAGCAAAATGATATGAGGTTAAGCACATAAGGTTATGTGAGGATAAACACATCAGCATAAGTTCATGTAATTAGTTAAAAACAGTATTAAACTATTAATGCAAGGATTGGTCTATTAGAGCATAAGATGGTGTTAAAATCATTAAAAAATTCCTTCATATCTCATATGAAATATACTAAAGTCATTTAAAGTAAAAACTTAAAAAGTGTGTTTGATTCAATGTGAAGCGTAAATTAGGCTTTTAGATATACTTAGCTTATATATTAACTCTTTGATTGTGAATGCTCCAGCTTACTGTAGGCTACTATAGTTACTGTAATAAATACTGTAGTATGCTTTAGTTTTTACTACAGTAATCTGTGGTGTGTTGCAGTATAATATACCCTAGAGTTGTAGAAAACTACAGTAGGCCTATTGGGTGATTTGTTTGTATTACTGTAGTTCTTGTGTTACCATAGCAACTGTAGAATCACCACAACAGGTGAATTACTATAGTGGATGCGTTACCATAGCAACTGTAGAATCACCACAACAGGTGAATTACTATAGTGAATGCGTTACCATAGCAACTGCAGAATCTACACAACAGGTGAATTACTATAGTGGATGCGTTACCATAGCAACTGCAGAATCTACACAACAGGTGAATTACTATAGTGGATACGTTACCATAGCAACTGCAGAATCTACACAACAGGTGAATTACTATAGTGGATGTGTTACCATAGCAACTGTAGAATTACCACAACAGGTGAATTACTATAGTGAATGCGTTACCATAGCAACTGCAGAATCTACACAACAGGTGTATTACTATAGTGGATGTGTTACCATAGCAACTGCAGAATCTACACAACAGGTGAATTACTATAGTTTTTGTTTTACCATACCAACTGTAGAATCACCACAACAGGTGAATTACTATAATGAATGCGTTACCATAGCAACTGTAGAATCACTACAACAGGTGAATTACTATAGTGGATGTGTTACCATAGCAACTGCAGAATCTACACAACAGGTGAATTACTATAGTGGATGTGTTACCATAGCAACTGCAGAATCTACACAACAGGTGAATTACTATAGTTATTGTGTTACCATAGCAACTGTAGAATCACCACAACAGGTGAATTACTATAGTGGATGTTACAATAGCAACTGTAGAATCACCACAACAGGTGAATTACTATAATGAATGCGTTACCATAGCAACTGTAGAATCACTACAACAGGTGAATTACTAAAGTGGATGTGTTATCATAGCAACTGCAGAATCTACACAACAGGTGAATTACTATAGTTCTTGTGTTACCATAGCAACTGCAGAATCACCACAACAGATTAATTTTAGTATAATATTCACCTTATTCTCTAGCGTGCGCATAGGCAGCTGAATCGGAAGTTCTAAAACAATCGTGAAAACTAGCGCACTTCCGCATTGAAAAATAAGATCAATAGCGCAGTACTTACTATCAGTTACTAGTTTTCATTCATTCATTTTCTCTTCAGCTTAGACCCTTTATTAATCAAGGGTCGCCACAGCATATTATCCAGCATATGTTTTATGCAGCTGATGCCCTTCCAGCTGCAACCCAACACTGGGAAACACCCATACACTCTTGCATTCACACACACACACACACTACGGCCAATTAAGCTTATTCAATTCCCCTATAGCGCATGTGTTTGGACTGTGGGGGAAACCGGAGCACCCGGAGGAAACCCACACCAACTCGGTGAGAACATGCAAACTCCACACAGAAACATTAACTGACCCAGCCGAGGTTTGAACCAGCAACCTTCTTGCTGTGAGGTGATCGTGCTACCCACTGCGCCACCATGTCGCCTAGTATTAGTTTTCATACTATTAATTATACTATTAGTATTTTTTCATGCTATTAATAAAAAGCATCCATCACTGTACTTTAGTTATGACTATTTCATTTTAAAACCAGAATGCAGGTTTAGTGTTTTTAGGTTCACAAGAGCTCCATCAGCTTCAGCACAATGCGCCTTTATTTATATAATTCATAAAGTGCCAAAGATTCTTGAATAATTCATATTAAACACTTTCTTCATCTGAGGTGAAAAGACATGCTTAAGAAAGTGTAAACGGCTGAGATGTTTAATTCATGGGCAGCACAAAAATATGCTCTGCTGAAGTCCTCATCAAGTTACCAAAAACTTTATTTCTGAACTTTTTAATTAATTCAATTTAATTGATTCCTGAACATTTAAAACTACATAGCAACTACAGAATCACCACAACAGGTAAATTACTATAGTTCTTGTGTTACCATAGCAACTGCAGAATCACCAAAACAGGTAAATTATTATAGTGGATGTGTTACCATAGCAACTGTAGAATCACCACAACAGGTAAATTACTATAGTGGATGTGTTACCATAGCAACTTCAGAATCTACACAACAGGTGAATTACTATAGTTCTTGTGTTACCATAGCAACTGCAGAATCATCACAACTGATTAAGTACTATTGTTGTTGTTACCATAGCAACTATAGAATCACCACAACAGATCAATTACTGTAGTTGTTGTTACCATAGCAACTATAGAATCACCACAACAGATCAATTACTGTAGTTGTTGTTACCATAGCAACTATAGAATCACCACAACAGATCAATTACTGTAGTTGTTGTTACCATAGCAA
>LR812541.1:55899857-55939857 GCA_903798195.1 Danio kyathit
TAAATGTATAACACAAGTGCAGTACCTTAATAACAGGTTTCCTAAAGTGCCAAGCCTTGGGTGTTAGAAAATAAAATGTAGTATTATTATTAGTAGTAGACTAATTATTTGCCAACTGTGTTACTGTGATATTTCAGTGAATTTCTCATTCAATTTTAAAAACAATAAGATGATGAAAATGCATAAAGTAGTGTTTAAGACACACCATGTGGAGACGGGTTTGAGGTTAGCATCTGGAGCTAAAGATCAAAATGCTGGAAAATGTTAACTTTGTTATCATCAACTCTGTTACTGTCATCTACGTTATTTCCAGCTCTGTTACTGTCATCTTCATTATTGTCATCCCTGTTATTTTTCAACAATGTTACTGTCATCTCCATTACCGTCATCTCCATTACTGTCATCTCCATTACTGTCATCTCCGTTACTGTCATCTTCGTTAACGTTAACTCCATTAATGTCATCCTCGTTATTTTTCAACAATGTTACTGTCATCTCCGTTACTGTCATCTTCGTTACTGTCATCTTCGTTACTGTCATCTCCGTTACCGTCATCTCCGTTACCGTCATCTCCGTTACCGTCATCTCCGTTACCGTCATCTCCGTTACTGTCATCTTCGTTACTGTCATCTCCGTTACTGTCATCTCCGTTACTGTCATCTCCGTTACTGTCATCTCCGTTACCGTCATCTCCGTTACCGTCATCTCCGTTACTGTCATCTCCGTTACTGTCATCTTCGTTAACATCATCTCTGTTGACGTCAACTCCATTAATGTCATCCTCGTTATTTTTCAACAATGTTACTGTCATCTCCACGTCATCTTCGTTATTTTCAACTTCGCTACTGTCAACTCCATTACTGTCATCTTCGTTACTGTCATCTTCGTTACTGTCATCTTCGTTACTGTCATCTCCGTTACTGTCATCTTCGTTACTATCATCTCCGTTACTGTCATCTCCGTTACTGTCATCTCCGTTACTGTCATCATCTCTGTTAACGTCAACTCCATTAATGTCATCCTCGTTATTTTTCAACAATGTTACTGTCATCTCCACGTCATCTTCGTTATTTTCAACTTCGCTACTGTCAACTCCATTACGGTCATCTCCATTACTGTCATCTTCGTTGCTGTCATCTTCGTTGCTGTCATCTTCGTTGCTGTCATCTCCGTTACTGTCATCTTCGTTACTGTCATCTCCATTACTGTCATCTTCGTTAACGTCATCTTTGTTGACGTCAACTCCATTAATGTCATCCTCGTTATTTTTCAACAATGTTACTGTCATCTCCACGTCATCTTCGTTATTTTCAACTTCGCTACTGTCATCTCCGTTACCGTCATCTCCGTTACCGTCATCTCCGTTACCGTCATCTCCGTTACTGTCATCTCCGTTACTGTCATCTCTGTTACTGTCATCTCCGTTACTGTCATCTTCGTTAACATCATCTCTGTTGACGTCAACTCCATTAATGTCATCCTCGTTATTTTTCAACAATGTTACTGTCATCTCCACGTCATCTTCGTTATTTTCAACTTCGCTACTGTCAACTCCATTACGGTCATCTCCATTACTGTCATCTTCGTTGCTGTCATCTTCGTTGCTGTCATCTTCGTTGCTGTCATCTCCGTTACTGTCATCTTCGTTACTGTCATCTCCATTACTGTCATCTTCGTTAACGTCATCTTTGTTGACGTCAACTCCATTAATGTCATCCTCGTTATTTTTCAACAATGTTACTGTCATCTCCACGTCATCTTCGTTATTTTCAACTTCGCTACTGTCATCTCCGTTACCGTCATCTCCGTTACCGTCATCTCCGTTACTGTCATCTCCGTTAACGTCATCTCTGTTAACGTCAACTCCATTAATGTCATCCTCGTTATTTTTCAACAATGTTACTGTCATCTCCACGTCATCTTCGTTAATTATAACTTCGCTACTGTCATCTCCATTACCATCATCTCCATAACCGTCATCTCCATTACCGTCATCTCCATTACCGTCATCTCCATTACCGTCATCTCCAATACTGTCATCTCCAATACTGTCATCTCCATTACTGTCATCTCTGTTAACGTCATCTCCAATACTGTCATCTCTGTTAACGTCATCTCCATTACTGTCATCTCCATTTCTGTCATCTTCGTTAACGTCATCCTCGTTATTTTTCAACAATGTTACTGTCATCTCCACGTCATCTTCGTTATTTTCAACTTCGTTACTGTCATCTCCATTACCGTCATCTCCATTACTGTCATCTCCATTATTTTTCAACTCCATTAATGTCATCTAGAGTATTTTTCAACTTCGTTACTGTCATCTTCGTGTCATCCTCGTTATTTTTCAACTCTGTTACTGTAATCTCTGTGTCATCTTCGTTATTTTCAACTCTGTTACCATCATCTCCTTTACTGTCATCTCCATTATTTTTCAACTCTGTTACTGTTATCTCGGTACTGTCAACTTCATTATATTCAACTTAATGTTAATGTCATCTCAATTATTTTTCAACTCTTTTACTGTCGCCTCCATGTCGTCTTCGTTACTGTCAACTCTGTTACCATCATCTTCAATACTGTCATCTTAATTATTTTTAACTTCGATACAGTCACCTCCGTTATTTCCAACTCTGTTGCTGTCATCTCCGATACTGTCATCTTTATGATTTTTAACTCCGTTACTTTCATCTTCATTACTTTCTTTTACTTACTTTCATTACTTTTTACTATTAGTAACATAATCAAATGTTCACTATCACATTTAACTATTCTTTAACATTATTAACAGATTCAGGTTACTGTAAAACACATTTCTTGTATCTCTTTCAAATCTATGCTGATTGTTTTCTGCTTTTCCTCATTTTCTTCACGGTTCTCTGTCTGTAATTTGCACATGCTTTTTTATTCTTGGGTTTGTCCATTTTTGGTGAACAAAATCTCGCAGCAGATCCCTGAAATAGACCAAACCCTGGATGCAGAGGCTGAGTAAAGCGTGTGTGGAGTCTGTGCAGGAGAATCATGCAGTCTGAGACACTGTAGAAACACAGAAAACCCGCCCGAGTGTCCAGATAAACCCCGATCCTTCGGGATGCCGGAACACTGACCTCCGTCTCCACGTTATCGTGCACCACTGCATATCTGAATGAGTACAGCAAGGTTGCTACAGATTAGCATTTTAAGTTTTTATTTAGGTTCTATTTTTACATTTGATCTTATTTCGATTAGTTCGATATTTCTTTAGATTTGTTTTTAAGTACGATTTTTACATTTGTATTTATTTTAATAACCTTTAATAAAAAAAACATTTAATTACTACTTTTACATGTTTTTATTTAAATACTATTTTTGCGTGTTTTTATTTAAATACTATTTTTACGTGTTTTTATTTCGATACTATTTTTACGTGTTTTTATTTCGATACTATTTTTACGTGTTTTTATTTCGATACTATTTTTACGTGTTTTTATTTTGATACTATTTTTACATGTTTTTATTTAAATACTATTTTTACATGTTTTTATTTAGATACTATTTTTACGTGTTTTTATTTAGATACTATTTTAGCATGTTTTTATTTAAATACTATTTTTACATGTTTTTATTTCGATACTATTTTAACATGTTTTTATTTAAATACTATTTTTACGTGTTTTTATTTCGATACTATTTTTACGTGTTTTTATTTAAATACTATTTTTACGTGTTTTTATTTAAATACTATTTTTACGTGTTTTTATTTAAATACTATTTTTACAAGTTTTTATTTCGATACTATTTTTACATGTTTTTATTTCGATACTATTTTTACATGTTTTTATTTCGATACTATTTTTACGTGTTTTTATTTCGATACTATTTTTACATGTTTTTATTTCGATACTATTTTTACGTGTTTTTATTTAAATACTATTTTTACGTGTTTTTATTTAAATACTATTTTTGCGTGTTTTTATTTAAATACTATTTTTGCGTGTTTTTATTTAAATACTATTTTTACATGTTTTTATTTCGATACTATTTTTACATGTTTTTATTTCGATACTATTTTTACATGTTTTTATTTCGATACTATTTTTACGTGTTTTTATTTCGATACTATTTTTACGTGTTTTTATTTCGATACTATTTTTACGTGTTTTTATTTCGATACTATTTTTACATGTTTTTATTTCGATACTATTTTTACATGTTTTTATTTAAATACTATTTTAACATGTTTTTATTTTGATACTATTTTTACATGTTTTTATTTAGATACTATTTTTACGTGTTTTTATTTAGATACTATTTTTACGTGTTTTTATTTAGATACTATTTTTACATGTTTTTATTTAAATACTATTTTTACATGTTTTTATTTCGATACTATTTTAACATGTTTTTATTTAAATACTATTTTTACGTGTTTTTATTTAAATACTATTTTTACGTTTTTAGTTCGATACTATTTTTACATGTTTTTAGTTCGATACTATTTTTACATGTTTTTATTTCGATACTATTTTTACATGTTTTTATTTCGATACTATTTTTACATGTTTTTATTTCGATACTATTTTTACATGTTTTTATTTCGATACTATTTTTACATATTTTTATTTAAATAATATTTTGACATGTTTTTATTTAAATACTATTTTTATGTTTTTATTTCGATACTATTTTTACGTGTTTTTATTTCGATACTATTTTTACGTGTTTTTATTTCGATACTATTTTTACGTGTTTTTATTTCAATACTATTTTTACATGTTTTTATTTAAATACTATTTTTATGTTTTTATTTTGATACTATTTTTACGTGTTTTTATTTCAATACTATTTTTACGTGTTTTTATTTAAATACTATTTTTACATGTTTTTATTTAAATACTATTTTTACATGTTTTTATTTACTAATTTTACATGTTTTTATTTCGATACTATTTTTACATTTGTTGATTTTTAAATATTTTATACATTTGTTTTTATTTCTATACTCTTTTTAAATTAGTTTTTATTTAAACACTTTTTCTACTTGTGTTTTTATTTCAATACTATCTTTACATTGCTATTTTTAAATTTGTTTTTATTTTGATGTTTAGTGTTTAAAATTAGTTTATTTCGATAATTTTTTATTTGATACTATTTTGATTAGTTAAATTAATTTGGTTTCAATGCTATTTTTGCATTTTTAATTTTGATACAATTTTTTTAAAACATTTGTTCTTATTTCAATACTGTTTTTACATTTGTTTTTATTTTGATACTATTTACAATTTTTACTTTTTGTTATTTCGATATTTTTATATTTGATACTATTTTTACATTTGTTTTTTATTTCTATACTCTTTTTAAATTAGTTTTTATTTAAATGCTATTTTTACATGTGTTTTTATTTTGATACTGTTTTTACATTAGTTTCATTTCGACAATTCTTCAATTAGTTTATTTCGATATTGTTTTTACATTTTTTATAATGCTATTTTATACATTTGTTTTTGTTTAGATGCTTTTTTTTACATTTTATTTCAATGCTTTTTTTACATTTGTTTTTATTTCAAAATAATTTTTACATTTGTTTTTTTATTGATACTATATTAAAATTAGTTTATTTCAATACTATTTTTCAATTACTTTTTATTTTGATACTATTAAAATTTTGTTTGATTTCTATAATTCAATAAAGTTTCTATTTCATTGCTATTTTTCAATGTTTTATTTTGATACTATTTTTACATTCGTTATTTTTCGATATCATTTTTCATTTTGTTTTTTTTTTTTTTTTTTTGTTTTTTTGAATGTAATTTTAAATTAGTTTGATTTCGAAATTATATTTTACATTTGCTGTAAATTTCCATATTTTTTGCTCATTTCATCAATGGTTTTGTTAGTATAATTTTTATTTTGTAAACATTTTTATTTAGTTTATATTACTGATTATATTTTAATTTCATTACAATATCGATGCTGTATAAGGAGCCATATGCAATAGAAAATAGTCATTAACTTTTCACTGAAAGTTTATCAGTGGCTGGATAACACTAGCTGTTTGTATAGTTTTAGATATCGTGCACTATAATAACCTTTCAGAGCAGTCCAGACTCCAGGAGTGTGTGTTGTACCCAAACCCAGCATCGTCCTGTTCTCCAGATCGGCTGATGTCTCTGTAGGTCACTGCGATGTCCACGCCATACCGACCGCTCCACTCCGCCTCCCAGTAGCAGCGGCCAATCAGACGCTCTCGACCCAAAACCTGTGCCCACCACTGGAAGCGATGCGGGTGCTCAGGGTACGGCTGGAGATCCGGGCTGCAGGCCACCGCACGGTTCCCATCCCATAAACGAAGGCTCCTGTGGGCCGTGTTTGGGTCTAGACTCAAAGGAACCAGAACTGATGGAAGACAAGAAACAATGTTTTGTTTGAGCTATGGATAGTTTTCAGTCTTGTGAGCTGTGCGGAGACCTAAAAACAAAGAGCCATAATGGCGGCTACGCTGAGATCTCCATAGAAATGCAGCACAATCCGCTCATATTTCCATCTCTTTCAAGCTGCCAGTATTTGATCATATATCAACAGAACAAAACAGAGATATGATCACAAACCAAATAGTGGACATATTGGATGTGATTTGTTAGTTGACAACATTTAAAATCATTATTGTGATTAATCGCACAGCCCTACTGGACACCACTGACTTAATGAATGAAGGATTGAAATAAAACAACTACTATGACCATCTTTAATGGTTCCTTTTGCATTTTCTTTACTTTTTGGTTCTATTGAAACTTGAACAGAAACGTCTAGAGGACTCACACTGTAGAAACTCCTCCCTCGTCTTGGGTTCGAGAGGCAGTAAGATCTTCTCTGCGGTCACTACAGAAACATGAGGTGAGAGAATGGTTATTACTTTATTAAAGTGTCGACAAATAACATATCGCTGGCTAGGAGTATGAACACATCGTATTGTATTGTATCGTATCATATTATATCGTATTGTGATGAGATGTACAATTTACACCCTTAGTGTTTTGCAGACTTTATTGAAGTATACCATTATTGCATTGTTGGCTAAGAGTCAACATATTGTATAATATCGCATTGTATTGTATTGTATTGTATTGTGATGAGACATCCAATTAACATCCCTAGTGTTTTGCCGAATTTATTGAAGTATCAACAAATATCGTATCGTTGGCTAAGAGTATTGACATCGTTTTGTATCGTATCATATTGTGATGAGAAATCCAAATTACACCCCTAGTGTTTTGCAGACTTCATTGTAGTATCAACATATATATCAGTGGCTAGAAGTATCGACATATCGTATTGTATCATATTGTTACAAGATGTCCAATTTACACACTTAGTGTTTTGCAGACTTTATTAAATTATCAACAAACATCTTATCGCTGACTAAGAGTATCGACATATTGTATTGTATTTTATTTTATCGTATTGTGATGATACATCCAATTTACACCCCTAGTGTTTTGCAGAATTTATTGAAGAATTGACAAATAACGTATTGCTTGGTTAAGAGTATCGACATATTGTATTGTATTTTATTATATCATATTGTGACGAGACGTCCAATTTACACCCCTAGTGTTTTGCAGAATTTATTGAAGAATTGACAAATAAAGTATCGCTTGGCTAAGAGAATCGACATATTGTATTGTATGGTATCATATCTAATTGTAATGAGATGTCCAATTTATACCTCAAGAGTTTTGCAGAATTTATTGAAGTATCGACAAATGTCGTAACGCTGGCTAAGTCTAGCGACATATGGTATTTTATTGTGATGAAATGAGACATCCAATTTACACCTCTAGTGTTTTACAGAATTTATTGAAGTATAGACAAATATTGTATTGCTTGGCTAAGAGTATCGACATAGTATTATATTGTATCTTATATCATATTATATTGTATTGCAATGTACAATATTATCAACAACTATCGTATCACTTGGCAAAGAGTATCGACATGTCATATTGTTTATATATCGTATCGTATTGTATTGTGATGAGATGTCCAATTTACACCCCTAGAGTTTTGCAGAATTTATTGAAATATCGACAAATATCGTATCGCTTGGCTAAGAGTATCGACATATTGTATTGTATCATATTATCATATATCGTATTGTGATGAGATTTCCAATTTACACCACAAATATTTGGAAGACTTTATTGAAGTATCGACAAATATCATATTGCTTGGCTAAGAGTATCAACATATTGTATTATATTGTATCATATATCATATTATATTGTATTGCAATGTACAATATTGTCAACAAATATTGTATTGTTTGGCTAAGAGTATCAACATATCGTATTGTATTGTATTATATTGTATTGTATTGTGATGAGGCGTCCAATTTACACACCTAGTGTTACGCAGAATTTATTGAAGTATCGACAAATATCGTATCGCTTGGCAAAGAGTATTGACATATCGTATTGTATTGTGATGATGTCCAATTTACACCCCTAATGTTTTGCTGAATTTGACAAATATTGTAACGTTGGTTTAGAGTATCAACATTTGGTATTGTATAATATCGTGTTGTATCATATTGTGATGCGACATCCAATTTACACCCCTAGTGTTTTGCAGAATTTATTGACATCAACAACTATCGTATTGCTTGGCAAAGAGTATCGACATGTCATATTGTTTATATATCGTATCGTATTGTATTGTGATGAGATGTCCAATTTACACGCCTGGAGTTTTGCAGAATTTATTGAAATATCGACAAATATCGTATCGCTTGGCTAAGAGTATCAACGTATTGTATTGTATATTATCATATATCGTATTGTGATGAGATTTCCAATGTACACCACAAATATTTGGAAGACTTTATTGAAGTATCGACAAATATCATATCACTGGCTAAGAGTATCGACGTATCGCATTGTATGGTGATGAGATGTCCAATTTACACCCCAAAAGTTTTGCAGACTTTATTGAAGTATCGACAAATATTGTATTGCTAAGTCTATCGACATATCGTATTGTATTGTGATAAGAGACGTCCAAATTTACACCCTTAGTGTTTTGCAGAATTTATTGACAGATCAACAAATATCGTGTCGCTTGGCTATAAGTATCGACATCATAATGTATTGTATCATGTTAAGAGTGCAGTTGTTGTGCCTCGATTTTGATCTAATCTTTCCAGTGGCTGCTTTACATCTTCCATCATTGAGGGGTTTATAATCATCAGTTTGTGCAGAGTTATGTGCATGAAATATTTGCTTAATACTTTACCACTGGTGGAATATCTGACCACATTGGTTTATAGTTTGAGTATGAAATCAGTGTAATGAAACGCTCTCATACTCCTGCCTAAAATAGTTTTTTAGTAAGGCATTGACTTATTTAGATTTTGCTCATCTTTTTTTTTTTACCTGCTGAGGAAATGCTGCTGATTTCCTGTCTCCAGACGTCCTGTATTTGTGCAGTTAATGAGGAGAGGGATTTGATCATTTCCCCAAAAGAGAACTGTGGGTTAGTGGTCAGGCTGGGCACGTCGATGCTCTGAGAAACAGGACGGAAGAAAATTAAATGTGCTACTAGAACAGATGAACATTAGCCATTCGAGAGCCTCTTTTATCCAAAGCATCTTTTGCACAGATCAACCAAGCAGCCCAGTCTTTATTAGCTGAAAGGTGATTCCATTGGTTTATTTGAATTGTTACATGGCTCTCTGGAATACTCCATTCTGATTGGTTTGTCATGGCATTCAAAGGTAAGATATTCCCAGATAACAACCGCTGAATAATACAGAGTAATCCGTGTACTTTGAATCATTTTGATTGTCAGTGAATACGTTGACATCCATATTTATATGCTTGTCTTTTTACGCTGCTGTTTTTGACTGTTTGGTGCCATCTAGTGTCTGAATAATGCGCAGGTTAGTGTATACTCCATCAGCTGTTTTACTTTCTGTCAGCTAAGACATTAAATAAAAGAATTACTTCAACTATTATGGTTTAGAACAGTGGATTGTTACTAATTTTTACATTTTATGGGTAGTAGCCATGTAATGATGTACATCCAACTGGTTGTTTTAACAGAATTATTCTACAAAACCAGCCATCCTGGATGTGCTTTATCCTGCTTATTATACAGCTACTTGTCACAAAACATAAACGTTATACACAAAACATTGTTCTGAGCCATAATAGTTTTAATAATGCTTTAATTTAATGTCTTAGCTGACAGAAAGTAAAACAGCTGATGGAGTATACACTAATCTGCGCATTAGTCAGACACTAGATGGCGCCAAAAACAGTGAAACTGCGCAGCGTAACAGACAACCAGACCCATATGAGTGTGTATGTCAGTATATGGATGAAGGTATTCACTGACGGTGATTCTCAGTTATTCAGCTGTTCTTATCTGGGAATAACACACCTGATAATATCATGACTGACCAATCAGAATCCAGTATTGCAGACAGACGTGTAATATCTGGAGGCTCTGGTCCTGTTGTCACCTGTAGTAAGTGTAAGTGATCTTCAGTTTGTGAAAGCTGCTCCGGTTCAGAGTGTTTTCTCTTCAGTTTTTGGATCTCCTGGTCCAGATGTTCCAGATGTTCCTGAATTCTGTCCATCTCCACGCTCATCTGAGTTTGCACCAGATTCATCATCTCTGTGTGGCTTCTCCGTATAAAGCTGAGCATTTCGGTGAAGATCCTGTCGCCTTCTTCCTCTGTGGCTTTAGTCAGGTTCTGTGTGGGGAAATACAGACAGATTTACATTTTAACCAATGGTAACAAACATTGAATGATAGTTTCCCAATTGTCACATGATTCTGCTCACTTTAAGAAAGAACGAAAAATATTTAGTCAATAACAACTAACAGAGACAAAAAGCAAATATAAAAATAATCATTCACCATCATTTGAAGTGATATACTGTATATTTGATATACTGTGTTATTGAATATCTGCGTATGTCTTGTTCGCAATAACCAAGAAAAACAAGTTAAAGGTGCAGTATGTAGGATTGACTAGTGGTTGAACTCGATATTGCAGTCCAAATTCAAAATATTGGAGAGGGGTTTTTTCACTTTGTTGCCAGATTGAGTTTGAGCATATGAAATTCTGTCGTAGAGCACTGCGAAAGGGGCGGGATTAAACAAAATGAATAGACATAAAAAGCGAGCGATTGCTCCATGTTTTAAATTTCTGTACAGAGAGGTAATGTTTTGATCCTGGATTGGTCTCACACAGTCACGTGATGCGATTTCGCAGGTCAGAGTTCACCAAGCATGAATTTTGCAACCCAGCGAACTGCGAAACTTCTCACTTGTGCTTGTGTCTGTTGCATTCGCTTGTGTATGAATAGCAGTCTATGGGGGCAAAAAGTGCAGTGTGACCGCGGCTTTACACTGTAAGATGCTCAGCTAATGTTTACCTTTGAGATATTTATTTAATTAGCAAATTAAAAACCCTCTCATGTATGTTTTATAACTCTGAATATGTGTCTAATTTCTGCATCTGCTTCGGTCCTCCAGAGGTGCATTTTCAGCTGCATCCTCATACATTTAGAGCCTTCATGACTGAAATTACACTATCTGGCAACCCAGGGTGTCAAAATATAATTGGTTAAAGTGGCAGTGGGAGGAGATACAAAGACTAGCTTAAAGACAGACATTCATTCATTTTCCTTCGGCTTAGTCTCTGTTTCAGGGGTCGCCACAGCGGAATGAACCGCCAACTATTCCAACATATGTTTTGCATAACAGATGCCCGTAGATGCAGATGCAGCTGCAACCCAGTACTGCAACCAACTGACTTTAGCATTGTTTATCAGATGAACAGGGCGTCACGGTGGCGCAGTGGGTAGCACGTTTGCCTCACAGCAAGTAGGTTGCTGGTTCGAGCCTCGGCTGGGTCAGTTGGTGTTTCTGTGTGGAGTTTGCATGTTCTCCCTGTGCTGGTGTGGGTTTCCTCCGGGTGCTCCGGTTTCCACCACAAGTCCAAACACATGCACTATAGGGGAACTGATCAACCACACTGGCCGTAGTGTATGAGTGTGAGTGTGAATGAGTGTGTATGGGTGTTTCCCAGTGATGGGTTGCAGCTGGAAGGGCATCCGCTGTGTAAAACATATGCAGGATAAGTTGGTGGTTCATTCCACTGTGGTGACCCCGGATTAATAAAGAGACTAAGCCGAAAAGAAAATGAATCAGATGAACACGAATGTTCACTTAGCGTGTTTCTTAAATATCTGTTATTTTTATGATTTAGCGGAGTCAAAAACATACATACAGCACCTTTACCTATGGGCGTAGCAACCGGGGGGACGGGGGGATACGTCTCCCTCACTTTTAGAGACAGAGCATTTAGAAACAGGTGATTTATGATTATATGAACGTAAACTTTTGGATCAGATACAGCTGTCTCCCCCACTTTTTAAATGTCCACTACACCCCTGTAGTTTCTGTAGTTTTGAGGACGAAGCCTTCATCAATCAGAACTTCATTGCCAGGTATGTTTACACTTTTGAGGAATTTGTTTTCAAGACAGAAGGTTCCAACAAATTGATTTGACATTTACTCTATCCACTCACCCTGAGGTTTCCGGCAGCTTTCCGCATCTCCCTCAGCTCTGTCTCTCTATCCCTGATCATCTGCTTGGACTTTTCCAGCTGGCTCTGAGAATCATTGGACAACATCACTCAAGACTCCAGGTGCGTCCCAAATCACACACACGTGCACTATTCTACTGCATTTTATAGTATAAACAGTCACTTTAAATACTAATACATAGAGATGTTGAATCATTAGAAAATAATGTTCAGTACAAGTGGTACAAACAGAATAATTGACAATATAATGCACAATATAAGAGGAATAATGCACTATGTGTTATTGAATTATTCAAAATAAATGCACAGTAGAAGAGGAATGATGCACCTTGGGCCATTGAATTATTAGAATATAATGCACACAATAATTAATGACAGACTGTTGAATTATTAGTACATAATGCATAGCATAAGTAGTATAAACAGAATAATTAATGACAGAGTTGAATTAGAAAACAGTTCACAATATAAGTAGAATAAGCAGAATAATGCACTCTGTTGTTAAATTATTACATAATAATGCACAATATAAGTGGAATAATTGATGACATTGAATTATTAAAAATTAATGCACAGTTTAAGTTGTATAAGCGGAATAATTGATGACAGACCATTCAATTATTCGAAAAGAATGCACAATATAAGTAGATTAAGCAGAATGATGCACTCTGTTGTTAAATTATTACATAATATTGCACAATATAAGTGGAATAATTGATGACAGACCATTCAATTATTCGAAAATAATGCACAATATAAGTAGTATATGCAAAATAATTGATGACAGACTGTTGAATTATTAGACAATAATGTCAAGAATAAAGAGTATGAACAGAATAATTGATGACACAGTTGACATATTATAAAATAAGGCATAGTAAAAGTAGAATAAGTGAATAATTGATGACAGAGTGTTGAATTATTAGAATATCATGCCCAGTCTAAGTAGTATAAACAGAATAATGGACTCTATGTTGTTAAATTATTACATAATAATGCACAGTATAAACAGAATAATTGATGACAGACTGTTGAATTATTAGAAAATAATGCACAATATAAGTAGTATAAACAGAATAATTGACGACAGTGTTGACATATTACAAAATAAGACATAGTATAAGTTGTTTTATAGTATTATAAGTAGAATTATTAGTAAATAATGCACAATATAAGTAGTATAAACACAATAATTAATGACAATGTTAAATTATTAGAAATTAATGCACAGTTTAAGTAGAGTAATTGATGACAGACTGTTGGATTATTAGAAAGTAATGCACAATATAAGTAGTATATGCAAAATAATTGATGACTCTGTTGACATATTACAAAATAAGGCATAGTAAAAGTAGTATAAGTGGAATAATTGATGACAGTGTTGAATTATTAGACAATAATGCACATTAGATGTAGTATAAACAGAATAATTGATGACAAACTGTTGAATAATTAGAATATAATGCACAATATAAGAAGTATATGCACAATAAATCATGACAGACTGTTGAATAATTAGAAAATAATGTAAAGAATAAATATATTAAGCAGAATAATTGATGACAGTGTTGAATTATTAGAAAATAATGCACACTAAATGTAGTGTAAGTGATGACGCTGTTGACAAACTACATAACGCACAGTATAAGAGGAGTAATTGATGACAGACTGTTGAATTATTAGAAAGTAATGCACAATATAAGTAGTATAAACACAATAATTAATGACAGTGTTAAATTATTAGAAATTAATGCACAGTTTAAGTAGAATAATTGATGACAGACTGTTGGATTATTAGTAAATAATGCAAGAATAAAGAGTATAAGCAGAATAATTGATGACAATTGATAATTGATGTTGAATTATTAGAAAATAACGCACCCTAGATGTAGTATAAGTGCACTAATTGATGACACTGTTGACATATTACAAAATAAGGAATAGGATAAGTGGAATAATTGATGACAAACTGTTGAATTATTAGAATATAATGTACAATATAAGAAGTATATGCACAATAAATCATGACAGACTGTTGAATAATTAGACAATAATGTAAAGAATAAATATATTAAGCAGAATAATTGATGACAGTGTTGAATTATTAGAACATAATGCACACTAAATGTAGTGTAAGTGATGACGCTGTTGACAAACTACATAACGCACAGTATAAGAGGAGTAATTGATGACAGACTGCTGAATTATTCTAAATTAATGCACAGTTTAAGTAGTTTATGCAGAATAATTGATGCCAGACTGTTAAAATAATACAAAATGATGTACAGTACAAGTAGAATAATTGATGACAGATTGCTGTGTTATATGAAATAAGGCATAGTATAAGTGGAATAATGCACTTAGAGCCATTCAATTAGTAGAAAATAATGCACAGTATAATTAGTATTAGCAGAATAATTGATGACAGACTGTTGAATTATTAGTAAATAATGTCAAGAATAAATAGTATAAGCAGAATAATTGATGACAATTGATAATTGATGTTGAATTATTAGAAAATAATGCGCAGTTGATGTAGAGTAAATGCACTAATTGATGACTCTGTTGACATATTACAAAATAAGGAATCGTATAAGTGATATAAGTGAGTAATTGATGACAGACTGTTGAATTAATAGAAACTAATGCACAATATAAGTAGTTTAAGCAGAGTAATTGAAGAAAGTTTTAAATTATTATGAAATAAGTCACATAAGCAGAAAAATTGATGACAGACTGTTGAATAATTAGAATATAATGCACAATATAAGTAGTATAAGTGGAATAATTGATGACAAACTGTTAAATTATTAGAATATAATGTACAATATAAGTAGTATAAACAGAATAATTGACGACAGTGTTGAATTATTAGACAATAATGCACATTAGATGTAGTATAAACAGAATAATTGATGACAGACTGTTGAATTATTAGAATATAATGCACAATATAAGAAGTATATGCACAATAAATCATGACAGACTGTTGAATAATTAGAAAATAATGTAAAGAATAAATATATTAAGCAGAATAATTGATGACAGACTGCTGAATTATTCTAAATTAATGCACAGTTTAAGTAGTATATGCAAATAATTGATAACACTGTTGACATATTACAATATAAGACATAGTATAAGTTGTATTATAGTATTATAAGTAGAATTATTAGTAAATAATGCACAATATAAGTAGTATAAACACAATAATTAATGACAGTGTTAAATTATTAGAAATTAATGCACAGTTTAAGTAGATTAATTGATGACAGACTGTTGGATTATTAGTAAATAATGCAAGAATAAAGAGTATAAGCAGAATAATTGATCACAATTGATAATTGATGTTGAATTATTAGAAAATAATGCACCCTAGATGTAGTATAAGTGCACTAATCGATGACACTGTTAACATATTACAAAATAAGGCATAGGATAAGTGGAATAATTGATGACAGACTGCTGAATTATTAGAGAATAATGCACAATATAAGTAGTATAAGCAGAACAATCCACTCTGTGTCATTGAATTATTACATAATTATGCACAGTATAAGCAGAATAATTGATGACAGACTGTTGAATAATTAGAGAATATTGCGCAGTAGATGTAGTGTAAGTGATGTAATGTGCTCCATGTCATTGAATTATTAAGTGTGCTATACCTGTTTCTGTTACATACCTGTTCCTCTGTTCTCTCCTGTGCAGTGGTGTCATGTCCTGTGGTGCGACCGTAAACCTCCAGCAGGTTCCGATGCTCCCTGCACGTTGACCTCTGCAGGCGTCTACTGGAGTGCACTAGTAAGTGTGCATTTGCAGAGTGTTTCCTCAGGTGAGTTTCACAGTGAACATCAGTCACATGTGCATCTCCAGACTCCAGCACTGTGCTCTCCAGCTGCTCCAAAACAGAGGACACATCAGGAGCTGCAGGACAGCTGCTTTCACTCAGGTCCTGTAGGTCTGCAGCAGAGGCCACAGACTCTTCCATATCTGGAGGACAGGAGCTTTCACTCAGGTCCTGTAGGACTGGAGTGGAAGCCTCAGACACATTAAGATCTTGAGGATGGGTGGTTTCACTCGGGTCCTGTAGATCTGCAGTCTGTAGGTCTGCAGACTCTTCCATATCTGGAGGACAGGTGCTTTCACTCAGGTCCTGTAGGTCTGCAGTAGAAGCCTCAGACACATTAAGATCTTGAGGATGGGTGGTTTCACTCGGGTCCTGTAGGTCTGCAATAGAGGCCGCAGACTCATCCACATCTGGAGGAGAGTTGCTTTCACTCAGGTCCTGTAGGTAAACAGAGCACATGTGTGGATTCTGCTCATCCGCCATTTGCCCAGCGTTAAAGAGATGAGACAAACAGTTTAGTTTCGATTTCTGCTTTTCCTTGTGTGTGTGTGTGTGTGTGTGTGTGTGTGTGTGTGTGTGTGTGTGTGTGTGTGTGTGTGTGTGTGTGTGTGGAGCTCTCTACTGTGTGTGTGTTCTAGATAAAGAGAGGCTAAAGTGAAACCTAAGTGCAAATAAACAGATGGTTGCTTAAAGTGACGGTGCACCTAAAAATAAAAACCGTCAATACTAACATAACATCACACCTGTTTTGCTTTCTTTCTCCTCTTCTGAACACTAAAGAAGATGCATATATTAATTTTTTTAATGTATATCTTTTTTGTTTAAGAAATAATTAAATTTACATACAACAAAACAAACATTAGAGTTTCCTTCTTTCTGTTTGTTATAACAACCCAACCGCCAAGACCTGAACATCGCAAGGCAGCTTAAAATAACTACAATATTTAACAAAGTATTGAAATAACAAATGTAAAAATAGTATCAAAATTTAAAATGCAAAAAAGTATTGATATAAAATTAAACTAATCAAAATAGTATCAAATAAAAATTATCAAAATAAACTAATTTTAAAAATAGCATATAAACAAATGTAAAAATAGTATTTGAATAAAAGCATATTTAAAGCGTATCGCAATAAAAACATGTAAAAAATAACATTGAATCAAAACCAATGTAAAAATACTACCGAAAAAAAAACTAATTTAAAAATAGTATTGATGTAAAAATAGCATCAAAATTAAACAAATGTGAAAACACTATTAAATTAAAAACTAATAAAAAATAGTGTTGTAATTAACTAATTGAAAAATAATATCGAAATAAAACAATTTTAAATTAGTATCAACATAAAAACTAATTGAAAAACAGTATCGAAATAAAAACAAATTTAAAAAGAGTATTAAAAATAAAACTAAATTATAAATAGCATCAAAATAACAAATGTAAAAAAATTGCATCGAAATAAAACAATGAAAAAATAGTATCGAAAAATTATTTAATGATAGTATTGAAATAACAACAAATGTTAAAATAATATCGGAAAAACAACAAATGTAAAAAATAGTATAAAATAATAAATGTAAAAATACCATTGAAATAACAACAACTCTAAAAATAGTATCGAAAAAACAACAAATGTAAATATAGTATCGAAATAAAAACTAATTGAAGAAATGTATTGAAATAAAACAAATGTAAAAATAGTATATCTAAATAACAAATTAACAATAGAATCGAAATGAAAAGTAATTTAAGAATAGTATCAAATAAAAAGTATCGAAATAACAAATGTAAAAATAATATTAAAACAGTTTAAAAATTGTATTGATGTAAAAATAGCATTGAAATAAAAACAAATGCAAAAATAGTATCGAAAAAAAAAAACTAATTAAATCAAATCAAATCACTTTTATTGTCACATATTTTGTCACAAAGAATTGTATCGAAATAAAACAATTGTAAAAACAGTATCTAAATAACCCATTAACAATAGAATCGAAATAAAGTAATTTTAAAAATAGCATCGAAATAACAAATGTAAAAATTGTATCAAAATTAAAAATGCAAAAAAAGCATTGATATAAAATTAATTGAACTGATATAAATAGTATCAAATAAAAATTATTGAAATAAACTAATTTTTAAAATATCATATAAAAACAAATGTAAAAATAGTATTTAAATAAAAACTAATGTAAAACTAGTGTATGATTGAGCGTCTGACAGTTGATGATCAGATATAAATGTGTTTCAGGGACTTTGCATTAATGGACTTTGCATTAATGTTGCTTTAGGTGATCTGTCTCTTTAACAGAACGCTATTGGCTGTGTGTGTTTAGTCAAATAATTCTAGAATAACCTGCTAGTCTATTTAATTTACCACAGAAAAGCGAGTCTACTGTTATGTTTCTCGAGTTTATTTTACATTTGAAAGCAATATTGTGTATTTGCGTTCCCTGAGAGCATCTGAAAGGGTCAGTTCACCCAAAAATGAACATTTACTTACTGTTTACTCTCCCTACAGTTGTTTTAATCCGTTTTGAGTTTCTTTCTTCTGTTAAACACAAAAGAAGATATTTTGAAGAATGCTGAAAACCTTTGACTTCTATTGTGGGAAAGGCAAATACTGTGGATGTCATTGGCTACAGGTTTTGAACATTCTTCAACATATCTTCTTTTGTGTTTCTATAATTGAAGAGTGAGTAAATGATCATTTTTGAGTCAACTGTCCCTTTAAACTGATGTTCGCCTGCTGTGTGCGCGCATGTGTGTGTGTGGGTGCGTGCGCGTGCACGTGTGTGTGTGTTGATAAGGTTTATATATGCGGGCAGAGTCCAGGTGCCGTGCATTTGTCAAACACGCACAAGGTTGTATAACTTGTTAAAAGGGACAATAACACAGCAGGAAGACACACAATGTGCAATTAGTGCCGTTTCATAATTTCATTTCTTTTGTTTCATAATCATTTTTTTTTTGTTTCATAATTGTATTTCCTGTGTTATGAAAGGGTGAGATTGATTTATTTAACTAATTACTTTTATTATTATTATTTTAATAATACATTTTATTCTTTTTTAGTGTTTGTCTTTAGTGTTAATAAATACAATGGAAAAGAAAAAGACAAGTGGAATCATTTGAACCTTTTTGATATCTGTAGGGCGGCATGGTGGCTCAGTGGTTAACTCTGGGGCCTCACAGCAAGAAGGCCGCTGGTTTGAGTCTCGGCTGGGTCAGTTGGTGTTTCTGTGTGGAGTTTGCATGTTCTCCCCGTGTTGGTGTGGGTTTCCTCCGGGTGCTCCGGTTTCCCCCACAGTCCAAACACATGCGCTATAGGGGAATTGATCAACTAAACTGGCCGTAGTGTATGAGTGTATGTGTGAATGAGTGTGTATGGGTGTTTCCCAGTACTGGGTTGCGGCTGGAAGTGCATCTGCTGTGTAAAACATATGCTGGAATAGTTGGCGGTTCATTCCACTGTGGCGACCCCTGATTAATAAAGGGACTAAGCCGAAGGGAAATGAATGAATATCTGTATTAATAGTTTCAGTGATGCTAATGAGTGATAAATGTTCTCTGAATAGTGCGTTTATGCTTATATGTAGACTTTATACATGCTGATTTTAGTTTATTGGCATTACTATGAAAAAACAACAACTTTATATATGCATACAGTTGAAGTCAGAATTATTCGCCCCCCTGTTTATTTTTCCCCTAATTTCTGTTTATCAGAGAGCAGATTTCTTCAACACATTTCTAATCATAATAGTTTTAATAACTCATCTCTAATAACTGATTTATTTTCTCTTTGTCATGATGACAGTAAATAATATTAGACTAGATATTCTTCAAGACACTTCTATACAGCTTAAAGTGACATTTAAAGGCTTAACTAGGGTAATTAGGGTAACTAGGCAGGTTAGGGGAATTAGGCAAGTTATTGTATAATGATGGTTTGTGCTGTAGACTATCGGAAACAAATATAGCTTAAAGGGGCTAATAATATTGACCTTAAAATGATGTTTAAAAAATTAAAAACTGCTTTTATTCTATCCGAAATAAAACAAATAAGACTTTCTCCAGAAGAAAAAATATTATCAGACATACTGTGAAAATTTCCTTGATCTGTTCAACATCATTTGGGAAATATTTTAAAAAGAAAAAAAAATTTAAAGGGGGCGAATAATTCTGACTTCAACTGTATATACTGAATATACACAGTTGAAATCAAAATTATTCGTCCTCCTGTAATTTTTTCTCTAATAATATCATTTCCTACAATATTCATAATATAATTTACTAATACTAATGAGTGATAAATGTTCTCCAAGTATATACATTTATGCTTATATGTAGATTTTATAAATGCTGATCTTAGTTAGTTGGCATTAATTTGATTATTAATAGCATATTATTATTAATTAAAAATATCTATCTATCTACCTATATATTATATATATATATATATATATATATATATAGACACACAGTTGAAGTCAAAATCATTCGCACTCCTGTAATATAAAATATAAAACAATATATACTATATTAACCATGGTATTTTTGTTTATGTAACTTATTAAAATAAACCATATTTAATTTTAAGCCATATAATCTATTCGTACGTTATTTATTTACTTTTCTTTTTTTGAGTGGCTCTTTTATATATATATACAGTTGAAGTCAGAATTATTCGCCCCTCTTTGAATGTTTTTTCTTTTCGTTTTTTCCCCAAATGATGTTTAACAGAGCAAGGAAATTTTCACAGTATGTCTGATAATATTTATTCTTCTGGAGAAAGTCTTAATTGTTTTATTTCGGCTAGAATAAAAGCAGTTTTTAATTTTTTAAACACCATTTTAAGGTCAATATTATTAGCCCCTTTAAGCTATATATTTTCTCGATAGTCTCCAGAACAAACCATCATTATACAATAACTTGCCTAATTCCCCTAACCTGCCTAGTTACCCTAATTACCCTAGTGAAGCCTTTAAATGTCACTTTAAGCTGTATAGAAGTGTCTTGAAGAATATCTAGTCTAATATTATTTACTGTCATCATGACAAAGAGAAAATAAATCAGTTATTAGAGATGAGTTATTAACACTATTATGATTAGAAATGTGTTGAAGAAATCTGCTCTCTGATAAACAGAAATTGGGGAAAAAATAAACAGGGGGGCGAATAATTCTGACCTAAACTGTGTGTATATATATATATATATATATATATATATATATATATATATATTCAGTCCTCAACGATTTCTGAAGGATCTTGTGATTGAAGTAATGATGTTAGAAATTCAGCTTTAAAATCAAAGTAATAAATGACATTTTAAATGCATTCAAGACTAGAAAACTGTGATTTTACATATATATATATATATTTAGTTTTTGTTTAATCTTTATTTTAAAACATGATTTTAAACATTGTGTGAGAAATGTATGATATAAGCAGAAGTAAATAAATGTGTGTGTAAGGTAAATGCGTAACTGGTCACTATATCCTAAACATTTCACACACACAAACATTTTCACTTCACTTTTTTTAAAATCTATTTTTAAACAATATAGTTTAGCGAGTCACACGTTTTTACCTCGTGACCATGATATGTAGATTTAAAGCTAATAAATAATAAATCTGACCTTCAGATATCTTTAGTAAATTTGTTTGTGAAGAAAATAAAGCTAACAGAATAAATAATTACATACAGTTTCCAGAATAAACCTGATAAACTGCCTGTACAAAAGTGTAAACAACATATACACTGTAAAACATTATATGATCAAATAGTCCTGATATCCAGGGGCGGATTTAACCAATAAGTAAGGTAAGCGGCCGCCAATAAATATCTAGAAGTATAACTAGAAGAAAGTCTATATAACATCGTTTGCTATCATATTTTGTATAGTAAGAGTCAATAATGTCATGTAATAATAATATTATAAAATAAAAGATCCACCAACCTGAATCATGGAGCAGTCCGGCAGTCAAACTATTAGAAATATATATTGTTTTTAGTTGTAAATTGACTTTAAGAAAACTAATCACTTAAAATGTGGAGATTGCGTTAAGATAAAACATAGAAAAGAAGATTAAGTGATATTAAATAAAAACAGCAAAATAAATAAACATTAAGGGGGCTACGTGGTGGCACAGTGGGTAGCACGACCACCTCACAGCACTCAGGTCGCTGGTTTGAGTCTCGGCTGGGTCAGTGTGTGTTTCTGTGTGGAGTTTGCATGTTCTCCACGTGTTGGCGTGGGTTTCCTCTGGGTGCTCCGGTTTCCCCCACAGTCCAAACACATGCGCTATAGGATAAAATTGTCCATAGTGTATGTGTGTGAATGAGTGTGTATGGATGTTTCCCAGTGATGGGTTGCAGCTAGAAGGGCATCTGCTGCTTAAAACACATGCTGGATAAGTTAGCGGTTCATTCCGCTGTGGCGACCCCTGATTAATAAGGGCCCCCAAATTGCTAAATCCGCCCAGCTGACATCATATGTTTTTAGGTCATTGTAACTTAATAAACTAAGTTAATCATGTTCTAGCTTAATTTTATAAGTTAACCACGCTATTTTAAGTCAGGTTAATGTAATATAAGTTCAACAGACTCATAAGATTATTTAATTCAGCTTAAATATTTAAGGCATTGACTTATTTTACAGTGTAGGCTACAGTTTTTCAGTATTCAAATCGTTATTAATTTAATAGGCTGCATGTTAATGTTGATAATCATCGGCTAATGCAGTAATATTCTTTAAATTCTATATTTTGATATCTTTTTTGACTTTAATAAAACATAATCAGACAAACGATGTTGCATTGATGGTAGCTCATGATATTTTGCTTCGCCACAGTCACGCACATTGTATTTTTGGGAGACTTTAAATACACTCCTGTATATGCTGATTAATGTTTGTGTATAAACGCTGATGAAGCACAGTGTCTGTAAAGTCATTTCTAAGCTCGTAACACGTGTGACGCGCCTCGTGCTTTTACGAAACTCGTTCCCGTCAGCCGGGAGCGCGCGCGCGCGTTCACGCACCTCCTATAAAAATCAGCGGCGCGCTCTGCGGATCCGCGCTGTTTCAGGTGAGTGGAAATATAGCTTTATCAATCTTCTCCTCAAATCTTTCTCTAATAACCGATTCATTATTTTAATAACGCTCTTATGATCATAAACTCGATGTATGTTGATTTATGAAGTTCGCCGCGAAACTCTGAAGGCTGTTGGAGGGAAATGTAAACAAAAGTTTTACTTAGAAATGAATAAACATGATGTGAGTGAGTTTATTATTATTATTAAATGGAAAGCTAATGATGTTTGTGTCCTCTAGCAGAGGTCAGCATATTGATCTTCAATATTCTATTGCTAGTAGACCTAAAATACCCCATTTACGACTTTGTGAAATACGTAAAAGCATGTAAATATGAGGGCTTATGAGTTTCTGCTCACTCATATCTGTTTAAATGTTTTACAAATATGTTTCTTTTTATGCAAATAATCAGAGAAAGTACCATTTAATTATTTTATTTTGTAAATAATATTGGTAAACAGTTTGTTTGCTAACGTTTTTAAAGCAGTATAAACACTTGCTAATTTTTGCCAGAACATTATTATTCTACATTCGCTAATATAAAGATTGGTCATCTGTTGATGAGGAAGAGTGATTAATCAGGCGCAAACTTTCGTGATTTTATTTAATCGTTGATTTCTAGTGTTGGCGAAAGTTACTTTTATAACTAAATATTTACTATAAATACTGTATTGGTTGGTCTTTTTTAATAAGAGAGAGTCGTATGGTATTTTAAAGTGTCATTATACGATACTGTTGAGTCTCCTGTAACAGATTTAAATGAATCTGAGGTCAGAAAACATTGTATTTATGTTTCAGAATCATTTAGCAGTGATTTTAATATGGTTCATTTTAGTAAATTCAGAGCTAAAAGGAACACTACATTAAAAAAGGCTCATTTTACAGCTCTTCTCAAGTTAAACAATTGAATTTTACCTATTTATTTCATGGTGACATGGTGGCTTAGTGGTTTGCACTGTGGCCTCAGAGCAAGAAGGTCGCTGGTTCAAGTCCCGGCTGGGTCAGTTGGTGTTTCTGTGTGGAGTTGCTGGTCCCCCCCGTGTTGGGCGTGGGTTTCCCACAGTCCAAACACATGCGCTATAGGGGAATTGATGAACTAAATTAGCCATAGTGTATGAGTGTGTGTGTGTGAATGAGTGTATATGGGTGTTTCCCAGTACTGGGTTGTGGCTGGAAGAGCATCCGCTGTGTAAAACATATGCTGGAATAGTTGGTGGTTCATTCCGCTGTGGCGACCCCTGATGAATAAAGGGACTAAGCTGAAGGAAAATGAATGAATGAATGAATATTAGAATATTTAGCAGTGATTTCGATAAGGTTCATTTGAGTCAAGTCAGGGCTAAAATGAGCACTATATTTTTATTTATTTATTTATTTATTTATTATTTATTTATTTATTTATTTATTTTTTTTTACAGCTTTTTGACAGCTTTTTTCTTTCTTTTTTTTTGTTTTTTTTTTTTACATTTTACAGCTCCTCTAGAGTTAAGCAGTTGAGTTTTACTGTTTTTTTTGCGGGTCTAGTGGGACCCCTGTTAGCTTAGCTTAGCATAAATCATTGAATCGGATTAGACCATTAGCATTTCACCCTTTACATCTCAATGGATTTCATCTGGCTGTTAGTGTTTTTATTGTTTATTAGCTGAAAAAAAATAGTCCATATATTCCAACTATATCGTTTCTCTACATCTTAATTGTTAAAGCTGTGGTCTGAACTCTGCTGCTGTTATATATTCAGAAAGATTTTTACCACTATCATTATCTTTATTGATGTGAAAGGGTCTCTGGGCATTGTACGCAACGAACACATCTACACTTACTCCTGATGTCTCTCTAAAAAATAACTCCGATATTTTCATAAAAATGGAAAAAGTTACTTGAAAAAGCTATCGACTTGATTTTACAAATAAAAATCTAAATTATTCCTGGAAAGATTCTTTTCCATCGCATTATTAAACATAACAGTTAACATAACTGATTTCTTATAACTAAGTTCTTTTGTCTTTGCCCTGATGACAGTACATAATCTTTTATTCGATATTTTGCAAGATGCTAGTTGTTTGTTTCGGTCTGGTCTCACAATGAAACGTAAATATTTTACGTGTTGTCAGAA
Organism: Danio kyathit; assembly: GCA_903798195.1. NCBI lineage: Eukaryota > Metazoa > Chordata > Actinopteri > Cypriniformes > Danionidae > Danio > Danio kyathit. The sequence continues at coordinate 55,925,519 of LR812541.1, forward strand.
AAGCGGCAAATTTGTATGAATTCATACGATTTTATTTCTATGAAAATGTACGATTTTTTTATTTATTCTTTTTTTCGCGGTTTTCACTTTTATTCGTTAGGACAGTAGAGAGAATTGACAGGAAAGCATGGGGAGCAGAGAGAAGGGAAGGATCGGCATAGCACCACGAGGCGGAATCGAACTCAGGTCACCGTGAGCACCGGAGTGCATGTGTCGACACACTAACCACTACACCACTGGCACCGACAAATGTACAATTTTTAAAAGGAGGCATGGCCCAAACCCCACTCCTACCCCTCATTGAGGGATGAGCAAATCATGCTAAAATGTACGAATGATATCATACAAATAAGAATTAGCCACTAAATTAAAAAAGTTACCAATTGCATTGTTTGTTATGTAGACAATAAAACATTTTGAAAAATAAAAGCTGCTTTTATTTCACACAAACTAAAAAAATAAGACTTTCTCCAGAATAAAAAAAATATTATATTGATAATCATCTTGATTATATTCATAATATATAAATATTATATATAAAACATAAGAAATACTGTGAAAAATGTCTTAATTAAGCCCTTAACGGTCATCATTCTGCCACCTTGATGCTTAAGTTTACATTTCTTTTTTTGCATTTAAATTCTAATCGAATCATAGCAAACTTTGTCGTGGGATAGTTTTAAGACTTCTGGATACATGTTTTACGACGGTTTTTTTTTTGTTACGTATGAAGTAATAGATTAAAATACATTTACTGTCACTTTGCAACCTGCGGGAGCATTTATGTTTACGTTTTTAAACCATAATATTGTAGTCTAAACATCAAGCGATCATGACACACTATGGGCCTTATCATACACCCGGTGCAATGCAGCGCAAGGCTCGACGCAAATGTTGTTTGCTAGTTTCAGCTGGACGCAAGTGTTGTTTTGACGTTTTGCACCACGCTGTTTAAATAGCAAATGCATTTGTGCTCATATGTGCACCCATAGGCGTTCTGGTCTAAAAAAGGAGGAGTGTTGAGGTGCATTGCTGGCGCGTTGGCTATTTTGAGAAACTAGAATAGACTGTTTAATAGACCAGCTGAGAGGATGTCTAAAGTCCAGCGCAGAGCACGTTAGATGTGTGCCTCGCTTAAACATGCTGAATACACACAGGATGTAGAGCAATACACAAATATCTTTACAAATGAAAAAGAATTAAAGGAATTAAATATTACAAAAATGATTACTTTCTACATGAATACAAAAAACACTGCCTCCAGGCCTTCATCTCGGGGGGCTTTTTCAGTTTATTCATGACAATCTGCATCTGTATAATGTTATTATTATTAGCAGGATTATTTATTATATGCATATTTATATTTGATTTATTAAAAACAATCTTAGATTTGCCCACCTGTCAGGTTTTAGACCATATGGGGCACAGCATGTGTGTTTGGATATAACTCAGTTTCTGACCACACTTCATTATTATTGTTCATTTATTCGTTTGTTGTAAATTAGAACTGAATTTAGAAATAGTTTTGACACAAATCTTTGCGCTTAACAAACTAAATTAATTATGTAGGCTAATGCATGTCTGTGCGAACACCTTTCCTTATCCATGGAAGAGAGTGAAAGTGAAAGTAAAGAATGAGGCGGCTCATCCTCGCGTTGTAGATGCTCTGTTTAAGCGTTCAGTTTTTACACCTACAAAGTCCACCATGTAAATAGCAAATGCGCCATGGCGCGACACAACTGACCCTTAAAGGGAATAGGAGATGAGACTCTGATTGGTTTATTCTCAAAACACACCTATAACTTATTAAGAGAATAAACTTAACCCTGTTAGACCATGCGCAAAGCGAAATTTTCCGTCCTTAAAATAGCAAAAGTGGATTCTGACACGCGATTAATGCTTTTGCGCCCTGCGCTTTGGACTTTGCGCCTAGATTGTTAAAATAGGGCCCAAAATATCATTTGAAAGCTTAAAATGTCTAGTTTCCATTTATGGTGAGTGATTTTTGATACGTTTTACTGAGCAACAGTTATTTATGAATTTTCAACTAGCAGACTCATCAGAGTTGGAAAGCATTACTTTGCTACAGAAATCCACATTAAACTATTTCAGATATTTTTTAAGAGGCTAAATTCAACTCAAATACCACAAAACTTTCCATACTACTTCAGAATTTGACAAATATTGTCAAAAGAGTACAAAAATACAATTCATGTTGCTCAAAATATAGGGGGCCCCCTTATAGGGTCACCTGGTGGTCATGTCCGGTAATGCGGCCAAACTAAATCTTACCGAAAACTTGAGATATACTTGAGAACTAATTTGAGATATCAACTTTACATTTGGAATATAACTTGTTCAAATGTTTAGCTTATTAGGCTAAAATGGTTTTATAAAATACATGTTTTATGTGATATAATAAAATATGCGTTTATTGTTTTATTATTTTCATAAGCATAATGGCACATAACTTTTGTTTTATTGAACTTTTTGAACATTTTTCACTACATTCAATTCAATTCATCTTTATTTGTATAGCGCTTATACAATGTAGATTGTGTCAAAGCAGCTTCACATAGAAGTGAATATATTCACATATAGTGAATGTAAACAGCGTCAGTTCAGTTTTCAGAGATTAAGTTCAGTTCAGTTTAGCTCAGTTCAGTGTGGGTTAATAATCACTACTGAGAGTCCAAACACTGAAGAGCAAATCCATCGATGCGCAGCTCTACAGATCCTGAACCATGCAAGCCAGTGGCGACAGCGGCGAGGAAGAAACTTCACCAATTGGCGAAAGCGAAGATTTTAAAAAACCTGGAGAGAAACCAGGCTCAGTTGGGCACGACCATTTCTCCTATGGCCAAACGTCTAGTGCAGAGCTGCAGTCTAGGCGCAGGAAGCTGGACCTCAGCGAAGACTCGTCTGTCCTTGGAGCATCACAGGAGTCAGTCTCATGCTCTCACTCCATGAAGACCACCACAGCAGCTGCTCAGGATACGGCCTGGTCCAGAAAACCTCTGGATCATCTCGTCGCTGGTCTCGGATCGCGTTAGTGGCACTGCATAGTCTGAGGGCCTCAAGATGAGTACCCCCAGGTGGAAATACAGAATAAGGAGAATAATTAGCGTAGCTGCTGTTCATAGTGTATATAAACGAGAACCAAAATCCTGTGTGGGGCACATCATGCGTCATACCGCTATGTACTGCACTGAGTGTATGCTTTGCTAAAAAGATTGGTCTTTAATCTAGTTTTGAAGAGCGAGAGTGTGTCTGAGCCTCGGACATTATCAGGAAGGCTATTCCAGAGTTTAGGAGCCATAAATGAGAAGGCTCGACCTCCTTTACTCGACTTTGATATTCTAGGTACTACCAGAAGCCCTGAGTTTAGAGATCTTAAAGAGCGGGTTGGGTTGTAGTGAGACAGGAGGTTGGTTAGATAAACAGGAGCTCGATTATTTAAAGCTTTATAGGTAAGGAGTAATATTTTAAACTCAATACGAAACTTAACAGGCAGCCAGTGTAAGGAGGATAATATTGGGGTGATATGATCATATTTTCTAGATCTGGTAAGAACTCTGGCAGCTGCATTTTGCACTAGCTGGAGTTTGTTAATAGAGGATGCTGGGCAACCAGCAAACAGAGCATTACAGTAGTCCAACCTAGAAGTCATGAAAGCATGAACTAGCTTTTCTGCATCTGATATGGATAGCATACTTCACAATTTAGCGATATTTCTCAGATGAAAGAAGGCAGTTTTTGTGACATGGGATATATGATTTTTGAAAGTTAAATTGCTGTCTAATATGACACCCAGATCTTTTATAGTAGAGCTAACGCTAACTTTGTATCCTCTAGTTGCAGGTCCAGTTGTGAGAACTGCTGTGTACAGGATTTAGGCCCGATAAGTAATAATTCTGTTTTGTCTGAGTTTAAGAGAAGAAAATTGTTGGTCATCCAGTCTTTAACATCTTTGATACACTCAGTTAGCTTAGACAGTTCAGACATCTCATCAGGTTTAGTTGAAATGTATAATTGAGTATCGTCTGCATAGCAGTGAAAGCTGATCCCGTGTTTTCTAATAATGTCCCCCAGGGGAAGCATGTATATTGTAAACAGCAAAGGTCCTAAAACTGATCCCTGAGGGACCCCGTACTTTACTGGCCTGACTTGTGAAAGCTGTCCATTAATATTCACACACTGGTAACGGTTTTCTAAGTATGACCTAAACCATTGAAGAGCCTGACCTTGGACACCTGTAGAATTTAAGCGGTCTATGAGAATATTGTGGTCAACGGTGTCAAATGCGGCGCTAAGGTTGAGTAAGACTAATAGTGAGATGCAGCCTTGGTCAGCAGCTAAGAGTAAATCGTTGGTTATTTTTACTAATGCGGTTTCTGTACTGTGATGAGGCCTAAAACCTGACTGAAACTCTTTAAAAATATTGTTTGTCTGCAGAAAGGAGCATAATTGGGTAGAAACAACTTTTTCTAGTATTTTAGACATAAACGGAAGATTTGAAATAGGCCTATAGTTAGCTAAGTTGCTCGGGTCTAGTTGTGGTTTCTTAATAATAGGTTTAATAACAGCTAGCTTGTAAGGATTTGGAACATGGCCTAAAGATAAAGAAGAGTTGATAACATTAAGGAGAGGTTCTCCTATAACAGGTATCAGTTCTTTCAGTAGTTTTGTTGGAATTGGATCTAACATACATGTAGCTGATTTAGAGCTGTTTATAACTTTATCTAGCTCTTCCTGTTCTATGGTTTTGAAGCATTGTAGGTTATTTTGATTCAGTTGAATGTTTACTGGATCTGGAGTATTAGGCGGTGCAGAAAGTTTAACATCTTCTATTTTCTGTCTAAAGCCTTCTATTTTATCACTGAAGAAATTCATGAAGTCATCACTACTGATTTGCGATGGGACATTTTGTTCCAAAGATGATCGATTATTAGTTAGTTTAGCAATGGTGTTAAATAAAAATCTCGGATTGTTATGATTATTTTTAATCAGTTTGCGGAGGTGCTCGGCCCTGGCAGATTTAAGAGCCCTCCTATAGCTGGACATACTGTCTTTGTACGCAATTCTGACATCTGTCTTCTTTAAAATAAGACCAAGTAAAAATCTGTGCAGCAAACCAAAAAAGTGTGTAATTGTTGTCATTTGTAATGTGTTAACATATCAAACACATATGTTGATGTCTGCAGATACAGCAGAAGATGGCGGACACCAGTGTGGAGCTGACCGGAGTGCTGGATCTGCAGAATCATGTGTGCACCGGCGTATCCTCGTCCACGTCTCGCCGCGGCGCCACCGTCAGCTTCCACAACATCAACTACAGTCTCAAAATGAAGAGCGGCTTCTGCAGGAGCAAGAGCACCAAAAAAAACATCCTCATCGGACTCAAGTCAGTGCGCTAATGTTCATTACAGAGCTTCAGTGAAATATCTGAGAGTAACACTGTGCCATATCACCAGATACAGCTGAAGTCAGAATTATTCGCCTTCCTGTGAATCTTTTTCTAATATTTCCCAAATGATGTTGAACAGATTCAGGAATTGTTCACAGTATTTCCTCTAATATTTGTTCTTCTGGAGAAAGTCTTATTTGTTTTATTTCAGCTAGAATAAAAGCAGTTTTTAATAGTTTTAAAGCCATTTTAATGTCAATATTATTAGCCCCTTCAGCAATATTAGTGTTGGATTGTCTCCAGAACAAACCACTGTTATACAATGACTTGCCTAATTACCCTAACTTTACCCTAATTACCCTAGTGAAGCCTTTAAATGTCACTTTAAGCTGAATACTAGTGTCTTGAAGAATATCTAGTCTAATATTATGTGCTGTCATCATGAAAAAGAGAAAATAAATCAGTTATTATGTTTAGAAATGTGAAATTATACATTATTATATGTATTAAAAATATATACAGGTGGGCTAATAATTCTGACTGGAGCCAATCTAACAAAATAACTTTAAATAAGTTGTCCGAACTTATATCGTTGGGAAAAATATCAAATAAAAATTCTAAAAAGAGCAAAAATCAAGAGAAACAAAAAATATATAAAGTTTTGTTGGAATTTTGTAGTTTGTAATTTAAAAAAAAAATATTTCACATGAATTTAAATGTATTATGTTTCTATTTCTAAAGGTGTTTGGTGACTAAAATATTATTTTAATAAATCTAGCTGTTTAATAAATCTATTTTGTTGAAACGCACCAAAAAACACCACCATTTTCAAAATGAGGTGTACTTATTTATGCTGAACACTGTATAAAAATACAGAAGATCATTTTGACTTCAACTGTATGTATATACAGTATAGTATAAGTCAGAATTAAGTCAGTAAGTCAGAATTATTCGCCCCCTTTTAATTTTTTTTTCTTTTCTAAATATTTCCCAAATGATGTTTAACAGAGCAAGGAAATTTTCACAGTATGTCTGATAATATTTTTTCTTCTGGAGAAAGTCTTATTTGTTTTATTTCGGCTAAAATAAAAGTAATTTTACATTTTTTTTAAAAGTCATTTTAAGGTCAATATTATTAGCCTCTTTAAGCTATTTATTTTCTCAATAGTCTACAGCACAAACCATCATTATACAATAACTTGCCTAATTCCCCTAACCTGCCTAGTTACCCTAATTACCCTAGTGAAGCCTTTAAATGTCACTTTAAGCTGTATAGAAGTGTCTTGAAGAATATCTAGTCTAATATTATTTACTGTCATCATGACAAAGAGAAAATAAATCAGTTATTAGAGATGAGTTATTAAAACTATTATGATTAGAAATGTGTTGAAGAAATCTGCTCTGTTAAACAGAAATTGGGGGAAAAATAAATGGGAGGCTAATAATTCAGGTGGGCTAATAATTCAGGTGGGCTAATAATTCTGACTTCAACTGTATATATAAAAGCGCATTCTTGAATCAGTTGGTTTTTGTCTGTTTGGAGTGTTTACGTGCAGCTATTTGGTCCAGACGGAACACAGTTGGGGTTTTGTCAGCTCTAGTTGTTTGGCCTTTATAGTGCAGTGAATGGGAAAGAACCACAAATATATTTTATGTATTCTTATTTGCTCATATAATAAAAGAAAAACTCAACGATAGTATTTTCATGACTTAAAATAGTGCGAGGCCATAATGCAGTGTGTATGGCGTAGGGTTGTCTGGATACCATTATTAAATCTTATGATACTATATCAGCTAAAGTATCACGATACCAAGTAGTGTTGTGATACTGTAATTCATAACTCAAATTATGAAGAAAGTTGTCAGATGTACTATATTATATAAAAGGCGTACTTGAATTTAATTCAGAATTCCCTTAAGGCCAAAAGTATTATTTGCACCCCACTTCACCTAAAATCTAATCTTTTTTTTGTTTATTTTGTAGAGAACTGACCAACAAAAATACATGAAAATAAAGATACAAATTATACTGAATGGAATTTATTACAAAAGAGCATTTTTCTCCAAAAGAATGAGGCTATATAAAGTGATCAAAGATAGTTTTCAATGTTTCCTGTTGCTATTTTGGGTTTTTCATCTATTGTTTTTTGTTCAGTCTTATCAGGTGACAATCTTAATTCAAAATTTCACTTAGTGAGTCTCTTTAAAGAGATCATCACGGTTGTTGTAGCTACTAAATCATATTGACAGGAACAGAAATGAACCGATTCAGATGTGCGCTCGAACTGAAGCGTTAGAAAACGTGCAATAGGCCACCATAAAAGGTGCAAATTCTACACAGTTTTGCAACTTTAAAGGGCTCCACAGACTACTCAAATAAAATGGTTTATTGTTGCGCAAGCGTGTGAGCATTTTACTGACTTTTCCACATGCAACAGTATCTAGTGTAGATAGACCATTCATGACGATACTACTGTTTACAAACTACAGTGGCACCGCTAGTATTTTGGAGCCACGGTATCGCGATACTACCATAGTATTGGTAAACCGTGCAACCCTAGTATGGGGGCAGGACAGTAAATTTGACATTGTCCTCTCTTCTGGCTGCCGTTATCAAATATAATCTGCAATCATGTTTTTTGTAATTTACTGCAAAGTTTATATACTACAAAATATAGCTTTATAAATGTCCATACATTTAAAAAAAGAATAATTATGGATTTACGATGCTGATGACTGTTCAACATTACATTTTTTTGTGGTTTTTATTTATTTATTTATTATATCAGATCGTTGTTGTGTTTTGTTGTCTTGAGAAAAGGCTCCATTAAGCTAACTTGCCTGGTGAACCTTATTCATTATTATTTTTTGAAAACATTATGAAAGACCAGATAACTTCTGCTGATTTTCCTGGACGGGTGTTTATAACATTAAGGGAACGCTGCAGGAGCATCCTGTTAAAGTTTCCTGTTAGCTGTTGTGGCATTATTGCTTTTTGATTACTGTAATCATGTTTTATGATCTATAAATAGTAAGGTATTTGTAAAAATACCATAGTGTACAAAGATAAACCTAGAAAAGTACATTAGGTAACACACACATGCACTTTTTTGAACTTCTGCACATTGATGTTGATATGAAACTGCCACTGTGTTACACTGTGTTACACCGCTGTGATGGGGATACCTGTATTTACATTCATTCATTTATTCACTTTCCTTCGACTTAGTCCCTTTATTCATCAGGGGTTGCCACAGCGGAATGAACCGCCAACTATTCCAGCATATGTTTTACACAGCGGATTCCATTTCAGCTGCAACCCAGTACTGGGAAACACCCATAAACACTGATTCACAGACACACTCTTATACACTATGGCCAATTTAGTTAATCGATTCCCGCCAACACAGGGAGAACATGCATTTTATGAAGTGTAATTATAATTCCATGATGCATGAGTGTGAGAATGGTGACGCGGTGGAGCAGTAGGCATTGCTGTCGCCTCACAGCAAGAAGCTCGCTGGTTCGAGCCTCGGCTGGGTCAGTTGGCGTTTCTGTGTGGAGTTTGCATGTTCTCCCTGTGTTCGTGTGGGTTTCCTCCGGGTGCTCCGGTTTCCCCCACAAGTTCAAAGATATGTGATATTGGGTAAGTTAAACTGTCCACAGTGTATGGGTTGCGGTGTTTCCCAGTAATGGGTTGCGGATGGAAGGGCATCCGCTGCGTAAAAAACATATGCTGGATAAGTTGGTGGTTCATTCCGCTGTGGCAACCCCAGAGTAATAAAGGGACTAAGCCGAAAAGAAAATGAATGAATGAGTGAATCAGTGTGAGAATATGCTGTCACACGTGGCATAAAAGCTTGCTGGGTTTTTGTATGCATGTTTTTTGTTGGTTCTTCTGCATGTTTTTGTATGCTTTAGGCTTTTACATGTTTGCTTTTTGTGTGCGTGTTTAATATTTTTGTTTCGTATGCATGATTCTCTATGCATGTTTTTGCTTTTTAAGCATTAGTTTAGTTTTTATGAGTGGTTTTTGTTTCTGCATGATTGTTTTTTGTATGCATGTTTTTATGTTTTTTAAGTATTTTTGATGGGTGGCGCAGTGGGTAGCACGTTCGCCTCACAGCAAGAAGGTCGCTGGTTCGAGCCTCGGCTGGGTCAGTTAGGGTTTCGGTGTGGAGTTTGCATGTTCTCTCCCTGGGTTCGCGTGAGTTTCCTCCAGATGCTCCGGTTTCCCCCACAAGTCCAAAGACATGCAGTACAGGTGAATTGGGTAAGCTAAATTGTCCGTAATGTATGAGTGTGAATGAGTGTGTATGGGTGTTTCCAAGTACTGGGTTGCGGCTGGAAGGGCATCCGCCGTGTAGAACATGTGCTGGATAAGTTGGCGGTTCATTCCGCTGTGGCGACCCCAGATTAATAAAGGGACTAAGCAGAAAAGAAAATGAATGAATGAATGAATGAAGTGTTTTTGATTTGTATGCATGCTTTTTATGCATGTTTTTTGTATGCATATTTTATTAGATTTTCTGCATGTTTTTTTGGATTCATTTCTCTGTTTTGTTAATATTTACTTTCATATGCATGATTTTGCATGCTTTTTTTGTTTGTTTTTTTATCTATTTTTTATGCATTTTTTATGCATAATTTTTGCCTTTATGGGTGGTTTTTGTTTCTTTTAGATTTTTGTTTGCATGTTTGTTTTTTTTGCATGTTTTTATGTTTTCTATCCCTGATTTTGTTTGTTTTTCTGCATGTTTTAGATTTTTATACGTTTATTTTGTCCATTTTTTTATATTTTGCAGAATGTTTTGCTTGTGTTTATATGCATGCTTTAGCTTTTTTTTGTCAGTTTTTTTTCTGCATGTTTTTTCTTTTGTGTGTCTGTTTTTGTTTTTTTTGTTTCCATTTTATTTATTCATTCATTCATTTTCTTTTTGGCTTAGTCCCTTTATTAATCTGGGGTCGCCACACCGGAATGAACCACCAACTTATCCAGCATATGTTTTACGCAGCGGATGCCCTTCCAGCTGCAATCCATCACTGGGAAACATCCACACACACACACACACACACACACACACACACACACACACACACACACACACACACACACACACACACACACACGCACTACGAACAATTTTAGCTCACCCAATTCCCCTATAGCGCATGTGTTTGGACTGTGGGGGAAACCGGAGCACCCGGAGGAAACCCACGCAAACACATGCAAACTCCACACAGAAACACCAACTGACCTAGCTGAGGCTCGAACCAGCAACCTTCTTGCTGTGAGGCGATTGTGCTACCCACTGCGCCACCGTGCAGCTCCATTTGATCATGTTTTGTAAATGTTCTTATGTGCATGATTTTGTTTGTTTTTATGAGTTTTTGCATGTTTGTTTTTGTTATGCAATGCATGTTTTAACTATTTTTCTTTTGAATGCGTGCTTTTGTTTGTTTTATATCTGTAAGTAACACACCTAAATGTGTGCATGCATGTTTTCTGGTGTTTATTCAGTTGTTTTAGTTGTTATTTAATTCATTCAGATTTTTGTTGTATGTGTAAGCACAAGTTTAGGTTTTTCATGTTTCTGATGAAGATATAATATGCATTCTGAGTAATCTATATTCATATGCATGACTTGTTAAATGTTTTGCATGCATGTTTTTCATTGCATTTGTGCGTTTGACTGCGGGCCCGTTCTCCAGATTCTGCTTGTGTGTGTTTAGTTTTGACCAGCAGAAGTGCAGCCGATCTCCTGTTCAGACTTGTTGTTTCGGGGACTGTCATGATGGTGTTTTTCAGCGTTGTGTGTGCGCAATGTTAGTGTGCTCTGAGAAGCACAGTGAGGATGTGCTGTGTGTGTGTGTGTTCAAAGGCTGATTGAGGAAAACACCAGGAGGTTCCGTGGGTGAATTGAAGGAAGGAAATATGGAGAATTTGCTTGCAAAAACATACGTTTGTACGTGCAAGCAGCAGCCTGATGCATTGTTATACAAGCGCACACACATACACGCACACGTTAACACACACACACGTTATATATGTGCATTTCATAACCTGATTACGGTTGTGTGTTTGCACCCCGCAGCGCAGGTCATTGTCCGACATTAAAGTCAAGAGCAGAACAATAAAGCTGAAGTTTCACACACACGAGATCTCTCTCTCTCTCTCTCTCTCTCTCTGTGTGTGTGTGTGTGTGTGTGTGTGTGTGTGTGTGTGTGTGTGTGTGTGTGTGTGTGTGTGTGTGTGTGTGTGTGTGTGTGTGTGTGTGTCCTCAGATCTTGACTTTTGCCCTGCTGTCAGATAAGAGAGAGGTTTACTGTCTGTCACAATGGAAATGACATAACAGGACAGTAATTGAAAAATGCAATAAAATAATAATATTTTGTAAGATAATGTAATAATAAAGATATTTAGTGTTAATAATATTAAAATAATTCTTTTTTTATTTTTATATTTGCCTTTATGTGACAGGACAGTAGGTTGACAGGAAATGGAGTGGGAGAGATGGGGGCTAGCATTGGGAAATACCCACGAGTCGGGATTCAAACTCAGGATGCCTGGAGTGCTTCTGAATCTTGCTTATGGAAAATAAATAGTATTTTTTCTTAGCATTTGTTTTGTTGTTGTACAATAATTACTTTCATGACAAATAAAACATTCATTTCTCATTGACATAATTTGCCATATTTTTTGTATGTACTATATATGCATTATTATGTAATATAATAAATATTACCTTTATTCTAAATAAATTTTGCCTATGGAAAATTTAATAATATATATATGTATTGTTTTTTTTTTTTGCAAAATAATTATTTTCATGACAAATAAACATTTAATTCTCACATTCTCATTGCTGTAAAGGCACAAAAAACAATAAAAAAATATATATAAATATCATGTTTTTATATATAAAATATTAGCCATTTATTATGTAATATCTTATTTTAGTTTAGTTATTTTATCTTTTTTGTATTATTTAATTTTTTTAAATAATGACCACACTGATAGTGAACATTGCAGCAGAGCGATTCGGAACTGTGACACCCAAACCCACCTCATCGGCCTACACTCCAAGCCACAGAGTGAAGGAAATCAAACGTCTCAGGAAAGAACTTAAGCTACTGAAGAGGCAGTACAAGGCAGCAGGGGAAGTAGAAAGAGCGGGCCTAGAAGATCTAAGAGGAATCCTGAGGAAACAACTCTTGAACCTTTGTAGGGCAGAGTTCCACAGGAAGAGGCGGAGAGAAAGAGCAAGGAAGAGGGCAGCATTTTTGGCCAACCCTTTCAAGTTGACCAAGCAGCTCCTTGGCCAAAAGAGGACTGGCCAACTCACATGCTCCAAGGATGCTATCAACAACCACCTCAAGGCTACTTATTCTGACCCAAACAGAGAACGACCGCTGGGGCCTTGCGATGCACTGCTGACACCACCTGAGCCCACATCAGAGTTCAACCTGAAGGAACCCTGCCGGAGTGAAGTAGAGGAAGTGGTGAGAAGAGCAAGGTCAAGCTCAGCACCAGGCCCGAGTGGAGTGTCTTATAAGGTATATAAGAACTGCCCAAAGCTTCTACACAGGCTTTGGAAGGCCCTGAAAGTCATCTGGAGAAGAGGAAAGATCGCCCAGCCATGGAGGTATGCAGAGGGAGTGTACATCCCAAAAGAGGAGAAGTCTGAGAACATCGACCAGTTTCGGGTCATCTCTTTGCTCAGTGTGGAGGGCAAAATATTCTTCAGCATTGTGGCCAAGAGACTTTCCAACTTCCTGTTGAGCAATAAATACATCGACACGTCTGTGCAGAAGGGAGGTATACCAGGAGTCCCAGGTTGCCTGGAACACACAGGTGTGGTAACTCAGCTCATTAGGGAGGCAAGAGAAGGCAGGGGGATCTGGCTGTGTTGTGGTTGGATCTCACCAATGCCTATGGCTCAATACCCCACAAGCTGGTGGAGGTCGCACTGGAGAAACATTACGTACCTCAGAAGGTGAAAGGCCTCATCATGGACTATTACAGCAAGTTCAGCTTGAGAGTCTCCTCTGGCCAGCTAACATCAGATTGGCACCTACTTGAGGTAGGGATAATCACTGGTTGCACCATCTCAGTGACCCTCTTTGCGCTGGCAATGAACATGATGGTCAAAGCAGCCGAGACAGAGTGCAGAGGCCCCCTCAGCAAGTCTGGCGTAAGGCAACCTCCCATCAGAGCCTTCATGGACGACCTCACAGTGACAACAACTGCGGTACCAGGAGCAAGATGGATTCTCCAAGGGTTGGAGAGGCTCATGGCATGGGCACGCATGAGCTTCAAACCTGCAAAATCCAGATCCTTGGTGCTCAAGAAGGGGAAAGTCAGAGATGAGTTCCGATTCAGGCTGGGACAACATCAAATCCCATCAGTCACTGAGAGACCAGGAAAGAGCCTTGGGAAGTCCTTTAACTGTAGCCTCAATGACAGAGACTCCATCAGGGAAACCAGCACTGACATGGAGGGCTGGTTGAAAGCAGTGGATAAATCAGGACTCCCTGGAAGATTTAAGGCTTGGGTTTACCAACATGGTATCCTCCCAAGACTCCTCTGGCCCTTGCTAATCTATGAGGTCCCCATGACTGTGGTTGAAGGTTTTGAGCAGAAGGTGAGCAGCTATCTACGGAGATGGCTGGGATTACCACGCAGCCTAAGTAACATCGCTCTGTATGGGAACACCAATAAGCTCAGACTTCCTTTTGGCTCAGTCAGGGAGGAGTTTATTGTGGCTCGGACACGGGAACATCTGCAGTATTCGGGATCCAGAGATGCGAAAGTGTCCGGGGCAGGGATTGTTGTCAGAACAGGGAGGAAGTGGAGGGCAGCAGAGGTAGTCGAACAAGCGGAAACCCGGCTGAAGCACAAGGCCATCCTTGGGGCACTAGCACAAGGCAG
>LR812541.1:55944857-55947357 GCA_903798195.1 Danio kyathit
ATGACCTGCAGAAGCGTGTCACTTGCTCAAAATGGAGAGCTCATTCCTCAAAAACAAGTATTGATGTCAGTGAAAGTGTCAGTGTCATCAAGATGAACAGTCCTTACACCATTGCTTATGAACAAGATAGTCAGATGGCTTTGTCATGTTTTCATTATGACACTTTACTCTCTACATTTATTCCAATGCAATAAAGTCAGATGTTGGAGACACGTCCTGAAAATGCTCCAGACAGCTCTATATACTATTAGCACAGCCATTTGAAGACTACAGTACAGTTAGACATCACTGCATTAGTGAGGTATCTGAGTACAACACACTGAATATGTGTGTTTCACATGTTTACTGCATTTGCTCTTTACAATTCTAATGTATTCACAGCATTGTGCAAAAGAATAAACACACCCTTATTTACAACAAACATAAACTCCATTTGGGTAGAGCTGTGCACAACTGTAGACAATACTGCAGGACATACTGGAGCTAAACCTACAACATACACAGCTCTGTAAATCACTCATAAAATTGTTCATTTTAGGAGACATTTTCAGGAGAAAAAAAGATTTAAAAATTTTAAATAAAATGAGCTTGACAGATCTTGATAACTAGTTCAACATTTGTGTATGTAATGACTCCAGTAATGAAATGAGGACTGTTAGTTTAATATGGATTGACTATTCAGCATTCACAAGTTTAGTTCATTTTGACATGACATGAGCAGATGATAATGTTACAAACGGCAGAGAGTTGTGTGAAAGCAGTTGATGCATGTCCAAAAGCATTCACAATTTGTTGGAAGGAATGAGAAACTGCTACTATGATGTGCAAAAATGACTAATTGTTTTGAGAAATGCATGAACTGTTGTGCAAATGTAAATAGTGTTGTGAGAAATGCACCAAAGCCACTGAGGAAAACTGTAATAATAAAGGTCTATATAAACACATACGTCATATAAACACATAAACATTTGTTTGAGGACATAAAACACATTTTTATGTGCAGTTTTCCCCAATCCGTTTATAAAGCAGCGCTGCAGGACTGGAGGACAGAAAAAGGAAGTTTCTGATGGTTTCACTCAGCCAATAATGCTCTGTTGGCAGGATTTGATTAATATGATCGTCTACAAAAAACTTAATAAATCATACTTCTGAAGTCCTCCGCTGTTAAGATAGCCCTTTGTAAAATGAAAGTGTAAATGGCTTCAAACGGTTTAATTTATTTGTGTTGTGTACACCTGCACTGTTCTAGCTTCTGTGTGTTTTATATTGGTTTATTTATTTAATGTGATTTAATTATATCTGATATTTGTAATTCTTTAAATGATTTCAGTACAGCTTAGGGTATTTTATCTAGAGATGACACTATTGTGTTGTGTTGTAGAGTTTTATGTCTTTCTGTTGTGTTCATATTTTGTATTATCAGGCGCTCACGGCATCAACAGAGCTGTGAAGCGAGCGCTCTTTCGCCCGGTCTCTCACACACACACACACACACACACACACACACACACACACACACAGGCATCTAAACGCGCATGTATCATGCACAAACACACCTTTTAAACTTGACAAACTCTCGACAGCTTTTACTGGCTGCTGTGTCTTTAATATGGTGCACAGATTATTATGTGTTATTGAAACACAGAGGAGGTCGCAGCAAAGAAACATCACTTATAAATTAAACTACTTCATTATTTTATGCAGCAGCCTTACATTTAAAAGAGAAACATCAGGGTGATCATCAGCAAAACACCGCTGGCCTATAAGGTGCTTTATGGAATATCTTAAACTGGCCAGTAGTTGTTTTTCTTTCCCTTATTTATTTATTTTTTGGGCGGACTCTGGCAAACTCCGCCTCTGCTTTCACTCCACCCCGAAGCCCCAGCTGACCCTCTTTGGTCCAAGGTATTCGGCGGGCCGAAAAAGGCCGGCCGCTGGCCCTGAGAAAGCCCCGCTTTGGCCCAATCAGGCCACAGAAGTGACAGTGGAAACGCGACTGACCCTGGCCCACCCGGGCACGCTCGCTTTAGGCACAATAGTGGAAACTAACACACATATACACACACTCATACTCACTCTCTTACTCTCTCTCACACACACACAGAAGGAAGCAGAGAGCCTGTTGATGCTTCTGGTGTGTGTGTCTGTGTGATGTTCAGATTACTGAGAGTTCAGATTACTGATGAAGAAGCAGACGCTGTTTAAAACCTAATGCTTTCCTGAGTCAGCATCCACAACTGCCTGAGTCATGATACGGTTCACTTCAGCTTCCTCTTTATAATGCTGAGTCACGCATGATGCTGATGTTGTGTGTGTGTGTGTGTGTGTGTGTGCGTGCGTGTGTTTGTGACACATCAGGACACAGATGTATATCATTTACATTAAGCAGATGCTTTGGTCAAAAGCGACTTGAATGTCCCCGCAATTCACAAAACACAAATTTGTGTGTGTGTGTGTGTGTCTGCATGTGTGTTTGTGGGTGTGTGCATTCATGTGGTTG
>LR812541.1:56050687-56058187 GCA_903798195.1 Danio kyathit
TGTAATCCAAAAGTATTCAGATTGCCGTACCATAAAAGTAATCTAAATGTAATCCAAATACAGTCAGATTTTGCTTCCATAAAAGTAATCTAAATGTAATCCAAAAGCAGTCAGATTACGTTACCATAAAAGTAATCTAAATGTAATCCAAAAGCAGTCAGATTACGTTACCATAAAAGTAATCCAAATGTAATCCAAAAGTATTCAGATTGCCGTACCATAAAAGTAATCTAAATGTAATCCAAATACAGTCAGATTTTGCTTTCATAAAAGTAATCTAAATGTAATCCAAAAGCAGTCAGATTACGTTACCCTGAAAGTAATCCAAATGTAATCCAAAAGTATTCAGATTGCCGTACCATAAAAGTAATCTAAATGTAATCCAAATACAGTCAGATTTTGCTTTCATAAAAGTGATCTAAATGTAATCCAAAGCAGTCCGATTACATTAACATAAAAGTAATCTAAATGTAATCCAAAGTAGTCATATTATGGTGCCATACAAGCAATCTAATTTAATCTAAAAGTAGTCAGATTGAGTCACCACAAAAATAATCTAAATGTAATCCAAAAGTAGTCAGATTCCATTGCCATAAAAGTAATCTAAATGTAATCCAAATACAGTCAGATTTTGCTTCCATAAAAGTAATCTAAATGTAATGCAAAAGCAGTGAGATTACCATAAATGTACAATGTCATATATTATAACAAAGCATTTTGTCATGTAATCAGTAACTGATAAGTAAGCTATAACCTGATGTTTTGTGGTTCTGGTCTTCAGTGTGGGCCACTGCTGACATCAGTGTACTCTAAGTCGATGTTCTCGGCGGGTCACTGGTCTCCATCGCGGCCCGCTGTGCTCTTCATGGGGAGGGAGGATGGAGATGTGGAGGTGTGGGACCTGCTGCAGAACAGCCGACAGCCTTCACACACGCAGAACATTAGCACTGCCGCCATCAGCTGCATACGCGCACACACCAGCTCTGGTAAGAATCGCTATGGGGAAAATCATAATCATGATTATTTTAGTCAAAATAATTATAAATGGGCCATTAGGCCAAAATACTTGTGTGTATCCATAATGTATGTGTGTGTGTGTTCACCTTCACTGTCTTTCCCACATCCGGGAGAGTTACGGTGTGGAGAAGCCACAAAGAAGCGGCCCACCCAGACTGCTGATGCCCAGAGTCAAGCATGGGGGGATCAGTGATGGTTCAGGGGTTCATAGTGTTATGGCATTCCCTCAGCCCAATACTGGTGCTAGATGGGCGCTGGGTCACTGCCAAGGACCACCCAACCATTCTGGAGGACCATGTGACCCAATGTGTCAAACATTGTATCCTGAAGGTGGTGCAGTGTATCAGGATGATAATGCAGTGATACACACAGCAGGACAGGAGACAGAGTGGTTTGATGAACATGAAAGTGATGTTGAACATCTCTCATGGCCTGCACAGTACCCAGACCTAAACATTATTGAGCACTTTGGGGTGTTTTGGAGGAGCTAAGGTTTTCCTCCAGCAGCATCAGTAGTGACCTGAACACTATTCTGAAGTAGAACAGCTCAGAATCCCTCTGGCCGCTGTGAAGGACTCCTGTCTGTCATTCCCAACAGCAGCTGATGCTGTATTGTCCAACCTACACACACACACACACACACACACATTATAAACACACAAACATTTTGGCTTTATGGCCCAATGATAATCATTTTAAATAATTTTCACCTTATTATTTTCAGATTATTTTACCTTATTAGCTCTTATCTGTTTTCAAGATTCTTGAATTAAGAATTTTGTTGACTGCTGGAAAAAGGGTGTGGTTTTTCTTGGTTCATGTTTTTATTAATCGTTAGAGACCAAATCTGAAATGATATTAGTTTGCACTGGACTGAGCGTCTGTTTTTCCCACAGCCAAACAGCATCTCCTGGCAGTGTCGGACCGTCTCGGCACCCTGCACATCCTGCAGATCCCGGGGAGCCTGCGCAGATCCTTCAGCAGTGAGGTCAGAGATCAAATAATGCACGACGTACTGATAAACTGCTTGAAAATCTATTGGAATATGTGACGATCCACAAATAAAATCGACAAATAAATTGAGATACGATTGGAGCAGGAGTTTCTGTTTCCTGTGTGCGCTGTGCATTACACTGAAAAACTGTTTTGACCCCAATTTATTTCAGTGAGAACACTTTAACCTGAAGTTGCAGAGACTTTTATTTCAGTGTGCTGATGCACACAACTGAATCTGAATATTGAGTAGGGGGTGGGGCTTTCTATTTGCACATCATTCCCTCATAGCACACTACCGGTAAGAGAGGCGTGGCTAAGCACATTTCAGTCCAATCTAAAGTGCAGAAGCAGATGCTCAGTCTGAGGACTGAAGAATAATCAAACACAATTGTTTCTCTGTTGATTAACTTGCACAGATTAATTGTTCACTTCTTAAAGGGGTGGTCCACAATGGGTTTTTTAAGGTTTGATTGTGTTTATGGGGTGCCAAACAATGTGTTCGTGATTCATTTGTAAAAAATCACGTTATTTGTTCACATATCTTACCTTCATTTTATACAGCTACTGAGCGGTAAAGTCTAGATTGGATACGCGGCCGGCCGGAAGTGCGATGTGCACATTAATATAGCAGCATTTTTTTATGACACTGTATAACAATAATGAATATTTTTACAGAACTGTGACGGTTGGGTTTAGGGTTGGGGTGGGGGTAGGGGTTAAATAATACAATTTATTGGGTAATTTAATAGATAAGATAAATAAAACATCTACTGTTTTTACGCTTCTGTGACGGTTGGGTTTAGGGTTGGGGTGGGGTTAGACGATAATAAAATACAATAAATCAGAAATTTCATAAATAACATAAATAATTCTCGTTAACTTCCGGCCGCAAACGGATCCGATCTAGCAACAACCCTAGTGAGCTAACATGGAAACAACCATCATATTTCCTGGTTCCTCCTATAAGGCCCGCCCTCAAAGGGCTCTGATTAGTCAGCTAACCTAATGTGTTGTGATTGGCGGATTACATGCTTCACATGCCTCTCTTGCATGCTGTCTGTCAGACTGTCATGGCAAGCCGTTTTAGCAATAAATACCCCTTGCCGTACTATATTTATGGATAGTCAGAACAAAGGTTTAAATGCTAAAACGGTTTGCCATAGGCTGTAAATTGTCACGATCACCAGTGATCTTCTCCCCATAGATCGCTGGTTAACATGCACAAACACCCATGGACTACAAATCCACCATCACATGAACTACAACTCCATACATGCACTCCAATCACACACACACATGTTACTCATCTCCACTGATTGCACACACACCACTGGAGGATTGTCAAAGACTGATTACACACAATATTTAAGCAGCACAGACACTCACCCCAGGGCCGAGTCTTGTTGCCTGTTTACAGCTTCATTTCAAAGCGTTTCCTTGTCTTGTTTTTGCCGTGTTTTGACCTTCGCCTTGTTTTCCTGTTTCTCCCTGTCTGCTGCCATCCTTGTGACCATTTGCTTGCCTATTGACGACGATTCTGGATTTCCCACATACACCTGATTGTTCCTGTATTGATCTTTGCTTGCCTGACATCCTCTTTAATAAAGTCCTGCATACGGATCCGCAACCCTGTTGTCAGCGTTCTATCCTTGGTTACAGTTTCTGTCACGATCACCAGCGATCTTCTCCCCATAGATCGCTGGTGATCGTGACATTAAATAATGTCAGTGAGGCCGTATGAGTATGAGTTTGAGTCAGACACAGCTGGACCCATGCAAACGTGACTCTTGCGAGATGTTTCTGAATGGTATGTTTTTATTTCGTTCGTTGGTAAGAGGAGGAATGTGGTCAAGCCATCAGCATTTCATTTCAGCATCACATACTAGTGTATATAGTGAAATGGTGCATTATAAGGTGGCTGTAAAGTCTCTGTTTGTAACAGATAGCAGGTCAAATGGTCTACTTTGGTTTTCTGTTCACTCTCTGAGGTTTAACCACGTCATAAAAATGCAATCGTAATGACATTGTACTGTAGTGAGGCTAGGACAAATTAAACGCACTTCAGGTCTTTATAAAGAGTGTTTATGCTGAATAAATAAATGAAAATATACTGAGAGCATGGACAAACCTATTCTGAAAACAACACACTTTTGTAAATTTATAAATAATGAAACATGTTTCAGAAAAAGGAATAAATGATATAATGTGGTATTTTCTTTATTCTGAATAAAGCGGTTGATGAAATTACCCTAATAGTAATACACTATCACTATATAACCAATCACTCTGCTTTACTCTAGTATAGGCCAAAGGTGACAGGACACCGGGCTGTTCCGGTCCAATAAAAACAAAAAGGTTTTCCCCTCATCCACAATTTGTCGTTTTCTATCTACCCCATTTTCTCCTGTTCTAAATCCTAAATCCCTCTAAAAAAGAATAGAGGAACTCTTCTGAATCTGGCGCTGTGAAGTGTGTGATGATGACCAACCCTGCGCCCACATGATGCTTTTCCAGGCAATGGACGCTTTCCACCCCTGAGACTCCCTTCACACACAATTGTGTTCTTTACTGTACTGTAATGAACATTATTTTGCTTTACATATGATCTTTACGTTCTAATTTCTACATTTTTACATACAGTATGTTTATGTTTTTTTATGCTATAAACACCAACAACCTATTTTCTGCTTTGTTCATGTCATTGGTGTTTACAGTGTACCTGTTCCTCCTCTCAGCAGATTACTGTCACTGTCATGTTATATTGAAATGTAGACATAAGCCTAAAGAGCAAACAGCTTTAGATTTAGAACAAGTGTTGACATGGTTTATTCAAACATTTACCATTTTGAAAGACATGTTTGGGGGACGCAGTGGCGCAGTAGGTAGTGCTATCGCCTCACTGCAAGAAGGTCTCTGGTTTGAGTCTCGGCTGGGTCAGTTGGTGTTTCTGTGTGGAGTTTGCATGTTCTCCCCGTGTTGGTGTGGGTTTCCTCCGGGTGCTCCGGTTTCCCCCACAGTCCAAACACATGCGCTATAGGGGAAATAGGTAGGCTAAATTGTCCGTAGTGTATGAGTGTGAATGAGTGTGTGTGGATGTTTCCCAGAGATGGGTTGCAGCTGGAAGGGCATCCGCTGCATAAAACATGTGCTGGATAAGTTGGTGGTTTATTCCGCTGTGGCGACCCCGGAATAATAAAGGGACTAAGCTGAAAAAAAAATGAATGAATGAATGAAATGAAAGATGTGTTTGCCATTAGAGGCGAATGCTTCAATCTGATGTGTGTTTACGGCATTTTGAATGTTCCATTCTGAAGGGGGTGTGGGGCATTTAGCATTTTATGTGTGCAGTTATGAGAATTGTGTGTAGAGTTTTGAAAAAAATGGGCACTGTTTTGAAAACGTGTGTAAACAGCTGGAAAATACTGTAATATGAATCGCTCAACTGAATCTGTCGACCAGGGCCGGAGAAAGCCGAACTGCCGCTCTAGGCAAAGGACTATCACGCCGCCCCTCAAACGAAAGTGAAACCGGGGGGGGGTCTTTCGGGTGGGTTCGGGTTTAATTTCTATCATTTTAGACGGGCTCGGGTCGGGCCGGGCTTGGCTTAGCTGGCGCAGTAAATTAATAGTCATGTGATGCATTTCGATTAGCACGAGAAAGTAATCAAATCATTTGTTACAACATTAGAATCCATCCCTGCAAAGGTGAAACAAATGATGACAGAGAAGTGAAAAAGAGCGAGTTTTTGACTGTGGTCAGGTCAGCCGCCAGTCCAGAAGGAAAGGTTATTCTAGCCGCCAAGGTATTTCGGCGGTCACTCATACACTGCATATTACGGTAGAGCGCTAAACAGCAATGTATGTACAGCAAGCTGACAGGGAAGAGGACGAGGTCATTCGCTACATTGAAACTGCTGTCATGGAAAATTAAACGGATGTTCTTGGCAGGTAGAAGATGCAAACAATCTTACCCAAAACTTGCAAAATTAGCCAGATCAGAACTCTGCATCTCAGCCTAGCAGCTGCAGTAAAAGGTATTCGGTACGCAGCATCCTGAGCGCAGGACTGCGCTAAAGCCATTTACAGTGAATTCAATACCTGCACAAAAGCACATAGCCTAATCTTGGTGAGTAAAGGGTTTTTAAATTGTAAATAAATATTATTAAACCATAAAATCATAATGTATTATCTCTGCAATTTGCATACAGAAACAACCGCTCCACAGATGATGCTATTGCTTTCACCTTGCACACTGCTCTGTCTCACCTGGAAAACAAAAACACATATGTGAGAATGCTGTTTGTGGACTACAGCTCAGCATTCAACACCATAGTGCCTGCCAAGCTGGTGGTGAAGCTCCAGGCTCTGGGCCTACACAGCTCTCTGTGCAACTGGATCCTGGACTTCCTGTCAAGCAGACGCCAGGTGGTCAGAATGAACAACATCACCTCATCCACACTGATCCTCAACACTGGTGCTCCACAGGGCTGTGTTCTCAGCCCACTCCTGTACTCCCTGTACACACATGACTGTACATCCAAACACAGCTCCAATGTCATCGTTAAATTTGCTGATGACACAACGGTGGTGGGCCTAATCACCGATAATGATGAGACGGCCTACAGAGAGGAGGTGCACGCTCTGACGCAGTGGTGTCAGGAAAACCACCTCTCACTCAACATCAGCAAAACCAAGGAGCTGGTGGTGGATTTCAGGAGAGAGAAGAAAGAACACACTCCCATCACCATCAACGGGACACCAGTGGAGAGAGTCAGCACTTTCAAGTTTCTTGGAGTACACATCGCTGAGGATCTGACATGGACTGCCCACACAGACGCAGTGCTGAGGAAGGCACAACAACGTCTCTTCTTCCTCAGGCGTCTCAGGAGGTTTGGAATGAGCCCCCACATCCTCCGCTCGTTCTACACCTGCACTGTGGAGAGCATCCTCACTGGCTGCATCACCACCTGGTACGGAAGCAGCACCAGCAGCAATCGCAAAGGTCTACATAGGATTGTGCGAACTGCTGGACGTGTAGTAGGAGGTGAGCTTCCCTCCCTCCAGGACATCTACACCAGGAGGTGCATGAGGAAAGCCAAGAGAATCATCAGCGACTCCAGCCACCCAAGCCATAGACTTTTCTCTCTGCTACCCTCAGGCAGAAGGTTCCGCAGCATCCGGTCACGCACCAGCCGACTGAAGGAAAGTTTCTTCCCTCAGACTATCAGGCTGATGAACACTTAACACACCCCACACAAACTCTTCCATACCCCGCACTGCACACCGTCAAGATGTAGCATGCACTGCACTTTAACAAATCCATACTTAAAACAATACTGCCTACGTATCGCTGTCAACATTGCCAATTTTACATTGTCTTGTTTTTTTGTGAGTATGTTGTTGTATACTGCACTGTCTGTATCCTGCACTGTCTGTATTTTTGCACTGTCTGTATTTTTGCACTGTCTGTATTTTGCACTGTCTGTAT
>LR812541.1:56063187-56095687 GCA_903798195.1 Danio kyathit
CACAGTTGGCAATAACAGTCGATGATATCACAGTTGACAATAACAGTCGATGACGTCACAGTTGACAATAACAGTCGATGACGTCACAGTTGACAATAACAGTCGATGACGTCACAGTTGACAATAACAGTCGATGTTATCAGAGTTGACGATAACGGTCAATGATATCAGAATCAATGATACTGTAACAGTCAACGATATTACTACATTACGACATTGACGACATTAGAGTGGACGATGTCACAGTTGACAATAACAGTCGATGTTATCAGAGTTGACGATAACGGACAATGATATCAGAATCAATGATACTGTAACAGTCAACGATATTACTACATTACGACATTGACGACATTAGAGTGGACGATGTCACAGTTGACAATAACAGTCGATGTTATCAGAGTTGACGATAACGGACAATGATATCAGAATCAATAATACTGTAACAGTCGACGATATTAGATTTGACTACATTAGAGTGGACGATGTCACCGTTGACAATAACAGTCGATGATATTAGGGTGGACGAGGCGTCATTATTCTTCTCTCATTAATGTTTAGAATACATTAATACATTACAACTTGATTATAATGCAATTTTGAATATCACATAAATAGATCTTGAGTCAATAATGTTTATAAAAACAAAACGTTTTATTTTATTTTTTGCTTTTTTACCCCAGTGCTCACTTGTTTTACTTACTCAGTAAAGCACATGGAAGTTTATTCTGCATTAAACAGTATACTGTATAATATTGTGAAATGCTGAACCTGTGATCTGCTGTTCATCAGGAGATGGTGACTCCGTCCAAACAGGAAGAGGAAGTGGACACGGAAACACTGAAGGAATACCAGCAGTTTCTGACTCTGGAGAAGCTCATTCTGAAGGACATGAACATCCAGAGCGAGACACAGCAGACCTGTAACACCATAAACACACCATCTGCAACTACACCAGCACATGCTTGAATGCTTGCTTTTAAACGCCGTTTGCCATTAAAGGCACAGTTCACACAAAAATCTAAAAAGCCTGTCTTCTGTTGAACACAATGGATGATATACTGAAGGATAAATGAAGCCTTTGACTTCTAGTACTTCTTTTGTTTCTACTATGAATGTTACCGCAAAAAATGCTTTAATTGTTCAGAGTTTTTGTCTTGTTTCTGCTCCAAACATTTAAAGATTCTTTAATCAAGAAGCATTTTATTAGACAAGCAAACCATATAATGTAGTTTTCAGATATAATGAGTCAAAATGAAGAGAGTTTTTCATTAAAACAAGCAGAATAATCTGCCAATGTGGGAAGCAGAATAATACTTTTAGATTTAACAAGATTATTCTGCTTGTTTTATTGAAAAACACTTCATTTTGACTCATTCATTCATTCATTTTCTTTTCGGCTTAGTCCTTTTATTAATCTGGGGTCGCCACAGCGGAATGAACCGCCAACTTATCCAGCATATGTTTTACGCAGCGGAAGCTCTTCCAGCTGCAACCCATCTCTGGTAAACACCCATACACACTCATTCACACTCATACACTACGGACAATTAGCCTACCCAATTCCCCTATAGCGCATGTGTTTGGACTGTGGGGGAAACCGGAGCCTTCTTGCTGTGAGGCGACAGCACTACCTACTGCGCCACTACGTCGCCCATTTTGACTCATTATTTCTGAACACAAGACTGTATTTTATTCTTGTCTATAGAAAATGCTGACTGATTTAATAATTTTGAGATATTTGGATCAGAAACAAGACAAAAGCTCTGAGTAAGAGAAGCATTATTTGCAGTGCAGGGAGTGTTTTGTTCTGACCTTGAAGATGATTCCTCCTCAGGTTACTTCGTCTTCATTTCCCCTCCGCGGCGTAATCAAACCCGCTCTTAATTCAGCACTTCACCGCAGATCTATAACAGCTCATACTGACACACACACACACACACACACACACACGCAATATTGATTCAATCCACCTCTTTGTCAAGAGAATACGTGACAAGAATTCACTAGTGAACTTTATACTTTATAACTTAATATTGTGATGAAACATGGTGTGGAAAAGCTAGTTTACACATAAAAATACATAAATGTCTCCAGTTCATTACCAGTGTTGGGGGAAATGGGCGATATTAGAGTTGACTACATTAGAGTGGACGATATCACATTTGGCAATAACAGTCGATGATATCAGAATCAATGATACTGTAACAGACGACGATAATAGAGTTGACTACATTAGAGTGGACGATATCACAGTTGACAATAACAGTCGATGATATCAGAGTTGACGATAACAGTCGACGTTATGAGAGTTGACAATAACAGTCAATGATAACAGAATCAATAATACTGTAACAGTCAACGATATTACTACATTACGACATTGACTACATTAGAGTTGACGATATCACAGTTGGCAATAACAGTCGACGTTATCAGAGTTGACAAAAACAGTCGACGTTATGAGAGTTGACGATAACAGTCAATGATATCAGAATCAATAATACTGTAACAGACGACGATATTAGAGTTGACTACATTAGAGTGGACGATATCACATTTGGCAATAACAGTCGATGATATCACAGTTGACAGTAACAGTCAATAATATCAGAATCAATAATACTGTAACAGTCGACGATATTACTACATTACGACATTGACTACATTAGAGTTGACGATATCACAGTTGACAATAACAGTTGATGATATCAGAGTTGACAATAACAGTCAATGATATTAGAATCAATGATACTGTAACAGTCGACGATATTAGAGTTGACTACATTAGAGTGGACGATATCACAGTTGACAATAACAGTCGATGATATCACAGTTGACAATAACAGTCGATGATATCAGAGTTGACGATAACAGTTAATGATATCAGAATCAAAGATACTGTAACAGTCGACGATATTAGAGTTGACTACATTAGAGTTGACGATATCACAGTTGGCAATAACAGTCGATGATATCAGAGTTGACGATAACAGTCTATGATATCAGAATCAATAATACTGTAACAGTCGACGATATTACTACATTACGACATTGACTACATTAGAGTTGACGATATCACAGTTGACAATAACAGTCGACGTTATGAGAGTTGACAATAACAGTCAATGATATCAGAATCAATGATACTGTAACAGTCGACGATATTAGAGTTGACTACATTAGAGTGGACGATATCACAGTTGACAATAACAGTCGATGATATCACAGTTGACAATAACAGTCGATGATATCAGAGTTGACAATAACAGTCAATGATATCAGAATCAATAATACTGTAACAGTCGACGATATTAGAGTTGACTACATTAGAGTGGACGATATCACAGTTGACAATAACAGTCGATGATATCAGAGTTGACAATAACAGTCGATGATATCAGAATCAATAATACTGTAACAGTCGACAATATTACTACATTACGACATTGACTACATTAGAGTTGACGATATCACAGTTGACAATAACAGTCGATGATATCAGAGTTGACAATAACAGTCAATGATATCAGAATCAATAATACTGTAACAGACGACGATATTAGAGTTGACTACATTAGAGTTGACGAGATCACAGTTGACAATAACAGTCAACGTTATCAGAGTTGACGATAACAGTCAATGATATCAGAATCAATAATACTGTAACAGACGACGATATTAGAGTTGACTACATTAGAGTTGACGATATCACATTTGGCAATAACAGTCGATGATATCACAGTTGACAATAACAGTCGATGATATCAGAGTTGACGATAACAGTCTATGATATCAGAATCAATAATACTGTAACAGTCAACGATATTACTACATTACGATATTGACTACATTAGAGTTGACGATATCACAGTTGACAATAACAGTCGATGATATCACAGTTGACAATAACAGTCTATGATATCAGAATCAATAATACTGTAACAGTCAACGATATTACTACATTACGACATTGACTACATTAGAGTGGACGATATCACAGTTGACAATAACAGTCGATGATATCAGAGTTGACGATAACAGTCAATGATATCAGAATCAATAATACTGTAACAGACGACGATATTAGAGTTGACTACATTAGAGTGGACGATATCACAGTTGACAATAACAGTCGATGATATCACAGTTGACAATAACAGTCGACATTATCAGAGTTGACGATAACAGTCTATGATATCAGAATCAATGATACTGTAACAGTCGACGATATTAGAGTTGACTACATTAGAGTGGACGATATCACAGTTGACAATAACAGTCGATGATATCACAGTTGACAATAACAGTCGATGATATCAGAGTTGACAATAACAGTCAATGATATCAGAATCAATAATACTGTAACAGTCGACGATATTACTACATTACGACATTGACTACATTAGAGTGGACGATATCACAGTTGACAATAACAGTCGATGATATCACAGTTGACAATAACAGTCGATGATATCAGAGTGGACGATAACAGTCAATGATATCAGAATCAATGATACTGTAACAGTCGACGATATTAGAGTTGACTACATTAGAGTGGACGATATCACAGTTGACAATAACAGTCGATGATATCACAGTTGACAATAACAGTCGATGATATCACAGTTGACCATATATATATAGTATACCAGTGTTGGGGGAAATGCAACACGTTACGTAATAATAAAGTAGCAAGTAACACATAATTTTAAAAATATTGAGTAATATGTTATTTTTAGGGTGGCACGGTGGCTCAGTGGTGTCCCACTGTCGCCTCACAGCAAGAAGCTCGCTGGTTTGAGTCTCGGCTGGATCAGTTGGTGTTTCTGAGTTTGCATGTTCTCCCCGTGTTGGCGTTGGTTTCCTCCGGGTGCTCCAGTTTCCCCCACAGTCCAAACACATGCGCTATAGGGGAATTGATGAACTAAACTGGCCGTAGTGTATGATCTGTGATTATGCAAATTAGATTTAAGCGCAAAACTGGAATATTTGTAAATAATTCAGCTTTTCTCTCTAATGAGAAACAAAACAGAATAAACTCATCAGCTGTAAATGTACAGAAAAAAAACAATGTGAACTTCTATAAAGACGTGTTTGGACATTCACTTCTGAATGCAGAATTATCCAAACACCTGTGGAAATTTCGCTGCATGAAAGACTCGTGACAGCAGATTAACCTGCTGCTTAAATCTACAATAATGTAGGAAATGAAATATGGCAGAAATGTGGATGATGTGTTGAGACGATTGACAGGGCTCATAACTAAGCAGCAGAACGCTCCGTTAATGAAGAAGCAGTTTGTCCCAAAGCTTGCACACTCAAAAGTATGTACTTCACAGATAATGTACATACTTATAGGACGTAGTAGAAGTATGCAAATAGGAACGCAGCACAGATCTTAAACACTGCAACTTTTAATGCCTGCGCAGTAGGCTACACTGGAGGTGCTTGAGCTGGCTGAAAATTAGTCCCAATGCATACACCCTATATTTGTGCATTAATTCACTATAACTCAAGCTCAATTTTTGCTTTCTGTCTGTTTGCATGAAGCCTCATGTCAGTTCATGAAGGAAACAATCACATCTTCTGTTTTATCCAGCTGCATTAGACGTCTATCTCCACGCTTTCTGTCTTTAATCTCTTCCCGTTGGCCAAACAAAGGCAGTTTTGAGTAAATCTGGCTGAGTTTCAGCCCTGATAAAGCCCTTCTCCTTCAAGCTCCGTCTGCTGCTCTGACAGACGTGTAATTTTACAGCCTTTACCAGCAGAAATGGGCCTGATTTTACAGTATAAATGCTCTTAATGCGTGATGATTATGAAGTGACGGCCAATCAAAGGTCATCTCTACAGGAGAGCCAATCAGAGGGCTCGGTTTGACATCAAAGGGTCTCTGGGACATGATTTAGCCAATCAGACGTGTGAAGTTCAGCCAAATGTTGACAGACGGTCTGGATGTTTATCAGAGAGCGCAGGTGTGCAGAAATCAGCTCACAATCACATTTATTCACAGTATACCTGCAGGAAAACCAGAATATTACACACTTTCCTGAAGGTTTCATCAAGATACCTGAAGAACGTCATTTAAATCTCCTCTCATCACATATAGAGAAATCTGATACACTGAAATAATTACATAAGACACACTATAAAATACTGTGTTCCAGATGATCAATTTGTGTTGAGACAACATGAAGATATTAAGTTAACCTATTAGTTTCTACAAATTTAAGTGAACTGAACATAATTAGGTTATCCTACCAAATAGCTCAAGGATTGTGTTGTTTCAGCTCATTTTCAGCTCAAGCAAACGTTGTTTTTTGAGTGTACAATTAATATTTGGATTTCACTTATATAAAATATATGCAACATACTGTATATTTAGAGACACACACATAAATATAAATATATATACAAACACACACGCTCACCGGCCACTTTATTAGGTACACCTGTCCAACTGCTCGATAACACAAATGTCTAATCAGCTAATCACAGGGCAGCAGCTCAATGCTTTAGGCATGTAGACATGGTCAAGACGATCTGCTGCAGGTCAAAGCGAGCATCAGAATGGGGAAGAAAGGGGATTTAAGAGACTTTGAACGTGGCATGGTTGTTGCTGCCAGACGGGCTGCTCTGAGTATTTCAGAAACTGCTGATCTACTGGGATTTTCACGCACAACCATCTCTAGGGTTTACAGAGAATGGTCCGACAAAGAGGAAATATCCAGTGAGCGGCAGTTCTGTGGGCGCAAATGCCTTGTTGATGCCAAAGGTCAGAGGAGAATGGCCAGACTGGTTCCAGCTGATAGAAAGGCAACAGTAACTCAAATAAGCACTCGTTACAACCGAGGTCTGCAGAAGAGCATCTCTGAACACACAACACGTCCAACCTTGAGGCGGATGGGCTACAGCAGCAGAAGACCACACCGGGTGCCACTCCTGTCAGCTAAGAACAGGAAACTGAGGCTACAATTCACACAGGCTCACCAAAACTGGACAAGAGAAGATTGGAGAAACGTTGCCTGGTCTGATGAGTCTCCATTTCTGCTGCCACATTCGGATGGTCGGCTCAGATTTTGGCCTCAACAACATGAAAGCATGGATCATCCTGCCTTGTATCAGCGGTTCAGGCTGGTGGTGGTGGTGTAATGGTGTGGGGGAGATTTTCTTGGCACACTTTGGGTTCATTAGTACCAATTGAGCATCAACGCCACAGCCTACCTGAGTATTGCTGCTGACCATGTCCATCCCTTTTTAGATTAGATTCAACTTTATTGTCATTACACATGTACAAGTACAAGGAAACGAAATGCAGTTTAGGTCTAACCAGGAGTGCAATAGCAGCAAGTGCAGGATACAGGTATAAGTTATAAAGTGCAGTTATAGAAAAACTATGGTGATATTTACAAATGGATGTACTATGAACATTATATACAGGTTGTATTAGCTATGAACAGAGATTTACAATAGATAGATAGATAGATGTATAGATTGCTATTAATAATCAGAAGTATGCAGATATATAAACATAATTACAAATGTATATGTACAGTGGGTGTGTACATAATTACAAATGTATATGTACAGTGGGTGTGTACATAATTACAAATGTACATGGGTATGTACAGTTCAAATAAATGAATCAGTGCAATGAATATGTGCAATTTTTAAATGTGCAAATGTTAAATAGTGCAGTGATTATGAGGAGTCCGAGTTATGAGGATAGTGGGGGTGTATCAGGGGGGCAAAGAGTCAGTGGGTGGCAGAGTTCAAAAGGGAGACAGCTCTGGGAAAAAAGCAGTTCCTTAGTCTGCTGGTATTTGTCCGGGGGAGCCTGAAGCGCCTGCCAGAAGGCAGGAGAGAAAACAGTCTGTGAGCAGGGTGAGAGGAATCTTTAAGAATACTGCGTGCTCGGCGCAGACAGTGTTTCCTCTGGATGTCCTCTATGGCTGGCAGTGTGGTCCCTGTGATGCGTTGGGCAGTTTTCACCACCCGCTGCAGTGCCTTACGCTCCGCAACAGAGCAGCTTCCATACCAGACTGTGACACAGTTCGTCAGGATGCTTTCTATTGTGCAGCGGTAGAAGTTCACCAAGACGGCTGATGACAGCTGGTTCTTCTTAAGTTGCCTTAAGAAAAATAGGCGCTGGTGAGCCTTCTTGACCAGGCTGGAGGTGTTGGTGGTCCAGGAAAGGTCCTTTGAGATGTGGGTCCCCAGGAACTTGAAGGATGAGACAGGCTCGACGGCCATCCCATTGATGTGGATGGGATCATGTGAGCCTGTTCGTCCCTTCCTGAAGTCCACAATGAGCTCCTTGGTCTTGTCGGTGTTAAGGAGCAGATTATTGTCGGTGCACCAAGTGGCCAGATGCTGTATCTCCTCCCTGTAGGCAGTCTCATCATTGTTGCTGATTAGACCAATCACTGTGGTGTCATCTGCAAATTTGATGATGGTGTTAGAACTGTTCACAGGCCTACAGTCGATGGTAAAAAGGGAGTAGAGGAAGGGGCTCAGCACGCAGCCCTGTGGTACACCAGTGTTGAGTGTGACGGTGGAGGAGCAGATGTGGCCTGATCTAACATTCTGAGGTCTGTTAGTCAGAAAGTCCATAACCCAGTTGCAGAGAGACGTGTCGATATCCAGGTCTCGAAGTTTGATCATTAACTTAGAGGGTATGACAGTGTTGAATGCTGAGCTGAAGTCAACAAACAGCATTCGTGCATAAGTGTTTTTATTGTCCAGGTGTGTGAGTACAGAGTGCAGTGCTATGGAGACTGCATCTTCTGTGCTCCTGTTGCCACGGTAGGCAAACTGATGTGGGTCCAGTGTGGATGGCAGAGAGTCTTTCAGATGTGCCAGGACCAACCGCTCGAAGCACTTCATGATGATGGGTGTAAGTGCTACAGGGCGGTAGTCATTTAGGCATGTTGGGCTGGAGTGTTTCGGCACTGGCACAATAGAGGTGGTTTTAAAGCATGTAGGCACAGCTGCTAGGTTAAGGGACAGGTTGAAAATGTCTGTGAATACCCCAGCGAGCTGTTCTGCACATGCTTTGAGGACGCGCCCAGGAATACCGTCTGGTCCAGCAGCCTTACGCACATTGATCCGACTCAGTGCGGTGTGGACTTCTGAGGAGGTGAGTGTGATGGGTGAGTGGTCGGTTGAGGAAGTGATCCGGGTGTAGGGTTCTTTATTGTCTCTTTCAAAGCGGGCATAAAAGTCATTAAGCTCGTTCAGGAAGGAGACATTTGTGGCTGTGGGTGTGGAATGGCTGGGTTTGTAGTTGCTGATGGCCTGTATGCCCTGCCACATGCGCCGAGGATCAGAGTTGGAAAAGTGCTCCTCTAGCTTTAGCTTGTAACAGTGCTTGGCCTTTTTGATGCCCCTCTTCAAATTAGCCCTGGAAGTGCTGTAGGCCTGTGCATCCCCTGATCTGAAGGCAGTGTTGCGTGCCTTCAGCAGGAGGCGCACCTCCTTGTTCATCCATGGCTTTTGATTTGGGTATGTGGTGATCTGTTTCTGGGTTGTAACACTGTCTATGTTGGTGTTGATGTATTCCAGAACAGAGGAAGTGTAGCTGTCAATGTCTGTGCGAGAGCCACATGTGGCCTGGGAAGCAAACATACTCCAGTCAGTGTGTTGAAACCTGTCCTGGAGTGTGAAGTCTACCCCCGCTGGCCACACTTTGATGGTCCTCACTGATGGCTTCACACGGTTGATGAGGGGTGAGTATTTGGGGCTGAGGAACAAAGAAAGATGATCTGATTGACCCAGGTGGGGGAGGGGGGTCACAGCGTAGGCTTCAGCCATGTTTGTGTATACATGGTCCAACGTTTTGTTTCCTCGTGTGTGACAGAAAATGTTTTGATGGAATTTGGGGAGCACTGTCTTTAAGTTTGAGTGATTAAAATCCCCTGCAACAATAAAAGCAGCCTCCGGGTGAGCAGTCTGTTGTTTGCTGATGGCTGCATGAAGTTCTTTCATTGCCAACTTAGCATCAGCATCGGGAGGAATATAGGCGGCAGTAATGATAGTTGAGGTGAACTCGCGTGGCAGATAAAAGGGTCTGCATTTGACCATCAGAAATTCCAGGTTAACAGAGCAATGTCTCCCAACGATGACAGAGTTTGTGCACCAAGCTTTGTTAATATAAATGCATAATCCTCCGCCTCGGGTCTTACCGGAGTCATCCGCCGTTCTGTCTGCTCGGAATGTGTGATGCTCAGTTAAAGATACAGCGTTGTCTGGTATCCCGCTGTTTAGCCATGTTTCTGTGAAAATCATGACATTACAGTTCCATAATCTTTTGCTGTGGTTGATGCGCAGTCGAATCTCATCCATTTTGTTCACCAGGGACCGTACATTGGCGAGGAAGATGCTGGGTAAAGACAGCCGGTGTGGTGTTAGCTTTAGCTTAGCTCTTAGCCCGCCGCGCTTCCCCCGTCTTTGTTTACGGTCGCGCCGCCGCCTTCGAGCACTTCCGCCCGGCCGGGCAGAGCGCTCAGCCTCGGGTGTTCTGGCGATGTCCGGAATGAGTCGTAGATTGCTGATAAAACTGTCCGAAATGCACAAACCAATATCCAAAATCTCCTGTCGGGTGTACGATGTAAAGGCATTACTGTTCTGCACGAACAGACCCGAAATGAGCAGGAAAAACACTGCATAACTGCAGAAACTGGAGAGACGCTGAGCCTCGCGATGTGTACGCGCCGCCATCTTGGTCATTTATGACCACAGTGTCTCCATCTTCTGATGGCTACTTCCAGCAGGATAACGCACCATGTCATAAAGCTCCAATCATCTCAGACTGGTTTCTTGAACATGACGATGAGTTCACTGTACTCAAATGGCCTCCACAGTCACCAGAGCTCAATCCAATAGAGCACCTTTGGGATGTGGTGGAACGGGAGATTGGCATCATGGATGTGCAGCCGACAAATCTGCAGCAACTGTGTGATGCTATCATGACAATATGGAGCAAAATCTCTGAGGAATATTTCCAGCAGCTTGTTGAATCTCTGCCATGAAGGATTAAGGCAGTTCTGAAGGCAAAAGGGGTCCAACCCGTTACTAGTAAGGTGTACCTAATAAAGTGGCCGCTGAGTGTATGTACATATTTGTAATTCCAATAGTTTAAAAAATATATATAAGTATCGATTTTTGCAATTTTTCAAAATATATCTAACAGAAATGTCAGATATGTGATTTGCATGTATTATCAGATTTCTATGTGGGCAAATGCACATGCCAGAAATGAGTTTTGGCAGCCTCACCTGATATTTCAGCCTGCCGTTGATGCATCACAGATCACCAGCTAATGTTCTAGTGATGAATTACAGGAACGCTAGCAAGCGAAACATGAATCCGGAGGAAAAACGTGACTCATTGTAGCTGACGGTGCTCATCTGCAAATAAACAGAGCTAAATATATATCCAGACATTTGGAGAAGAACAGGCCAGTCTGCAGGGCTGCATGAAACATACACTTTAATGTGATCTCAATATCAGTACAAAGAAGATCTGCTTTAGTCATACGTTCATCTCAGCGTAACCTTTACAAAACAAACAAACAGGGGAATGTTTTATCAAAGCAGCTCACCCTGACCCTGGATCAGGAGACCAGATTAAACACTTGACTGGTCACTATAAATATGCAGTAATACACATTTCAGAAGCATGCATATTGAAATCAATTGAGTTAAATGTTGACATATTTCTTAACGCATAACAATCCTGTTGCTCATGATTATTATTCATGCTGTTTGAATCTAGTGGGACCGTCCAGAAACAGAACAAAAACAAGCCTTCCTTATACTCACTGCATTTAGTGATTTGGGGAAACAGCTGAGAACACAAAATATAGATTTCTTTTAATCCAAAATATTTGAGTTTTCTCTATATATCAAATCTTTAGCTCTTTTAGTCAACAGACTAGAGCATTTCAGCTGTGGAGAAGCACAATCAGAAACCAACAGCTCGAGTAAAGATTGAGTCTTAACATTCACAAGACCTGCAACATCTACAACCGAGCCATAAACGCGAGCAGCTGCCAAATGGAACACAACAGAAATTCACTGTAATTAAAATAATCTCTATCTACACGCATAAATACGTCCCGCTGTGGGAGACTCTGAGAAACACTTTATTATTTTTGACCGTAAAGCTTTTGACCATGCAATGCTCAAGTTTCCTGCACGTGACCATAAAATTCCCCCCCGTTCTGTGACTGTGGGTTATATAATTATACAGATCCAACAATATACACATACATATATTTAAGGCTGATCTACAGGCCGAATACTACAAGGTAGCTGATGAACAATTAAATACGCACAAACTCAAGTGTGTCATACATATTCTGACTACACTCATACACACACATACGCATGTCTGTTAAATACTGATGAGCTTGTATCCCTGGACTGCGGAGAATGATGCATTTATGCATATAATGATGTCATTGTGTTGCCATGGTGACCACATTTAGATTGCGTTTTTACTTTCGACTGGAATTGAGTGTGTTTAGGGTGCACGCATTCGAAAGCCAAGAGTCAGCAACTTTAAGTTACGTTTAATTAAAAAAATTAATGTTCCTCTGTTAAAGTTCTGCCTAACTATTATTAAATATTTATTTTACTATTTACTACTATGTCCGTAGCTTGTTTAGGGGACGTTTAAAGTATTTTTACAAGGAGAAAGATTAAAACTCAAACAGTTGCTGTTTTAATCTCATAAAACCAAAATCAACTAGACCAGCAGCATCAGTCACTCCCTGATTGAAAATGAGCTCGGGTGCCTGAAAATGCTCTTAGAAAGCCACATTCATGCAAAATCACTCCAACACACATGCTCGAAAGGTAAAAGGTCGTTAAAAACCTTAATTAGCTGGTTCAAGTGCACTTTATTAGAATGTCCCTTTCCAAGAGCAAGATTAGAGAACCCTGGATGAGAATGTACGGTAATGATTTAACATATAGAGAAAGGGAGGTGCAATGATCTGAAGTTACTACTTAAATCCACATCACTAGGTAATTTTGGCATTTGAGACCCCCAGATGTTATGTAGTGTAGGGTTGGGGTTAGGTAAGTCTGGCCAATCCTACTCCTGGTGATCTGCTTCTTTAAGCGAATGCCAAGACTCTGATTAGGTGGTTGGAGCAAGGACTCCAGGAGCAGGACTGGACAACCATGGAGATTAAGGAGTAAGTTCAGGATATAAAGCCGCAGTCACACTAGAGTTTGAGCGAAAAGGGGCGGGATTAAACAAGATGATTAGACATTAATAAAGCGAGCGATTGCTCCATGTTTTACAGTTCTGTTCAGAGAGGTCATGTTTTGATCCTGGATTGGTCTCACGCAGTCAAGTGATGCGATTTCGCATGTCAGAGTTCACGAAGCTTGAACTTTACACCGCAGCGAAATGCGAAACTCGACGCATGACCCTGCGTTTCCGGTATGACGCATTCGTGTGCGTATGAATGGAAGTCTATGGAGGGAAAAGTCCAGTGTGACCGCGGCTTAACTTTCAGAGTTGTGGGAGTAGAGTGCAGGAATCTGAATGTGCCAGGTAACATCATCTAAATAGATCATCTGCATTTGAGACTCCTGATGAAAGTTTGGGGGTAAGGTACTCAACCCTACTCCTGGTGCACCCAATTCCTTGATTATCTTGTTAAAGTGTGTTTAAATAGAGCTTAAGCTGAAGGTGGCCTTCCTTCAGCAGAACAGGACACACCTGTGTTGGGTAACACTTTATTTTGATGGTCCATTTGAGTATTTGTAGACTGTCTGCTTAATACCTGCTGATACTGCTCCTTCAACAGACATTTAACTGACTAGAAGAAACTTACATGCAAGTACATTTCAATTTACACTAACCCTAACCCCAACCTAACAGTCTACTTACAATGTTGTATATAGTAATATAGCTGTATTCACTATCTGTTTTTTGTCCTGTCTCTGTAATTCTGTTGCACTGTAGAAGCTCTGTCACCAAAACTAATTCCTCGTATGTGTGAACATACCTGGCAATAAAGCTCTTTCTGATTCTGATCTAATGAGAATTAGTTGGCAGGTAGATGAAATGTAACTTAAATTCAACAAACGGACCATCTAAATGTATGACCGTATTGGGATCTGGAACTACTGGCCAATATCACCTCACTAGACCATCTGTGTTCAGGAGCCCTGGTGTAGGGGTGGGGTTGTGATGTTTGGTACTCAGTGCTACTCCTGGTGATATACCTCCTCTTTATCGTAAGACTTTGATTTGCTGGTTTAAGAGTACTTGGAGGGTTGGAGCAGGGACTCCAGGAGCAGGACTGAAGATCTTTATTTTAGGATTAAAGTTTGATGATATAACTTTTAGTGTTTTTGGAGTGGAGTGCAGGAATCTTAAACTACCAGGTAACACCATCTAGCATCATCTAACTAGATCATGGGAGTCCAAACTCGGTCCTGGAGGGCCGATGTCCTGCAGAGTTCAGCTCCAACTTGCTTCAACACACCTGCCAGGACGTTTATTGCATAGCTTAAGACCTTGATTAGCTAGTTCATGTGTGTCTGAGGGCGTACTCACACTATGTACAGTTGCGTTGAACCGGGCCGAAGCACGCTTGTCCCCCCTCCCGTCTCCCCCGACGGCCCGCACTCACATTACATTCGGGCCTGGGCACACTTACGTCATCAATGATGCGCTGTTCAGTTTAGGAAGAGAAGCGCTCTCGCTCAGCACAGTGGAGATTTCTTTAGTTATATCGTTTAAGTGGTTTGATATGCGGTGACACACAGTCAAATATTTCACTGAACAGATCAGCCACCTTTGACGCTCATAAAGTCCTCGAGCTGCAGGAATTAGGAGGTTTGCTGAAGCTGCAGCTGTCGTGCAGTGAGGGGTTTGCGTCTTTAATAAACTACAACAGTTTGCGTTCATTGAACAGTACGATTGATTAATTAATCTATATCAAATAGTCCCTTAAAAGTCACGTCTCGCTTTCAGTTTCGGGCTCGGGCGCGTTTTGCACTCACACTGTAAGCGTACCGCGCCTGAGCCCAAGTGAACTGCGCTCTGGCACACCTCTTCCAACCGGGCCAGGGCCAGCCAAAGTGTACCGTGCCTGAGCCCGATTCAGAGCACTCACACTACTCAAACGATCCGGGAAACGGGCCTGGGCACGGTACGGATAGCATAGTGTGAGTACGTCCTGAGGTTGGAGCTGCAGAACACTGGACCTCCAGGACCGAGTTTGACCACCCCTGAACTAGATTATCTGCTTTTGAAAATCCCAAAGGATTGGGGGTAAGGTACTCAGTCCCACTCCTGGTGAACCAAGACCTTGAGTATCTAGTTTAATCTAGTGGGTTTAAATGGAGCTGAAGCTGAAGGTGGCCTTGCTGGAGAAGGAGAGAACACCCCTGTGGTTAAGATGCAATGGTTAGGACAGTGTGAGGGCCCTGCTATGTTTCAAACTAAAATCTCTCCGTTAATGATTGTACAGGTGCAGATACACCTGTACAGCTCTGCTACTCCACTCTCCAGTGTATTCATGTGGCTAGTATTTCTTGTGTTGGATGATATTGTCCTGTCTGAACCCCGTGGGTATGAGATACAGATCAGGTGGATAAACAGTGGATAAACTCCAAAACATGCCCACTGATTGCATAATTTTCACAGACCAATGGTACAGTAGCTCAAAGGTCTTTAGCCAAAATGAACTCGCCACAAAAGTTTGCTTTGCTGAGTTGTTTCAAATTGCATAAACTCAAACAGAACTTTGTTTCAGCCTGGTTTTGTTTGAAATGATGATTCAGTTTGTTTTTGTTCGAAGTATGGGGCCTTTAGGAATTAAACGTCTAGAAAATTGGGAGTTGGGGTCTGAAAGTACCGGCCATAGCTTTTCAGGAGCAGGACTGGACACTTCTGAGTTAGGGTGTACGTCTAGTATATAACTTTCAGAATTTTGAACACTGCAGAATGCAGGATTCTCAAACTACCAGGTAACACCACCTAACTAGATCATCTGCATTTGAGACTCCTGAGGAAAGCTTAGGAGACAGGTACTCAACCTCACTCCTGACGAACCCAAGACCTTGATAACCAGTCACAGTGTGTTTAAATAGAGCTGAAGCTGGCCTTCTTTGAGCAGGACAGGGAACATCAGGGTTAGGGGGTGAGGGTTAGTTCAGAATAAAGGTATACATTTAAAGTTTAGGGATCTGGGATCTCAAAGTAACATCCACTCTCTAAGATAATCTGCATTTTAGATGACTGAAATAGAGTTTAGATTCATAGTGTTGAGTTTAGGTTAGGGTACTCAATCCTGATCTACTTCTTTAAGTAAACCCTAAGCCCTTGATGAGCTGGTTCAAGTGTGTCTACAGGGTTGAATCTGGTTCAAGCCAGATTTCATTAAGCAGTATTGAGTAATCCTGGTTTATGACCTGGGATCTATCTGTAGTACCTAGTTCTCCCACTGTAAGGCTTCACGCCTGTACCTGAACGAGCCATACCTCTAACAGCAGGCCCCATAAGTGCATTGGTTTATAATGTTATGTACCTCCGTAGAAAGTAAAAAGCTCTCGCTGTCGTAAGCACCACCTTAACACAATGAAGGCACCTGGTGCACCCCTAGGGGTTCAATGACTTCTTCTCATAAGAAGAAAAACAAGAGATCAACAACACAGAGACCAAGAGACAAACAAAACACAAATCAGACGTGAGGAATGTCTTCTTGTACATGCATCCCATAGGAGCAAGAACGTTCCATGTCTCTAGGGATGCACCACCACATATCGACTGTCCTGCAAAAGAGTCAGTACCCTAGGTTGAGCTTATTCTTGTTGAGTTCCCGCTCCAGGTTTCCGATAAGCGTGTCGATGCTCTCCTGCAGATCCCGTAGGTTGACTCTATTGCTCAGTACTGGGCTGATGTCCTGGATCTTCATGTAGGCCTGGTAGGTGTGCTCTTTGGGTCGGTGCTCCATGTGACCTGGCAGGATCTCGTCGCAGGAGCTAATAGACAGCGGTTCCTCTATTTGTAACCTGTCTAATCCTCCTGTCTCGTCTTCATCACTCTCCTCTTCCTCCTCCTCCTCCTCCTCGATCTGCATTTCCTCAACCCTCTCCACTGCCTCCTCCACCTCAGGAAACTCCTGTTCATCTGCAGTACTCTTCGGTAGGTCCTCCTGGCCTGTGTTTGGAGGATCTTCGCTGGGAACATCGTCATAGTCGGCCTCCTCCATGCTGGTCTGCTGCAGGTACGAGTCCTGGCATCCGCTCCAGTCTCCGGCGTAGCGGTTACTGGGACTGTCTAATCGACCCGCTCGGGGCCGCAGTACTCCAGTCATGTGCACCTCGGTGAGATTCAGCACCTGCGGACGCTCTTTCCTCCTTCGTACAGCAGCCGCTGCCGTTGGAACTGGAGATGAAGGTTTACCATGAGCATCCACAACTACAACAGAAAGAAAAACAATGGGTTGAATGATTTGATTGCAGGTCCCATGAAATTAACATAAAAAATGTAGATGTTAGTTTCAGTCTGTTAGTTTTAAGGATATCTATTAGCTAGTGTGCTACAAAACTAAATTTGCAGTTAGAAAATATAAAACTAATATGAACATCCAGTTTGCAGTTTTTCACTTCCACCTAAGTGGATCAACAATTTTTTTTCATGCCACCTCATACTTTAGTTTTTCATCGAATCTTGACCAATCAAATGAACTCTTTCTGACATACCCCGCCCCTTCTCATTTGCATTTCATCTGGCAGAGCTGTGATAAAAACTAAATGCTATTGGCTGTTTTTAAAGGGGAGGATCTACTCTTATGTCCCGCCCTCTCTTCATGTTTCAGTTGAGATTACGTCAAACATTGAATAACATATTGCCAAATTGAATTCCACTCAAAATTAAAACTGCAATCTAAACATCCTCTGCAGTCACCATGGCAACATAATGACATCATTCTGTTTCTAAATACAAAGCGACAACCTCCCGCTCTCCCTGACTAATTATCTCAGACAAACACAGAACACTCAATCACTGCAGCGCTTTGTCATTTTCTCCAAAAATAAACCTTGTATAACAGTGACAGCACTGCTTTGTTTTGTCAGTCATCCTCTGAGATGGTAAAATTGTCAAGCGTTGACCAGTCCACGGTGTTACAAAGGTTGAAGACCACTGAAC
Organism: Danio kyathit; assembly: GCA_903798195.1. NCBI lineage: Eukaryota > Metazoa > Chordata > Actinopteri > Cypriniformes > Danionidae > Danio > Danio kyathit. The sequence goes on from LR812541.1 coordinate 56,081,371, forward strand.
TAAACAATTAATGTGAAAATACCACTTTATGATTTGCTAAACTGGGTGTGTGTTTGTGAAAACCACCGTTAGCCAACTAAAGTCGTAAGTTCCATCGTTACAAACATAATTCGTTGATTTGGCGTTTCCCAAATCCATTATTCCAACAAACATTCCCAAACTACATCGCAAACTTGCATGCAAGTACAAGTGCAACAACACCTCTGGAGCTGTAGTTAGAAGCATAGTTCCTGCCTGTGTTCCATTCCCATTATCCCCCCTATGCCCTATTCATTTAGAACATTCTAACATTTAAACTTGGAATGATTAAAATAAAAGTCATCTCTCTTAGCTGTAATTTGCTTTCAAAGTATTTTTACAGATCTTCATGTTTACTATTGTGCTCACTTCGCAGTGCACTTTTTAAACATTGATGTCATTTTGAACACAGCCTCATGATGAAAGCTATAGGTGAGCTATTATTTAAAAGCCGAATTTATGTTATGTCTCCAAAGCTAGTGAAAACAAAAAACACAGCATACGTTAATGCTTTAAATTTATAGCCGGTTATTTATTAAAGGGCCACGAAACCCTCTGTCTCAGCAGGGTGTTTTCACACCTCTAGTTTAAAAAAGTCAGGAAAGTGGGCGTGTCCAGCTCTGGGAGTGTGGGAGTGTCGGGGGAGGGAAAGAGGGAAGGACTTGCAAAGAAGGGCGTTTCCATTTGGGCACGTGCTGATTTCACAGGCAAAACAAACACACAGACGCAGTATGTTTGATACCGCACGGCGAATGGGAGAAAAAAATCCTCCGCATTTCTCTGTAACTTATGTACTCGGTAGGCAGCGTCAGAAAGCCGTGTGTGTATAGACTATCCTGTCACAAAATGCGGTGAAAATCCTGCACGACGGGAATAGTTTGTGTTAACATGTTTACACTCGGAGAGCAGCATTTACAGCGGATCTTTCAGTCTATAATATTGTACTGTAATATTGTGTGACGCCCCAAATATTGGTTTGCCACAATTGATGACATTAATGATGATATGCATGTGTAAATGTATAAAGGGAATGGTGGTTCCGCCAGAGCGATAGAGGGCGCTAAGTGAGCACAATGCGTTATTCAGCATTTTCTGGACTGCTCGTGATAGCCCAGTAATATGGAGAGCTGATCACACGCACCTTTTGGTCTTGTGTTTATTTCACCATTTCACAGGTTAGTTGACTGTTCAAATTGTCAATCTGCATTGATATTGAAAGAATATATGTTTATACATATTAAGTCTTAAGATAAGATTTGTTTTGATTATGTTTGCATGTTTAATAAGGGTTTAAAATCGCGATGTTTACCCGCGATTTAAGGAGATTTATATCTACTGAATTAGTTTACTGAAGGTGAATATGCTTGTATATACATGTATGTCAGTTCTTACAATGTTTAGTTTGTATTAAAAGTGCATGTGAGTGATCAAAATGGGTAAAATATTCAGAGAATGTCAAATCTGAATGCATTTTTGGTACAGTAAAAGCCAATTAAGTTCATGTAAGTCATGTGACACTGAATAGTGTGTGGATACGCAGATATGCTATACAGCTATTGGATGATGAATATAGATATCAAAGAAATGCTGTTTATTTACAAGAAGGAGGCTGGAACAGTTGATATGTTAATAAACACAATAGCAATTTATATTTAGTTAATGCAAGTCTTGCCATTTGGATTGGTTTGATGTAAACATTTTGAGAAAATAAAGAGTGATAGCCCAGTAATATGGAGAGCTGATCACACGCACCTTTTGGTCTTGTGTTTATTTCACCATTTCACAGATTGCTGGGATCGCTAAACTGTCAGCTGATACAGGAGGTCTGGACCCGCTACAGTTCTTGGGGGCTCGTCCGGGATCAGCGCCACCTGCTGGACGAGTGGGCTTATCCCAAAGAATCCGAAGACCAGCTGCTGGGGATTCCTGTTTGGAATTTCTACTGTAGTTTGAAACGTGCTAACAGTGGAGCGGAAGTTGGTACGATGGCAAACGAGAGAAGAAATCTGGTGAGAGAGATCAGGAAAGAGCTCTGTGAACTGTCTGCTGATGAACTCTCCCTTATTGCTAAAGACATTAATCAAATAGACAAAAGGGCCTACTCAGAAGAGCTATTAGAGAATGAAGAGGGATGTTTTGATTATGTTAGTGGGTTTTTGTGCTGTAAGAGCCTAATGGGAGAGGAAGATGAGGGGATGGGTGTGCTACTGGACTTAAGAGACAAGGTTTTACAGATTTCTCAGTCTAAACACATAGCACCACAGGAAAATAAAACAGATGACTTAAGTATAGGGAGAACCCAGGGTCATTTTGATTACACAACACCGGACACAAACACAAATACCAGCCATACACACACATACACAGTAGACACTGAGTATCAGCAGATGTTGAAGATGTATGAGGAGCTTGGAAAAAAAATTCAAGCTACGAATCCCCATGCCCTGCCCCCACGAGTCAGCCCTCTCCCACTTCCCCCTTCAACTTATTCTACCTCACACAGCAACAGAGACCAGATGAGCAGGAGGGAACTACCATTTTTCTCACGGAGAGAGTTTAAAGTTCATGGAGGCCAGATTGGTGACACTACTTCTGAGATTAGTTTTAACAGCTTGTGCCGACAAATTGAGGAGGGTCTCTATGAACAGTTTAGTGAAAGTGAAATTATCCGAGGGGTACTAAAAATCACTAAACCCGGCCACTTCAAAGAGATGTTAATGGAGAAAGAGGATTTGACAGAACAAGAGTTGAAGGGGCTTTTACAATCTCACTTGGGTGATAAGAGTAGCACAGAGCTGTTTCAAAGTCTGATGTGTGCGCGCCAAGGGGAAAATGAAAACCCACAGCAATTTCTTTATCGTGCAATTGGACTTAAACAAAAGATTCAGTTTGCTTCCAAACACAGCACTGCTGATATAAGATATGACGCTAAGACCATACAAGAGGTGTTTCTCCACACAGTTTGCCAGGGTTTGGGGCCCAAGCATGGTGAGCTTCGTCGTGAGATTAAACAGCTTGTGACTGCAGGGGATGTAACTGATGATATGCTTCTCAGGCAGCTTGTAAAGGTTACAAGTGAGGAGGAAGAGCGGCAGCGTCGGCTACAGTCACTGACACGACCCAAAGTCACACATGCTCGTAGCGCCCAGATTGAAGGGGCTCCAGAAATTAAAACAGCCGCTGTGACTACTGAACAAACTGACAAAGAGATTCGCAAACTCACTACACAAGTAGAAGCACTCACAAATTTAGTTACTTCACTGCAGCAGGCCAAGGAGAAAGAACAGCATTGTCCGTGCATGAGTAAGGCACCTGAAAAGAAGAGAAGTCCAAGTTGTGCTAATTGTATTAAACAAGGGACAGGGGAGGCCTGCAGTCACTGTTTCTTGTGCGGGGAAGAGGGTCACCGCGCCGTTGGTTGCCTGCATAGGAAAACCAGAGCAATGACCAACACCAGGCTTAAGAGTACACCGCCGACAACAGTTTCTGATACCAGGTTGCCCTGCCATAATTATACAGTTAATGTTGGTTCATGGAATAATAGGAACAGTTCTGCAAAGAAACCACAGCCAAGACAACCTGAGAACTCAGAGGAGAGAATAGTCCAGTTTGTCGGGAAGAAGTGTCTGCTGGAAGGAGAAATTGGAGGTAAACAAGTAAGCATGCTCCTCGACACTGGAGCACAGGTGAGCATCATAGATCAAAGCTGGAGGGAAAAATACTTACCCACACATAATGTTCACCCCTTATCTGAAATAGTGGGGCCCAGTGCTGGTCTGGAGGTGTTTGCTATCAATGGAGAAGTAATCCCATTTAGTGGATGGGTCGAGGCCACAGTAAGTTTGCCTGGACATGACGGGACTCGTTACTCGATCCAAGTCCCCTTTTTGGTCAGTCAACTACAATTAGAAAGGCCTCTGTTGGGATTTAATGTGATTGCGGAGTTGATCGCAGGACCTATAGATAGTACAAACATCCTCACTACCTTACACTCCCTCATGAGTAGTGCTGAAGATAATCAAGATGACCTCGTTAAAGTGTCCGTTGGCTTCATTCGTGCAGATAAAGTACATGCAGACACAGCATGGGTGAGAGTGGGGCCGCAAAGTGTCACCATTCAGCCAGGTCAGGTTGCTAATGTAAAATGTAGAGTACCTCCTAACTTCAGCACTTCAGACACTGGAGTACTGTTCGAGCCAAGCGAAGACACCCCACATTTAACACATCTGGATCTTGGAGGAGGACTGGTGGAAATTAACAAAAGTGGACGGTCATATATAAGAGTTCCAGTTGGGAATCACACTAAGCATGAGGTGACCATTCCAAAAAGAGCTATACTTGGAGAAATAGCAGCCATTGCTAAGGTTATCCAGACAGAGCAAGGAGACCTAAACAACCCACAGAAAAGTACTTCACCACCACCTATCTTGCCAGAGAACAGTGATACACCATGGCATCCCCCTGTGGACCTTACTCACCTGAAGTCAAGTGAACAAGCCATTGTGAGACAACTACTTTATGAAGAGTCAGCTGTGTTTGCTCATAATGAAACTGACATTGGGAACATCCCCAACCTACAGATGACACTGAGCTTAAAGGATGACATCCCAGTGCAGAAGGCTTATACTTCCATACCCAAACCACTCTTAAAGGAGGTAAAAGAGTATGTACAAGACTTGCTGGCCAAGGGCTGGATAGTAAAATCTCGTTCACCCTATGCTGCTCCTGTAGTATGTGTCCGCAAGAGAGACGGGACATTACGTTTATGTATTGACTACCGGCAGCTCAATAAGAAAACTGTTCCAGATCGCCATCCTCTGCCAAGGATCCAGGATCTCATGAACACCTTGGGTGGTTACCGCTGGTTCTCCATACTTGACCAGGGAAAGGCATATCACCAGGGGTTTATGGCAGAAGGGTCGAGGCATTTAACAGCATTTGTGACTCCTTGGGGCCTCTTCGAATGGGTAAGAATACCCTTTGGTCTTTCAAATGCCCCAGCCGCTTTTCAGCGGAGTATGGAAGAAATGTTAAATTCCATCCGTGATGAGTGTTGCCTGCCCTACCTGGACGATGTTCTCTGCTTTGCCAACTCCTTTGAAGAGCATGTAGAGAAATTGCGGGTTGTGTTCAGGGCCCTCCGGCATCATGGAGTTAAGCTGCGTCCAGCTAAGTGTGAGCTGTTCAAGGATGAAGTCCGGTATTTGGGTCGTCTGGTGTCGGCAGATGGGGTACGAGTTGACCCCAAAGATCTGGAGGCTGTAAGGGTACTTCGTGACAAAGTACCTCAGAGCGTTGGAGAAGTTCGTCGTTTGGTGGGCTTCCTGAGCTATTACAGAAGCTACATCCAAGACTTTGCCAGGTTAGCTAAACCCATTTATGAGCTTCTTCAGGCAAACACAGCTGGAGCTGCAGCACAAGTAGGAAGGAGAAAGGAAAAGAAAAGGGGTCCACAACTACCCTCTCGACATCCTATCGTGTGGGAAGACAAACACCAACAGAGTCTGGACAAACTGATTGACATGCTCACCAACCCGCCCGTGCTGGCGTACCCCGACTTTGATGCACCATTTGTACTGCACACCGATGCTTCAGAGCAAGGATTGGGGGCGGTGCTTTATCAGAGGCAAGAGAGTAAATTGCGAGTCATTGCCTATGGCTCAAGAACATTGTCACCAGCTGAGAAGAATTATAGACTCCATTCCGGTAAGCTGGAATTTCTCGCACTTAAGTGGGCAGTGTGCGAAAAGTTTCACGACTACCTTTTCTATGCCCCGTATTTCACAATATATACGGACAATAATCCTCTCACTTATGTGATGAGTTCTGCAAAGTTGAATGCGTCAGGCTATCGTTGGGTGGGGGAACTTGCTGATTTCCGATTTGAGATAAAATATCGCCCTGGCAAAAGTAACAATGATGCAGACATGTTGTCACGGTCCCCCTTGGACATGGACCATTACATCGGTGAGTGCACAGAGGGACTGTCACAAACGGCCATCCAAGCAACCTGGGAGGGTAACTTGATGTGGAAAAACCAAGATGTAGCCTGGGTTGCAGCTCTAAATTTGACAGCTCCCGACACAGTTATTCTTCAGAACCAGTTAATACCAGCCATCAGTCCTGATGAATTGAGTAAAGCACAGCGTGAGGATCTAATGATTGGACCAGTGATGGAATTAAAGGAAGCTGGTAAAACATTGACCTCTGATGTTTGGCGCATGGTAGCTGGTGACACAATGAAGTTGTTAAGAGAATGGCACAAACTTGTCGTAGAAAACAACATTATGTATAGGAAGACAATGCAAAGGAGACAGCTTGTACTACCCGCAAAGTATCGGCAGATGGTCCTTCAGCAGCTGCATAACAACATGAGTCATGTTGGAACAGAGAAGGTAATACAGTTAGCTCGAGAGAGGTTCTACTGGCCTGGGATGCGGAAAAGTGTGGAGGAGTATGTGACTCGCCAGTGTCCATGCATCACACAGAAGCACCCAGTGACACACATGCGCGCACCAATGGGAGGGATCACCTCAAGCGCCCCCCTGGAATTGGTGTGTATTGATTATTTGCACCTGGAGGTCAGCCGCGGCGGGTACGAATATATCTTGATGGTAATTGACCACTTTACCAGATTTGTTCAGGCATACCCTACCAAGAACAAATCTGGCAAGTCGGCAGCTGAGAAAATATTCAATGATTACATACCTCGCTTTGGATTCCCTGCAAAACTGCACCATGACCAGGGGCGTGAGTTTGAAAACTCCCTCTTCCATACCCTGCAAAAGCTCTCTGGTGTTGGTCGCTCCAGGACTACCCCATACCACCCTCAGGGTAATCCTGTGGAGAGAATGAACCGAACCTTGCTCCAGATGTTGCGCACTCTGACTGAGAAGGATAAACAAAACTGGAAGGAACATCTACCCAAGGCAATCCATGCCTATAATTGTACCAAACACGAGTCGACTGGGTACTCTCCTTTCTACCTCATGTATGGTCGGCATCCAAGACTCCCCATTGACTTATTGTTTGGGGTGGTGCAAGAAAATGATTTCAACACCCAAAATGAGTATGCTGAACACTGGGCTGATCAGATGGCTGAGGCCTACAAGATTGCAGCACAGAGCAGTAAAATGAGAAGCCTACGTAATAAAGATTATTATGATCAGAAAGCCAGCTGTATCATCCTAAGACCTGGAGATCGTGTCTTGGTTAGGAACTTGAGTCAGAGAGGTGGCCCAGGAAAGCTGCGTTCTTTTTGGGAGCCCACTATTTATGTGGTGAAGGAGCAGTTAGGTGAAAACTTTGTGTACAAAGTGCACCCTGAAAGAGATGAACACAAGGTCAGAACACTACACAGAAACCACCTTCTACTCGTAAATGACTTACCAACAGCTGAGAGCCTGGACCCAAGGAAACAGCGAGTCTCAAAAGGGAGGACAGGGAAACAACCGAAGCGAAAGGTTACACCAAGAGATGAGAGAGTAGAGGATGAACAGTCTAGCTCTGATGAAGAGGAACGACACTGTTGGAGGAGGATAAGCAATCCAAAGTATTCAGGATGTGAAAGAAAGAATCTGGAAAGTGAGTTGTCCCAGGAAGAACTGAGAGAACCTGATATTACAGAGAGGGATGAGATTCCGAGGGCTGTGGGACAATTACCAACTGAAACAAAGGACATTACGCAGGATGGTGACCAATCAGACAACTTAATTTTTGTGGAAATTCAAGAAACAGGACAGGACATGGAGTCAGACTGGGAAGGCTCAAAAGAGCAGCAGGCCACTGAGGACCAAGGGCAAGATTCACATGAGAGTGAACCCTATGAAACGGGTAGACGGTCACTTCGGGAAAGGAGACCTGCTCAAAGAATGACTTACCCAGTACTTGGACAGCCTGTATTCCAAACATTGCCCACAATAAACACAGTAGCTGCTAACACAATTCAGCCATTACCATTGATACATACACCTGTACATACCTGGTTAGGCCATATTAGTAGTCCATATCAAGAAATGCTATTTTCAGTTATGGTTCCAAATTATTAAAAGTTACATATGAGAATGTATTAAAATAAGGTATTCACCTTCTATGTGGGGGAGAGTGTGACGCCCCAAATATTGGTTTGCCACAATTGATGACATTAATGATGATATGCATGTGTAAATGTATAAAGGGAATGGTGGTTCCGCCAGAGCGATAGAGGGCGCTAAGTGAGCACAATGCGTTATTCAGCATTTTCTGGACTGCTCGTGATAGCCCAGTAATATGGAGAGCTGATCACACGCACCTTTTGGTCTTGTGTTTATTTCACCATTTCACAGGTTAGTTGACTGTTCAAATTGTCAATCTGCATTGATATTGAAAGAATATATGTTTATACATATTAAGTCTTAAGATAAGATTTGTTTTGATTATGTTTGCATGTTTAATAAGGGTTTAAAATCGCGATGTTTACCCGCGATTTAAGGAGATTTATATCTACTGAATTAGTTTACTGAAGGTGAATATGCTTGTATATACATGTATGTCAGTTCTTACAATGTTTAGTTTGTATTAAAAGTGCATGTGAGTGATCAAAATGGGTAAAATATTCAGAGAATGTCAAATCTGAATGCATTTTTGGTACAGTAAAAGCCAATTAAGTTCATGTAAGTCATGTGACACTGAATAGTGTGTGGATACGCAGATATGCTATACAGCTATTGGATGATGAATATAGATATCAAAGAAATGCTGTTTATTTACAAGAAGGAGGCTGGAACAGTTGATATGTTAATAAACACAATAGCAATTTATATTTAGTTAATGCAAGTCTTGCCATTTGGATTGGTTTGATGTAAACATTTTGAGAAAATAAAGAGTGATAGCCCAGTAATATGGAGAGCTGATCACACGCACCTTTTGGTCTTGTGTTTATTTCACCATTTCACAGATTGCTGGGATCGCTAAACTGTCAGCTGATACAGGAGGTCTGGACCCGCTACAATTGCAGTGAAATTAACATACTGTAAACTGAGTAACTCAATCATTTTGACTGAGGTCTGTCTTTATAAACTGAAAGAGCACTGCTGACCATACAAACTAACTTTGCAATCTGGGTTAAACAAAGGGCACTGATCACACACACTTACCAAATCTGTAGACAGACAATCAAACTGGAGCTGTGTCTTTATTAAAAGGAGACGAGCGGCAAATCCGGATTTCACCATTTCCAGATGTGAAAAGCTCTCGGGTAAAAATGTTCCTTACAAACGCGTTTCTGTGGCGTGCACTGTAATCCACACGTGAGTCCAGCAGCTCTCTCATAGAGGGAAAATAAAACAAAACCTTCGTTGCAGCACACTAATAAAGGCAACACCGACGACCTGTGTCTCCAAATTCTTGTTCTTTCACTTGTTTAGGCAACACAACGTGGCGTCTCTCTGCCGTCTGAACACTGTAAACAGTCTCCGGAGCTATCATGCATATTAATGAAGTTTCGCGTCATACACAATAGAGCGCGCTGATTGGTTTGAAGCACGTCTTTGTCATGAATTAATGCCGCACACTCAGATACGTCACAATGTTCTGGAAAAGACAGACAGCCACTCTCCAGGCTGGATTTACACCTCAGTATCTCATGATCGTGACGCAGCTTCAAAAATTCGTTTCAAACCGGAAGAACGAATTTGCTCAAAATAACGCAAAAACAACCAATTTTCACTTTTTAGTGCAATATATGTGTCCTAATAGTGTTTATAGCAGCGTGGGACACAGATATGACTGTCAACAGCTCAACACATGTGTTCTGGGGTTTCGTGACCCTTTAAGTATCTGTACTGTATAAGACACGGGCCTGCTGGGTAGAACATTTCTGCAGTGGTTTACAAGTGTCAAATTGTAAAAGTAGACTTTTCAAAAAATAAAAATAAATAAACAATATCCTACTGTGATTTATATATGATATTAGAATAGTGTTCGCTTTTGTAAGTGATTTTATTGTAGAATAGACTATGTAATGTCCTCAGTAATATTAGTAAAGGAAACACAGACTCTATGGCTCAGTTTCACAAACAATGCTTAGATTAAGCCAGGACTAGGCCTTAGTTGAATTAGGCTATTTAAGCCAAATTTATAAAAATAGCCTTAGAAAAATATATTACTGATGTGCACCTGGAAAAAGGAAATGACACTGATGTATTTTAAGACATCTCACTGCAAGTTATTTTGAGTTGAGACAGCTCAAACATGCAATTTAATCTTAAGTAGCCTTAAATCTTGTTTGTGAAACCGGGGGTAAATGTGCCATTTACATACATATATTTCAGTTAATATGGAAAGCGAGTGCATGTTTTTACCAAAACTAATATTGGGTTTTTTAAATGTGTGTGCCTGTAAAACGATATAATCAGTGCTTAATTTGTGAATTGCGAGGTCCTGGAACAGATCAGGGTAACGGATCCGGCATGTTACCCTAGTGGTGCGGTGGATGGTGGAGGGGTGTCCAAAAAAGGTGTGGACGAAAGTAAGGTGTCGCAGGTGAGGGGGTGTCGCAGAGGGTTGGGGAGTCGCGGAAGAGAGTAAAAGTGAACAGCGGAAGGGGAGGAGGGCGGTTGAGGAGGGGGATCTGTAAAATAAGGTGCCGGATCAGATTTCAGAGGTATCGGATCCGGCACAAATTAAGCCCTGAATATAATTTGCACAAAGAAATGATGGGGTTCTTCTCTAAAGAAGTAGTTCCTCCACCCCGTTTACAGCATCATTATGGGCGTTTTATGCTATAGCTAACGTGGTTCAAAGGATGGATCTGCGACAGAGACACTACGGGTTTTGGGAAACACTCGTCACTACATCCTGCGCCTAGACTGCAGCTCTGCACAAGACGTTTGGCCATAGGGGAAATGGTCGTGCCCAACTGAGCCTGGTTTCTCTCGAGGTTTTTTAAATCTTCGCTTTCGCCAATTGGTGAAGTTTTTTCCTCGCCGCTGTCACCACTGGCTTGCATGGTTCGGGATCTGTAGAGCTGCGCATCGATGGATTTGCTCTTCAGTGTTTGGACTCTCAGTAGTGATTATTAACCCACACTGAACTGAGCTAAACTGAACTGAACTTAATCTCTGAAAACTGAACTGACACTGTTTACATTCGCTATAATCTTCCATGTGAAGCTGCTTTGACACAATCTACATTGTATAAGCGCTATACAAATAAAGATGAATTGAATTGAATACATCGCTCTTTTCCCAAACGATGCATCGTACTATGATAGTTCAGCCGCGAGTTATGTCATTGTTAGGGAAACGCACCCCTGAACTGGACTACTTAGTCAGTGTTACTACACTCAGTTATTTACTCCCCAACAGTGGTTTTATAATAAAAGCATAAACAAATGAGATTCATGCCACAAAACCCCAAACAAGCCTGACTACTGACACCAGCCCAGTTATAAAACACGCAATAAACCCTGCTAGATCTGCTGGAGGACACAAAAGCAGAACACACTATCTTTAGCTTCTACTTGGATAAATGTGCACGCTAGCAAGAGATCACACTAGTTTAATCCTGTTTACTGTCCTGATCACCTCTAAACCCCTGATGACTTCAGCGGGAGCAAAACAAGCTAAATAAACACACACCACACAAGCGAGCGCTTCATAATTAGCTTCGTAGCTCTGTTGTTTTAATAATAAAGAATATAACAGCAGGTTTAGGGTGAGGACGTCTGTACACACGGTCACGCATGAGCTGGGTTTAACTTAATTAGTTAATCAGTGGACATTATCTGAGGTGCTTAATCAGCGCTGTGTGTTCAGACTGAAGCAGAAGGGTCTGATTTACATACTGAGGATTCAGATACTTGTGTTTAGCACTAATGTAATACAACGACAGAAAACTGAAATAGTAAAACATAAACAACACTGCTCACGCAGACCTGGAGCACAGCGCTGATGCGGACTTAATGTGCGATATATAAACACACACTTATCCTGGAAAACAAGACACATTTCACTGGGAGCTTTCTTTTTTTATGACGAGTGTATTATTACACATTGATACGCGAGTGTGTGTGTGTGTGTGAGTTTGTGTGCATGTGTGTGTGTGTTGTGTGTCTGGTGTGTTCTCCTCTGAAGGCTGACTCTGGGGAAGATCGGCCGGAGTTGAAGGTTAACAGAGGAATGTGTGTAATTATAGTGTGTGTGTGTGTGTGTGTTTTACTGCGGTGCTGAACGAGTCACGCACACCACAGAGAAAAGCGAACACTACACACAGATATAACAAGAGTGATCAAAACACACACACACACCTGAACATGGCAGATCTGTCTTCACTCCACAACCTCATACACACACACACACACACACACACACACACACACACACACACACACACACACACACACACACACACACACACACACACACACACACACACACAACATCACTAAAACCATCACAACGCTCCCCTACAATTCATCAGCACAAGGCCAGACACCAGACTGTGGAGCCTGGACCTTCCTATGGCAGCTGATTCTGGACTAATATCTGTCCTCATTCTCCTCGACCTGAGTGCGGCCTTGGACACTATTTATCACAGCACCCTCATCAATAGACCATCTTCTCTTGGCATCACCAGTATCCCACATGACTGGTTTAAATCTCTCTGGCTGCACTCAGTTCATTCAACTCAAATCATTCGCTTCTCAGCGTTTTACAGTTTCTTCAGGCGTACCCCAGGGCTCAGTCCTGGAGCCCCTGCTTTTTATCATCTATCTCCTTCCCCTTAGTAATATTCTCCGTAATATAACTTGTTCATCATACTGTCCCGGGAGAGAGCCCTGAGCTCATAAGATCCTCGAGCCCGGGGCTCCCTCCCGTTTGCAGGGAGTTTGAGCTCAGGTAGATGTGGAGAACTCCCCTGCTATAGTAGCTAATGAACAGATAGTGATTGCTCTTCAGAGATAACTACTTACTAGGAGCATGTCTATGGTGCTGATTTAGATTTTAGTCCATTAACTTAAGCTGCATGTTTTTGGACGGTGGGAGGAAACCGAGGAACCCGGGGGAAACCCACGTGAGCACGGGGAGAACGTGTAAACTCTGCACAGAAACGTCAGCTGGCTTGGTAAGGACTAGAACCAGTGACGTTCTTGCTGTGAGGCAACAGTGCTAACCACTGGGCCACCGTGCCACCCATATAGGAAAGGAGGAGGAGTAGGGGTGGAAGGGGGATTCTTTAAAATGAAGATGGCTGTGATATGGAACTGAGGGTATTTATAGTGGCTTAGGAATCGTCTGATTCGTGGATCATAAATTTGATAATGTGGGACCAGCCACACGCAATCATAAGCACATGATCCTCTCGACATTAGTTTATAAATAAACTTCACATACAGCTCCACTGCTATGCGGATGACACCCAGCTATATCCCTCTTCTTGTTTTCCAACCCCTTCTTCTCATCACATCACCCCTGTCCTGCAGCAGCTTCACTGGTTACTCGTTCATGTTCCAATTGATTTTAAAATTTTGATGTTAACATTCAAAGCCATCCACAATCTCACCCCTGCATATTTGTCTGCCCTCATCCACATTGCTGTTCACTCTCACAACCTGCGATGTTCTTCCTCCCTCCACTTATCTGTTCCCTCTGCTCATCTATCGGCAATAGAGCATTCAGCCGCTCTGCTCCCCGGCTTTGAAACTCTCTACCACCCACCATCAGAAACACTGACTCCCTCACATTATTCAAATCAAGACTCAAAACCCACTTATTTAAGATTGGCGTTTCATTCTTAATTGTATCTGCACTACAGCCATATCACCCTGTAGCCCAAGACCGGTTACTCACCGAAGCTAAGCAGGGCTGAGCCTGGTCAGTACCTGGAAGTGAGACCACATGGGAAAACTAGGTTGCTGTTGGAAGTGGTGTTAGAGAGGCCAGCAGGGGGCGCTCAACCTGTGGTCTGTGTGAGTCCTAATGCCCCAGTAAAAGTGAAGGGCACACTACACTGTCAGTGGGCGCCGTCTTTCGGATGAGACGTTAAACCGAGGTCCTGACTCTCTGTGCTCATTAATAATCCCATGGCACTTCTCGTAAAGAGTAGGGGTGTAACCCCGGTGTCCTGGCCAAAGTCTCTCAATCGGCACTTATCCATCATGGCCTCCTAATCATCCCCATCCACTGAATTGTCTCTATCACTGTCTCTTCACTCCACCAATAGCTGGTGTGTGGTGAGCGCACTGGCGCCGTTGTCCTGTGGCTGCCGTCGCATTATCCAAGTGGATGCTACACACTGGCGGTGGTGTGGAGAGACTCCC
>LR812541.1:56100687-56140687 GCA_903798195.1 Danio kyathit
TGATCCTGAAGATCTGAGTGATCTGTTAGGCTTGTATTCAGTGAGCATATCTGTAATGTATTGAGCTCCTAGGCCATTTAGTGATTTATAGACAAGTAGTAATACTTTAAAATCTATTCTGAATGTAACTGGGAGCCAGTGTAGAGACCTGAGGACAGGTGTGATGTGCTCTGATTTCCTGGTTCTGGTCAGAATCCTGGCCGCAGCGTTCTGGATGAGCTGCAACTGTCTGACTGTGTTTTTGGGAAGGCCCGTGAGGAGGCCGTTACAGTAATCCACCCTGCTGCTGATAAAAGCATCAACAAGTTTCTCTAAGTCTTCACTGGAAACAAAGCATCTGATTCCTGCAATGTGTTTGAGATGATAGTATGCTGATTTACTGACTGCTTTGACATGACTACTGAAACTCAGATCTGACTCCAGAGTCACACCAAGATTCTTGACCTTATTTTTTGTTGTTTGACCCTTAAGCCCGTCACACACCGGATGCGCCGCTCAGCGCCGCAACACGGCGCGCACATGCCAGTTGAAAGTATCGCACACCAGACGCGCACATTTGCAGGCTATTTAAAAACGAAACTAATCAGATGGCGCTCTGTGGCGCGGCAGAATTATGAACAGTGTCCTGAGTCCTGGCTGGGCGCCGCGGACAGCCGCATCAATGCATTGGCAGAGGGTGTCAATAGGGCTGTAGTGATTAGGCAGTAAGGCTAAGTAGATCTGAGTGTCATCAGCATAGCTGTGGTAGGAGATTTGGTTCTGTCTCATTATTTGGCTCAGAGGGAGCATATAAAGGTTGAACAGGAGAGGTGCCAGAATCGAGCCTTGTGGGACTCCACATGTCATGGGTGTCCACCTCGACCTATGGTCACCTATACTGACATAGTAACCTCTCCCTTAAAGATAAGATCTGAACCATTTGAGGACCGTCCCAGACAGCCCAACCCAATTTTCCAGCCTATCCAGAAGTATGCTGTGATCGACAGTGTCAAATGAAGCACTGAGATCGAGCAATACCAGCACTGTTAGTTTACCTGAATCTGTATTTAGGTGGATATCATTGATTATCTTTATAAGAGCGCTCTCTGTACTGTGATGTGCTCTGAAACCAGATTGAAAATTGTCTAAACACCCCTTGGAGTTTAAGAACGTGTTAACCTGGTTGAAAACAACTTTCTCAATGATTTTGCCAATGAAATGGAGATTTGAGATCGGTCTGTAACTGCTCAATAGTGTGTTATCCAGATTACTCTTCTTCAAGAGGGGTTTAACAACTGCAGCTTTAAGTGAGTTTGGGAAAATCCCTGACAGAAGTGAAGCATTTACCACTTTTAGGAGATCCATCTCTAAACAGTTAAACACCGTTTTACATGTTATTTTTATAATATAACACATAATAATAATAATAACAATAAAATTATGAGCTTTTATTTCACATCATCTCTGTATATAAGATTATTTTGGTCATTTAATTTGATGCAGAAACCAAAATATATATCTATATATCTATATATTGTTATATATTCATTCATTTTCCTTCAGCTTAGTCCCTTATTAATCAGGGGTCGCCACAGTGGAATTAACCACAAACTATTCCAGCATATGTTCTTACACAACTGATGCCTTTCCAGCTGCAACCCAGTACTGGGAAACACCCATACACTCTCTTCACACACACTCATACATTAGGACCAATTTAGTTGATCAATTCCCCTATAGCGCATGTGTTTGGACTGTGGGGGAAACCGGAGCACCCGGAGGAAACCCACACCAACACGGGGAGAACATGCAAACTCCACACAGAAACACACACTGACCCAGCCGGGACTCAAACCAGAGACCTGAGTGTTGTGAGGCCACAGTGCTAACCACTGAGAAACCGTGACGCCTCAGCATTATACATTATCACACTAATAAATGACTGCACGAGTGTAAAATCAGCAGCGTTTACAGTTTCTCATTGGGGTGTTAGACAGTGGCAGCAGGTGTGCTGATTGGCTGGCTGCTGGCCAGATGCATGATGGGACTTTGAGCCACACTTTAGTTGAATAGGCAAATAAACACCACCTGCTCATATAAAATTACACAGCGGACACCAATACACACACACACACACACTCTCTCACACACAGCCCAAAATAGACAATAATTGATCCTTTTCAGCAGCAATAATCAGCTAAAAATGCGAGTTTGATTCAGATCGGGGGTTTGTTTACATTCTGTTCTCCAACATGGCCGACTCATGAAACCTTCTATAGTGCTACACTCTGCCCAGATAGCATACAAATGTGGGCCACTTTAGGCAGTTATGCGGCACTGGTGGTCTTCCTTTGGCCCAGACAAAATATATGTGAGCCTGAAGTGGCCCACCTGTACAATGGCAAAGGTGGGCCAAAGATTCCAATTCATATATGGGCCCTTTAAGGCAGAGATTTGCCACTTATGGCAAAATGTAATCTGAATGTGAGCCTAATGTGGCCCATGTGGAAAATGGTCAATTTGGCCCAAATGATGGAGGACAGTAGGCAAAAATGTGGCATAGTCATTTATGGGTAATCTGGGTCTAAACATAAAGTGGCTCACACGTGTAGGTGCAAATGTGGCCCAGTTATCTTAAACATTAAACATATGTGGGCCACTTTTAGCAAATATTTGGCACAGTAAACTCTGGCTAATGCAGATGTTAGTCTATAGTGGCCCAGAGAAGATATGGAAAATGTGGCCCAGTTATCTTAAAACATGTGTGGGCCACTTTTGGTGAATATTTGGCACAGTTAGCTCTGGCAAATGTGGATTTGAGCCTACAGTGGCCCAGAGAAGATATGGCAAATGTGTCCCACTTATCCTAAAACAAATGTGGGCCACTTTTGGCAAATATTTGGCACAGTTAGCTCTGGCTTATGTGGATTTGAGCCTATAGTGGCCCAGAAAAAATATGGAAAATGTGGCCCAGTTATCTTAAGACATATGTGTGTCACTTTTGGCAAATATTTGGCACAGTAAGCTCTGGCTATTGCTGCTGTGAGCCTAATGTGGCCCAGAGAAAATATGGCAAATGTGGCCCAGTTATCTTAAAACATATGTGGGCCACTTTTGGCAATATTCGGCACAGTAAGCTCTGGCTACTGCGGCTGTGAGCCTAATGTGGCCCAGAGAAAATATGGCAAATGTGGCCCAGTTATCTTAAAACATATGTGGGCCACTCTTGGCAAATATTTGGCACAGTAAGCTCTGGCTAATGCAGATGTTACCCTATAGTGGCCCAGAGAAGATATGGCAAATGTGGCCCAGTTATCTTAAAACACACGTGAGCTTCTTTTGGCGAATATACAGCACAGTAAGCTCTGGCTAATGTGGCTGTGAGCCTAAAGCGGCCCAGAGAAGATATGGCAAATGTGGCCCAGTTATCTTAAAACATGTGTGGGCCACTTTTGGTGAATATTCGGCACAGTTAGCTCTGGTTAATGTGGATTTGAGCCTATAGTGGCCCAGAGAAGATATGGCAAATGTGGCCCACTTATCCTAAAACAAATGTGGGCCACTTTTGGCAAATATTTTGCACAGTAAGCTCTGGCTATTGCGGCTGTGAGCCTAATGTGGCCCAGAGAAAATATGGCAAATGTGGCCCAGTTATCTTAAGACATATGTGGGCCACTTTTGGTGAATATTTGGCACAGTAAACTCTGGCTAATGCAGCCGTTAGCCTATAGTGACCCAGAGAAGATATGGCAAATGTGGCCCAGTTATCTTAAGACATATGTGGACCACATAGACTAAAGTCACCATCATGGAGAAAAGGGTTTGCTTTAGTTGGGCTCATAGCCCTGAACCTCTTAATATACATTTTCTTTTGGGCTGCTGTAACTTAAGAACTTTGCTTGAAAAGTTTATTGATTACAGCAAACAAGCCAAGTAAAAAAAATAAAATAAAATGAAGTGAGGCACAACCTGTGATGAAATAATATAATTCACTGATGTTGACCAATGTTTAATCCATTATTAGAAATATCGTGATAACATGCTTGCACATGCCACACAATTATGAAGGTTTATAAACTTCTGCTCACAGAGACATCAATAATCAGCGTATGAACTTCAACAGCGGTGACGGTTAACAACATGAACAAAACCCACAAACATCACAAACAGGAGACAAAAGGTGACAAAATCAACAACGTCAACATAAACAGCAGAATCAACAGCAAATCATGAAAACTGGAGCATCAATAAGCTGTATAATGTATTCATACTGCAATGCATGCTGGGATTTTTGTACTTTGCCACACCCAGCAAGTGTAAGGTGTAGGCCAGATCTGGGCCAGAATAAAAGCACACTGTGGCCCAGAATAGGGTCAGTTCTGGTTCATTTGGTTGAATTCTGGCTAATATGTGCTATTGCTATGGCTTAATTGTGCCCCAGATCTGGCCTACACCGCCCAAGTGCTATCATTCCATGCGGTATGTGGGCCGGATGTAAGTGTCGGGTGTGGAATGAATTTTGCTAGCTGGGTGTACTCTGCAGTGTGATGTGGCCATACCTGTGATGACGTTAATGTCTGGATAGTTGTTTTCCGAGAGCTCCACGCTGTGACTGTCTCTCTCGAAAGCTTCACGCAGCTCCTTCTTCACTGCAGCCGAACCACAGAGACGATACAGACCCACCACCTGTCAATCAAACACACACATAACGCACACACAACTTTAGACGACGTCACTATAACCATCACAACACACTGATCGAACTACCTACAATTCATCTGCACATGGGCAGACACCGGGCTTTAATATGTGGAGGGAAATAAACCAGTCCTAATACAGAGCCCTGAGGCACTCCTTACAGACTCAACTTCCTTTCACAGCTTCATTTGATAACTATAATGAATAATTCTGCAGCATTTATTACATTTATATTTAGTCATTTAGCAGATGCTTTTATCCAGAGTGAGAGTAGTGAGGCATTAAGAAAAAATCAAGTGTTTTTATTGTGATGTGGTTAAGTGCTCAAGGAAGAAATGACCTTTTAGCTGCCTTTTGGAGGCAAAAAGTGAGTTTAGAAGTCAAATGAAAGATTTTGTTTACTGCTATGCTATTTGTTTTAGCTCCTGGAGCACAACTCTGCCTTAAGGCCAGCTCACACTGTGCGATTTTTTATAATCCTGAAGGATTGTAGCATGTCAAACTGCACGAACAGGGCTCTCATGTCACACTGTAAGATCTCAGCTGTCATAAAGTCAGACTGAACTCAATGAAGACGCGCCAAACACAAATATAAAACGCCCCGGAGTTTGACGTCATCCACCCGTGACACTTTCACTATCCTGCGTTCTGAAATGATTCCTCACAGCAAACTGAAACAATCTGTAGCTGCAATTTTGCTCAAAGCACGCCTCAATAATAAAACCAGGAAGAGGAAAAGTGTTTTGACATTTCCACGCGGTCGTTTCAATTGTCGTATGGATTGCATCATCAAATTCTGAGCTCCTATTGGTTCTTGGATTGATGCTCATCGCTGCTGTTGTCACACTGCAGGAAAGTGTCTGACATCTGACACTGCCAGAACTTCATCGGCTGTCTGTGAACATGTCAAACCAACGATCAAAGAGCACATATTTTAGCCTAGGATTTCAGGAATCTTTAAGGATTTCCCAAATTTGTCTCAGATGATAAAATCATGGCTGAAATCTCACAATGTGAGCTGGGCTTTAGACCTAAATAAAAGCATAAATAAAAAAAATGATTACATGCATGAATATCCACATGAATATCTGCATATATGCCTAAAATTATAACAACTAGATGCATAACCAGAGAAATAAATAATATTATTTTAAACTATTTTTAAATGCATAATAAATTCATACAAATTAATTTGTGCAAAACATGAGGATGCATTACTATACACATGCATCAATCAATTCATAAATGAACACATAAACTAGAGAATAACTGATTAAATAAATTAATGCATAAGTAAACATTTAGGGGAACATACATGAGAAAATAAAGTAATTCAAATAAATAGATAAATGCCAAAATAAAGAAATATACACACTATTACAGGCAGTGCAGAATTATTAGGCAAATGAGTATTTTGAGCACATCGTCCTCTTTATGCATGTTGTCTTACTCCAAGCTGTATAGGCTGGAAAGCCTACTACCAATACAGCATATTAGGTGATGTGCATCTCTGTAATGAGAAGGGGTGTGGTCTAATGACATCAACACCCTATATCAGGTGTGCAGAATTATTAGGCAACTTCCTTTCCTTTGGCAAAATGGGTCAAAAGAAGGACTTGACAGGCTCCGAAAAGTCAAAAATAGTGAGATATCTTGCAGAGGGATGCAGCACTCTTAAAATTGCCAAGCTTCTGAAGCGTGATCATCCAACAATCAAGCGTTTCATTCAAAATAGTCAACAGGGTCACAAGAAGCGTCTGGAAAAACCAAGGCGCAAAATAACTGCCCATGAACTGAGAAAAGTCAAGCGTGCAGCTGCCAAGATGCCACTCGCCACCAGTTATGCCATATTTCAGAGCTGCAACATCACTGGAGTGCCCAAAAGCACAAGGTGTGCAATACTCAGAGACATGGCCAAGGTAAGAAAGGCTGAAAAACCACCACCACTGAACAAGACACACAAGCTGAAACGTCAAGACTGGGCCAAGAAATATCTCAAGACTGATTTTTCTAAGGTTTTATGGACTGATGAAATGAGAGTGAGTCTTGATGGGCCCGTGGCTGGATCGGTAAAGGGCAGAGAGCTCCAGTCCGACTCAGACGCCAGCAAGGTGGAGGTGGAGTACTGGTTTGGGCTGGTATCATCAAAGATGAGCTTGTGGGGCCTTTTCGGGTTGAGGATGAACTCCCAGTCCTACTGCCAGTTTCTGGAAGACACCTTCAAGCAGTGGTACAGGAAGAAGTCTGCATCCTTCAAGAAAAACATGATTTTCATGCAGGACAATGCTCCATCACACGCGGCCAAGTACTCCACAGCGTGGCTGGCAAGAAAGGGTCTAAAAGAAGAAAAACTAATGACATGGCCTCCTTGTTCACCTGAGCTGAACCCCATAGAGAACCTGTGGTCCATCATCAAATGTGAGATTTACAAGGAGGGAAAACGGTCCACCTCTCTGAACAGTGTCTGGGAGGCTGTGGTTGCTGCTGCACGCAATGTTGATGGTGAACAGATCAAAACACTGACAGAATCCATGGATGGCAGGCTTTTGAGTGTCCTTGCAAAGAAAGGTGGCTATATTGGTCACTGATTTGTTTTTGTTTTGTTTTTGAATGTCAGACATGTATATTTGTGAATGTTGAGATGTTATATTGGTTTCACTGGTGAAAATAAATCATTGAAATGGGGATATATTTGTTTTTTGTTAAGTTGCCTAATAATTCTGCACAGTAATAGTCACCTGCACACACAGATATCCTCCTAAAATAGTGAAAACTAAAAACAAACTAAAAACTACTTCCACAAATATTCAGCTTTGATATTAATGAGTTTTTTGGGTTGATTGAGAACATGGTTGTTGTTCAATAATAAAATTAATCCTCAAAAATACAACTTGCCTAATAATTCTGCACTCCCTGTATATACACTATTATTTTTGAAACATTTCAATAATTTTGTAAGTCTTTAGGGATAAAAGTGTCTGCTAAATGACTAAATGTAAATATAACAGAAATGTACTTTAATAAATACATCATAAATTAATGAATAATTTGTGATTGTCAAATATATTCATACATACAGTACCCAAAACTGATAATATATATATATATATATAAATAAACACATGCATAAATAAAAGCATGAACATTGTAACACATAAACAAGACAATAACTGCTTAAATAAATCAATGCATAATTACATATTTGCATAAATACACATTTGTGGGAACATTAAATGCCAAAATAATTTTAAATAAGTACATACTATTATTATTATTATTATTTTTAATCTTTCAAATGACGTTTGTAACTTGTTGTGAATAAAAGCTAAATCAGTGGTTCTCAAAGTGGGGGTCGGGAGACAATGGGGGGGGGGGGGGGGGGGGGGGGATGGGGGGAGGGGGGTCGCTTGGTGATTTCCAGAAATCTCATATATTTTATTAAACTATTAGAATTACCATATTTTATCCATAACCTGCAGAAGATAATAATAGTTTTTAACTTATAATATATTTAATATATTCTTAATATTTAATAGTTGCATTAAAAATGCAAATAAAAAGCCATTAGCCTTTCAATTTTTTTCCAGTGTATTGCGACCCCTGGGGTGATTATGCTAGATTAACATCACAGCAATAGAGTTAGTTGCAGCAGATTGATTTTACAGTACAATGTTAAACTTTGACACCGTTATGGCACTCACATACAATAAAAATAAAGGCCCCGACTGAACAAGGAGGACGATCTCCAAGTGGCTCCAAAACTAAACCAAGAATAGTCTTGTGCTATAAACATTGTGCTCACCATTCTCATTAAGTCAGGTTAATATTAAATTAAACTAATGAATAATAATTATAAAAAATATATGGTCGTAACACTGTTGCACTTTTTTTGTGTTGCCAATATGCTTATGTGTATATAGTTCCTATTGGTGTGTGTGCACCATTGTGTGCAATTTTTGTATGCTTATATCCACCTCTGAGCATAGTGGGGGTCGCGAGTCACTGGTGTTGTTATTTCTGGGGTCGCGGGCTGAAAAGTTTGAGAAACCCCTGTGCTAAATGACATAATTTAATGTAAATGTAAAAATATTATTAAATCTATGCATCATAAATGAGTAAATAATTTATGAAGTCAAATAAATTCATACATAAAGAACCCAAAACAACTGAAAATATTTATAAATACACACATGCGTAAATAAATGTATGAAATTGTTAACATAAATGCTGAAATTCACAAATAAATGCATAAATTAAGCACAAACACACACACACACACACACACACACACACACACACACACACACACACACACACACACACACACACACACACACACACACTGCACAGAATACAGTATGCAGTAAACTAGTATTTCATTCCAAACACAGTGATTTGTCCAAAAAAACCTACAAAGTGTGTGTGTGTGTGTCTAGACTGTAGAAACGTCACCCAGAGGAAATAATAGCTTGAGCACAGTCTTGTTAAAAACAGCTGAAGAGTTTCCTGAATGCTCTAAACCCTTCCTCTGTACTTCCCCTACTGAAGGACACGTCCTGACCCTGGATAAGCTCTGAATGTGACCGCAGACTGCATGCATTAAACTCCAGGGAGGAATTTTTTCATTTGGGTGAAAGCCAGACGTCTCCACACTGAGCCTTTATTACTGGGTCACACTCCAGAGGTCAGAACAACACTTCAAAACCAGCAGAAACAACTTCACAGAAACACTTTACTGCGGTGTTATCAACCATACTATCAATGCTCTACAGTTGCTATGGTAACACAACAACTATAGTAAATGATCTGTTGTGGTGATTCTACAGTTGCTATGGTAACACAACAATTAGAGTAAATGATCTGTTGTGGTGATTCTACAGTTGCTATGGTAACACAAAAACTATAGTAATTGATATGTTGTGGTGATTCTACAGTTGCTATGGTAACACAACAATTAGAGTAATTGATCGGTTGTGGTGATTCTACAGTTGCTATGGTAACACAACAATTAGAGTAATTGATCGGTTGTGGTGATTCTACAGTTGCTATGGTAACACTACAACTATAGTAAATGATCTGTTGTGGTGATTCCACAGTTGCTATGGTAACACAACAATTAGAGTAAATGATCTGTTGTGGTGATTCTACAGTTGCTATGGTAACACAACAATTAGAGTAATTGATCGGTTGTGGTGATTCTACAGTTGCTATGGTAACACAACAATTAGAGTAATTGATCGGTTGTGGTGATTCTACAGTTGCTATGGTAACACTACAACTATAGTAAATGATCTGTTGTGGTGATTCCACAGTTGCTATGGTAACACAACAATTAGAGTAAATGATCTGTTGTGGTGATTCTACAGTTGCTATGGTAACACAACAATTAGAGTAATTGATCGGTTGTGGTGATTCTATAGTTGCTATGGTAACACAACAATTAGAGTAATTGATCGGTTGTGGTGATTCCACAGTTGCTATGGTAACACAACAATTAGAGTAAATGATCTGTTGTGGTGATTCTACAGTTGCTATGGTAACACAAAAACTATAGTAATTGATATGTTGTGGTGATTCTACAGTTGCTATGGTAACACAACAATTAGAGTAATTGATCGGTTGTGGTGATTCTACAGTTGCTATGGTAACACAACAATTAGAGTAATTGATCGGTTGTGGTGATTCTATAGTTGCTATGGTAACACAACAATTAGAGTAATTGATCGGTTGTGGTGATTCTACAGTTGCTATGGTAACGCTACAACTATAGTAAATGATCTGTTGTGGTGATTCTACAGTTTGAAACAGAAACTAAACACACACAAACAGACACACACATATTTATTTTTCTAGTCTTGTTATAAACAGAGATGATCTGTTTATGTGTACATTCTACATATAAGGACAAAAACAAACATCAGAGTGCGTGAAAGCAGCAAAATATTCATGTTTTTCACTGAGCTATTGCTTTAAACTGGCTTTATGTGCTGCGGAAAAACCCTCACGGCACACAGCTAATAATTTACCCACACACACACACACCACACACAGAGGCTGGTTGTTTTCCTGCGGCCATAGTCCATAGCACACATTCCTTGAGCACCGGTGACCTGTGCACATCTGAAGCCCTGCAGGGACACTTTCTGCAGACAGACCCCAGTAACACACACACACACACACACACACACACACACACACACACACACACACACACACAACACACACACACACACACACACACACACAGACACACACAAACACACACAAACACACACACACCCACACCCACCCACCCAACTCTGACCTTATACTTTACAAGTTCAGCACTGCAGCCACTGAGAATAAGACACACACACACACACACGAATGCGCGCGCACACGAACAGCATCTGGGGCAGAGTCAATGCTTCAAAAGTGTGTGAGGAGTCAAGACTTATATTCATTCATTAATTTTCCTTCAGCTTAGTCCCTTAATTATCAGGGGTCACCACAGCGGAATGAACCGCCAACTACTCCAGCATATGTTTTACACAGCAGATGCCCTTCCAGCAAATTTAGATGGCTAATAACAGGCTATTAAGTATTACAGAGAACAGCAGTGTACAATGCACGCCATGTAAAACAGCAAGTGACATTTTTAATAGTATCATGCAGGATGACCTCGCTCGCATCTACTCACATAATGATGACTGCACTGCAAGATTATAAGACAAGCATGCTAAACTTGATACACCAGTATAACATGTGACCATGTATGCATCGACTGATATCTGAATAAGCTCTCCACTGACGTATACAGAGATTCTGCTATTCCAAAATCTAAAATACTGAGCAAATCTCCTTTACAGTTGTGTGAATAAAGCTCTTAGAAATGCACATTACTAATCTAAATGGAGTTTGGATATATTTACAGTAGGGGATTTATGGAGAAGTGTTTATGGACATGACTGAAACGTCTACTGATATCTGACATCAATAGAAAACTCCAGAGTTTTGACCCGTACAGCGCATGTTTGGCGTTTGCCACTAATACACCTGTCCTGGGTCACACATGGGCTTCAGATGCAGATTTTGCCTTCAGAGGCTAACAGCGCTTCACAGAAGTCTCACACATAGAGACAACACATCTTAACCCTTCTCCCAGAGGATCTATCAGGACTTCCTGCTCAAGGGGATGAAACTCTCTCTCACACTGATCTAGAATCAGAGTTCCCATGTGGGGTGTATTGAGCTGCGAGGGTAAATCTGATCTGAGACCAGCAGTCGGTTGTTTTGTGAGTTGACGGCAGACACACTTGGTGGGATGAATGGACGAGAGAAGCATTAAACTCTGGGTGACACTGTAACAGAGACAGATACTGTGTGTGTGTGTGTGTGTGTGTGTGTGTGTGTGTGTGTGTGTGTGTGTGTGTGTGTGTGTGTGTGTGTGTGTGTGTGTGTGTGTGTCTATAATGGAGATGAATGGCTAGGACTTTGGCAATATGCCAGAGCACACAAACCACAGAGAGGCCTTGCTAAGCTAGTTTGTGTGCGCGTGTACAAGGACTGAGGAAGGACTGAGGACTGAGGACTGAGGAAGGGTTGCTGAGCTCATTTTAACCAAAGCCTAATAAATGAGAGAAGAAGCTCATGGTGTAAATGACAGTCTGCAATTCACTACACAGCCTCAAGGGGGCACACTAGCAACTAACAGTAGAGGCTCATGCAGGGGCATCGCTAGACCCAATTTACTGGGCCACGTGCGCCAGTAAAAATCGCCAGTGCCCCAGTAAATGCTTTAAGATGTGATTTACTCCATATGCAAGTGTATTTAATAAGAGTGATAATCCTGGAATAAAGATGTTATTCTCTATGTGCAACCAAACCAACGCTGGTGAAAGCAATGTAGTTTAATCACAAGCAAACTGACGCATCTCTGCATGTGGGCAGAAAACCACACCCGCGTTCCTCACACACCGCTCCTGCTGGACCCTGACGCGCTACTCTTCTCCCGGTGCGAGTCCAGGTTGTTAACATGCACGCTGAAAAAGTAGGCTACTTGCAGCTCACGCGTCGCTCAGGCATTGTGAAACCGGCGTAACAGCCTTTTATACAGAGGTGTCGGCACACAGTGAGTTTTGCAAGTCGACAAAACTAAAGTTATAATAATATAATGGTGATCTTACGATGCGTGCCAAATGATAGATTTTTTTATGAAACAAAAAGGAGGGATGAAGAGTCAGGGAGGTAAGACGTAAAGGTCACGAAACACCAGAACACATGTGTATATGTGTCCCACGCTGCTATAAACACTATCAGGACACACATATCTCACTAACAAGTGAAAATTGGTTGTTTTTGCGTTATTTTGAGCGAATTCGTTCTTCCGGTTTGAAACGGATTTTTGAAGCTGCGTCACGGCGATTAGAGACTTGAGTGTAAATCCAGCTTGGAGAGTGGCTGTCTGTACCTGCGAGTACATTGTGACGTCTCTGAGTGTGCAGTATTAATTCATGAGAAAGACTTGGCTCAAACCAATCAGCGCGCTCTATTGTGTATGCGGTGCAACTTCATTAATATGCATGACAGCTTCACTTACAGTGTTCAGACGGCAGAGAGACGCCACGTTGTGTTGCCAAAACAAGTGGAAGAAGAAGAATTGTTTGGAGACATGGGTCGCCAGTGTTGTTTATAAATGTGCTGCAACGAATGTTCTGTTTTCATTTCCCCGCTATGAGAGCGCAGCTGGACTCACGTGTGGATTACAGTGCACGCGGCCGTGTGACCCAATAGAGCTCTACGTCTAGCAACACCCCTGGGCTCAAGTGTTTACTGTTATGGGTAATGTGCCCCCTTCCCCGCAATAGACACTAGGGGTGTCAAAATGAATTGTTTCTTCGGTGCACCGCGATGCAGACGTGGACAATTTGGTATCAGTTTAGTAATAATCATAACCGGTTATTATGTACTGACGTCATTTATCTCATATGTGCTATGTTGCCGTAGCTTACTATTGTGAGGGAGGCGAGCGCGAGTGTTTACAACGCTCCAAATACTTAACAACACAGAAAATGTGCACAGTTTCACTGTGTGTGTGTTTGCTGGACAGTCTTTCACTAACATACAGCAGAAGCCTCTATTTCACTGCGATTGAGAAACTGAAAGTAAACTCCAGTTCTCTCTCTCTCTTTGTGGCCCGTTTGACCTGCTGTCGTGAGGTAAAGTTTCCTTTCCTCTCAGCTGTTACAGCGATACTTCTGGATACAGACACGAGCGTGTGTCTGCAGAGCGAGTTTTCTCCTTCGCGTCTATCATGGATCAGCTGTGATCGCCGCTGACGTTTACCATTGTCACTCATCGGTGAACAGCGCCAGAGCATTAGAGCCAATCACAGCCCTTTCTGTTGAGCGCGTGACCAATCATGGGGGTGTAAGAAAGAAAGAACTCACTAGACAGGGCTCAGAAAGTGAGCGGGATATTTATATTTGTTTATTTGCTATAAATGCTCGTGTTCTGAGCATATACTTGAGTATTTAAAGGTACAGTTCATATATCTGACTGTTTGTATTAAAGGACAAGATTGTATTACAAATGCAGTAGTATATAAATATATTTATACAAGAACTGCTGTGCTGTGAAGAAAATATAAAACTGTGTATGGAAAGCATCATCAGTGCACCGTGATGCACCAAGAGATCGAATTATGGCATGATAATCATAACCGAATTGAACCATGAGACCAGTGTAGGTTCACACCTCTAATAGACACCAGTTAAAAGTCCCACTTGAAGTAGAATTGCAGGAGTAAAATTGATGCCGTGGCCCGGATTGGAGTGAAGTTGGAAACATTAATTAATGGTGAAAAAACATACTTTTTTCCTGAAATTACACATTACTGACACTAGAGGCTGGGGTACCTTACATCCATCCCAGAGACAGTAGATAGAAATCCACTGGGAGCGGGAGAAGAATAATTGTAAAGGTAAAATTGGTGCTGTGACCCAGACAGGAGTAAGGATGGAGGATTAGTTCAGGTTAAGTTAAACATACTATTTTGGCCTCAAGAATCACGTTAGTGACTCACACTAGAGGTTGTTTTTATTACATTCTTAGCATGCCTGACACCCATCCCAGAGACACTAGTTACAATTCCACTTGGATAGGGGCGAGTTGAATTGTAGGGGTAAAATTGGTGCCGTGACCCGCATGGGAGTTATGTTGGGGGTAGTCTTACACGTCACTTAATGGAGAAAATGATTAAGTAAAACTTACTTTTTTTGGCCTCAAGAGGCACATTAGTGACTAACACTGGAGGCTGTTTTTTACCCATCCCAGTGGGAGAAGTGCAATTCCAGGGATAAAATTGGTGCCATGACCCGGATTGGAATGAGGATGGAGGATTAGTTAATAGTGAGTAAAACACACTTTTTTGGCTCAAGGGCACATTAGAGTCTGACACTATAGGCTGGGGTTTTTATGCTTGACTTGCATACGAGAGACACTAGTTACAATTTCACATGGAGTGGGAGAAGTGCAATTAGAAAGGTAAAACTGGTGCCGTGACCCGGATTGGAGTGAAGTTGAAAACATCAATTATTGGTGAAAAAACATACTTTTTTGGCCTGAAATTACACATTACTGACACTAGAGGCTGGGGTACCTTACATCCATCCCAGAGACAGTAGTTAGAAATCCACTGGGAGCGGGAGAAGAATAATTGTAAAGGTAAAATTGGTGCTGTGACCCAGACAGGAGTGAGGATGGAGGATTAGTTCAGGTTAAGTGAAACATACTATTTTGGCCTCAAGAATCACGTTAGTGACTCACACTAGAGGTTGTTTTTATTACATCCTTAGCATGCCTGACACCCATCCCAGATACACTAGTTACAATTCCACTTGGAGTGGGAGAAGTGCAATTAGAAAGGTAGAATTGGTGCCGTGACCCAGATGGGAGTGAGGTTGAGGGAATAGTTAAGGGTGAGTAAAACACGTTTTTGGCATAAAGAGGCAAATTAGTTACTTAACATCCTTTAAACATCCTTAGCATGCCTGACACCCATCCCAGATACACTAGTTAGAATTACACTTGGATAGGGGCGAGTTGAATTGTATGGGTTAAATTGGTGCCGTGACCCGGATGGGAGTTATGTTGGGGGTAGTCTTACATGTCACTTAATGGAGAAAATGGTTAAGTAAAACATACTTTTTTGGCCTCAAGAGCCACATTAGTGACTAACACTGGAGGCTGTTTTTACCCATCCCAGTGGGAGAAGTGCAATTCCAGGGATAAAATTGGTGCCATGACCCGGGTTGGAATGAGGATGGAGGATTAGTTAATAGTGAGTAAAACACACTTTTTTGGGCTCAAGGGCACATTAGAGTCTGACACTATAGGCTGGGGTATTTATCATCAATAGCATGCTTGACTTGCATACGAGAGACACTAGTTACAATTTCACATGGAGTGGGAGAAGTGCAATTAGAAAGGTAAAACTGGTGCCGTGACCCGGATTGGAGTGAAGTTGAAAACATCAATTATTGGTGAAAAAACATACTTTTTTGGCCTGAAATTACACATTACTGACACTAGAGGCTGGGGTACCTTACATCCATCCCAGAAACAGTAGTTAGAAATCCACTGGGAGCGGGAGAAGAATAATTGGAGAGGTAAAATTGGTGCCATGACCCAGACAGGAGTAAGGATGGAGGATTAGTTCAGGTTAAGCGAAACATACTATTTTGGCCTCAAGAATCACGTTAGTGACTCACACTAGAGGTTGTTTTTATTACATCATTAGCATGCCTGACACCCATCCCAGAGACAGTAGTTACAATTCCACTTGGAGTGGGAGAAGTGCAGTTAGAAAGGTAGAATTGGTGCCGTGACCCAGATGGGAGTGAGGTTGGGGGAATAGTTAAGGGTGAGTAAAACATACATTTTTGGCATAAAGAGGCAAATTAGTTACTTAACATCCTTTAAACATCCTTAGCATGCCTGACACCCATCCCAGATACACTAGTTAGAATTACACTTGGATAGGGGCAAGTTGAATTGTAGGGGTAAATTTGGTCCCGTGACCCAGATGGGAGTTATGTTGGGGGTAGTCTTACATGTCACTTAATGGAGAAAATGGTTAAGTCAAACTTACTTTTTTGGCCTCAAGAGCCACATTAGTGACTAACACTGGAGGCTGTTTTTTACCCATCCCAGCCACCCGTCCCAGTGGGAGAAGTGCAATTCCAGGGATAAAATTGGTGTCGTGACCCGGATTGGAATGAGGATGGAGGATTAGTTAATAGTGAGTAAAACACACTTTTTTGGGCTCAAGGGCACATTAGAGTCTGACACTATAGGCTGGGGTATTTATCATCAATAGCATGCTTGACTTGCATACGAGAGACACTAGTTACAATTTCACATGGAGTGGGAGAAGGGTAATTGGAAGGGTGAAATTGGTGCCGTGACCCAGATTGTAGTGAAGTTGAAAACATCAATTATTGGTGAAAAAACATACTTTTTTGGCCTGAAATTACACATTAGTGACTGACACTAGAGGCTGGGGTATTTAACATTCTTAGCATGCCTTAGTAGTTGCTAGTTAGAAATCCACTGGGAGCGGGAGAAGAATAATTGGAGAGGTAAAATTGGTGCTGTGACCCAGACAGGAGTAAGGATGGAGGATTAGTTCAGGTTAAGTGAAACATACTATTTTGGCCTCAAGAATCACGTTAGTAACTCACACTAGAGGTTGTTTTTATTACATCCTTAGCATGCCTGACACCCATGCCAGATACACTAGTTACAATTCCACTTGAAGTGGGAGAAGTGCAGTTAGAAAGGTAAAATTGGTGCCGTGACCCAGATGGGAGTGAGGTTGGGGGAATAGTTAAGGGTGAGTAAAACATACATTTTTGCCATAAAGAGGCAAATTAGTTACTTAACATCCTTTAAACATCCTTAGCATGCCTGACACCCATCCCAGATACACTAGTTAGAATTACACTTGGATAGGGGCGAGTTGAATTGTATGGGTTAAATTGGTGCCGTGACCCGGATGGGAGTTATGTTGGGGGTAGTCTTACATGTCACTTAATGGAGAAAATGGTTAAGTAAAACATACTTTTTTGGCCTCAAGAGCCACATTAGTGACTAACACTGGAGGCTGTTTTTTACCCATCCCAGACACCCGTCCCAGTGGGAGAAGTGCAATTCCAGGGATAAAATCGGTGCCATATCCCGGATTGGAATGAGGATGGAGGATTGGTTAATAGTGAGTAAAACACACTTTTTTGGGCTCAAGGGGCACATTAGAGTCTGACACTATAGGCTGGGGTTTTTATCATCAATAGCATGCTTGACTTGCAAACAAGAGACACTAGTCACAATTCCACATGGAGTGGGAGAAGGGTAATTGGAAGGGTGAAATTGGTGCCGTGACCCGGATTGGAGTGAAGTTGAAAACATCAATTATTGGTGAAAAAACATACTTTTTTGGCCTGAAATTACACATTACTGACACTAGAGGCTGGGGTATTTAACATTCTTAGCATGCCTTAGTAGATGCTAGTTAGAAATCCACTGGGAGCAGGAGAAGAATAATTGTAAAGGTAAAATTGGTGCCATGACCCAGACAGGAGTAAGGATGGAGGATTAGTTCAGGTTAAGTGAAACATACTACTTTGGCTTCAAGAATCACGTTAGTAACTCACACTAGAGGTTGTTTTTATTACATCCTTAGCATGCCTGACACCCATCCCAGATACACTAGTTACAATTCCACTTGGAGTGGGAGAAGTGCAATTAGAAAGGTAGAATTGGTGCCGTGACCCAGATGGGAGTGAGGTTGGGGGAATAGTTGAGGGTGAGTAAAACATACATTTTTGGTATAAAGAGGCAAATTAGTTACTTAACATTCTTTAAACATCCTAAGCATGCCTGACACCCATCCCAGATACACTAGTTAGAATTCAACTTGGGGCGAGTTGAATTGTAGGGGTAAAATTGGTGCCGTGACCCGGATGGGAGTTATGTTGGGGGTAGTCTTACATGTCACTTAATGGAGAAAATGGTTAAATAAAACATACTTTTTTTGGCCTCAAGGGGCACATTAGAGTCTGACACTACAGGCTGGGGTTTTTATCAGCAATAGCATGCTTGACTTGCATACGAGAGACACTAGTTACAATTCCACATGGAGTGGGAGAAGAACAATTGGAAAAGTAAAGTTGGTGCCGTGACCCGGACAGGAGTGAGATTAGAGAAATAGTTGATGGTGAGTAAAACATACATTTTTGCCTTCGTCTTCTGAGGTGGCTGGCTTCTCCTTCCGCACTAAACTACACTTCTCTCACTCATATTTGCTCAAGTTTAGCAGGATGATTTTGTACTCTATCTTGAATAGAAACACTGCTTTATTCTTTACACAGAACACAGCATACACTACACTATTAAATGAAAGACTGTGTTCACTCACCTGGCAAACCCTCCTCTCAGATCTCAGAGATGGCATTTCTCAATGAGCAGTGGAACCATGAGCCCGGACGCCTCCCGCTCCACCACACGCCGCGCCTCCACACCGAACACCTGCATTTGAGGGTGATCTCCGTCCAGCGAGTTCTGTCTCTGCTCCATCAGGCTCAGCTTTACGTAGATCATCCCGCGCGGCTCCAGACGCACTGCCAGATGGTGTGTTTTACTGACTCGAAATAATCCCGGTTATGTCGAATACTGGTCCCATGACAGCACACTCGGTTCCGCCGCGGAGTCGACTCCCAGCTGAACACAACGAGTTTGAGATGCTGAGCGTTCTCCAGCTCTATATTAAAAGTGTGGTCCATGTCCAGGAACGATGTGCGACAGGTTAGCAAAGCCGTACGAGCTTTATTGACCGAGTCCACCTGAATGGCGCAGTAGATATCCCGGGAATCAACCCGCGGCGGCTTCAGATCTTCTGCACCCATAAAATGCAGGCTCATTAGTCCTGAAATATAAGTTAGGCACTTTGGCTGCTCGGTGAAACTGTATGAACGGAAAGCATCGATATCTAACTCTGTACCAGGGAGTTGGGACTTCCGCTGTTTCCGTTGGGATCCCGCATTTTGCAGTTCTTTCTTTCTGAGTTTGTATGCTTGCCTGATTTGGCCACGAGTTCCGGTGAATCTCCGTCACTCAGGTATCCTCCTTTACTTGCAGATTTGGGCACTCCAGCACTGTTGCTTCTCCGCTTATCGAAACTGTGCTGTGTTGAAACACTGCTGTCCAGATGGTATCGCCAGATCACGTTACCGCTGGCCAACGCCGTAGTCACGCCAGCAGGGGGCAGTCTAGACTGTCCCAAATCTGCCATCCCATTGGCTCTCGGTGAGTGAGCCTGGGTTCTGATGGGATATTATTGACGGACACATTGTTAATAGGGTTGCCTTTAACACTGAGCTTCCGACTCAGATCAGGCAGTTTCTTCATCTTCATTGAGAGTTTGCGGACAGTTCGAGGTGACTTGATTTTATCAGGAAAAGACCAATTGATCGTTGTGGTCTTTTTAGTTGGGTTTGGACTAGATGATGGAGAACGTCCAGCGGTGGACTGCTCTGACGAATCTGGGGAGGAAAGTAGAGGGGTTAATTAGTCAATTGTAGGGCTGTGCAATATATCGTTTCAGCATCGATATCAATTCAGTTAATCTGTATTTCTCTAGTGCTTCTACAGCTGAACACAGAAGTTCTAGTAAGCTGAAACTGTGTCAGTCCAGTGTTCAGAGCTGACGTTCAGTTTAGTTCAGTTCATTCATTTTCTTTTCTTTATGAATCTGGGGTTGCCACAGTGGAATGAACCGCCAACTTATCCAGCATATGTTTTACACAGCGGATGCCCTTCCAACTGCAACCCATCACTGGAAAACATCCACACACACTCATTCACACTCATACACTATGGACAATTTAGCCTACCCATTTCCCCTATAGTGCATGTGTTTGGACTGTGGGGGAAACCGGAGCACCCGGAGGAAACCCACACCAACACGGGGAGAACATGCAAACTCCACACAGAAACACCAACTGACCCAGCCGAGGCTCAAACCAGCGACCTTCTTGCTGTGAGGCGATCGTGTTGCCCACTACGCCACCATGCTTTTTCAAGCAGCCCTAGTAAATTGTACCAGTAACTGTGACCCAACCCCACCCCGAGGGTCTTAAATGACCCTTAGATGAACCCAACAGTATTTGAGAGTGTGTCTTAAAGGGACAGTTCACCCAATAATGATAATTACCTCATCATTTACATTACCGCGCTTATATTTGAAGAAAGTTGGTTGCTGGTATCTATCAACTTTCACAGTAGGAAAAGCATTATTGCAGCAACCAGCTTTCTTCAAACTATCTTCTTTGTGTTCATTCATTTTCTTTTCAGCTTAGTGCCTTTATTAATCCGGGATCGCCACAGCGGAATGAACCGCCAATTTATCCAGCATATGTTTTATGCAGCAGATGTCTTCCAGCTGCAACCCATCTCTGGGAAACATCCATACACACTCAATCACACTCATACACTACGGACAATTTAGTCTACCCAATTCCCCTATAGCGCATGTGTTTGGACTGTGGGGGAAACCGGAGCACCCGGAGGAAACCCACGTGAATGCAGGGAGAACATGCAAACTCCACACAGAAACGCCAACTGACCCAGCCGAGGCTCAAACCAGCGACCTTCTTGCTGTGAGGCCACAGCACTACCTACTTCGCCACTGCGTCACTCTCTTCTTTGTGTTCAACAGATAAAAGAAAAGCATTAAGGCTTTGAGTAAGTGATGAGTGGGTAATGATGGCAGAGTTTTCATTATTGGGTGAACTATCACTTTAAGTGAATCAAATCTTGAATTCCTCATTGGGTTGATATATGCTCCGAGCTTTTAAGAGAGGTTTCCTGAAAGTACATACAGAAGAGAAACAGGACCGAAAACAATACCCAGCAATGTTCAGCCCAGAACTTCAATCTGGATGCCTGAAATTAAAGTAAAACCATAAATCAGAATTGCGCTGCTCTTAAAGTGACAGCGCAATATATTCCTGCTGGGCTTTACTCATTCATTTTCCTTCGGCTTAGTCCCTTTATTAATCTGGGGTCGCCACAGCGGAATGAACCGCCAACTATTCCAGCATATGTTTTACCCAGTACTGGGAAACACCCATACACACTCATTCTCACACACACACTCATACACTACGGCCAGCTTAGTTGATCAATTCCCCTATAGCACATGTGTTCGGACTGTGGGGAAAACCGGAGAACCCGGAGGAAACCCACACCAACACGGGGAGAACATGCAAACTCCACACAGAAACACCAACTGACCCAGCCGAGGCTCGAACCAGAGACCTTCTTGCTGTGAGGCCACAGTGCTGACCACTGAGCCACCGTGCCACCCCTTTGTAGCTTTATTAACAAACAAATCAAGTTTAATTGTTA
This sequence comes from Danio kyathit, assembly GCA_903798195.1. Lineage (NCBI taxonomy): Eukaryota > Metazoa > Chordata > Actinopteri > Cypriniformes > Danionidae > Danio > Danio kyathit. The sequence continues at coordinate 56,122,810 of LR812541.1, forward strand.
TAATGAAGACACTTAAAGCACAGTTTGATTCATTTGTATATTCTATTCTATTCTTCTGATCCTTTTGAGGACATTTTGATAGTTGTTTTTGTACTTCCATTCTGCTTTGGAATTGAGAATTTGATGATCTTTTAATTGTACAGATATACAGCAGCCTTATTTACGTGGAGAAATAAACTCTACATTAATATTTTCTGATAATCGAGCGGTCCTACCTTACTGTATGCACAAAACCAGCTGCACGATCATCTTCCATAACTCCTTCCTACTCCTCCTGGCCTGTTTGCTCCTGTTTAGTCTGCAGGATTCCCCTTTACACCACACAAACGCCATAATAACTACATACATCCCAAAAAGTCCCTTTCCAGCTCCGTCCCACACATCAAAGACTGAACATCTGTGGAAGATTCCGGAGCGGAGGCACCATAAACCAGAGAGTGCTGCGGTTAAACCTGGCCTTCAGCTAAACTCTTTCTGTTGCTCTCGCGATTAGCAGATTCATTCTGGCACACCGTCTGTGGCTGCAGTCATTATACAGCAGCTGACCATTCAGATTTCTCTTAAAGGAACACGCCACTGTTTTTAACAGCTCTCCTAAAGTAAAACAGGTTAGTTCCACCATTTTTTAATCTTTTCATCCAACATCTCAGAGTTTAGCAGGAGCACTATTAGCTTAGCTTAGATCATTGAATCGGATTAGACCATTAGCATTTTTGTAAATAGTCTCACTTTACAGCTCTCCTAAAGTTAAACAGGTGAGTTTCAGAATTTTTATTGTATTAAGCCAATCTCTGGGTCAAGCAGGAGCACTATTAGCTTAGCTTAGCATAGATCATTGAATTGAATTAGACTACTAGCATCCACTTTTTTTTTGTAAATAGTGCCATTTTACAGCTCTCCTAAAGATAAACAGGTTATTTTCACCATTTTTAATCCATTCAACTACTCTCTGGGTCTAGTGGGAGCACTATTAGCTTAGCTTAGCATAGATCATGGAATCAGATTAGACCGTTAGCATCCACTTTTTTTGTAAATAGGCAAGTTTTAACAGCTCTCCTAAAGTTAAACAGATTAGTTTCAGAATTTTTAACGAATTAAGCCAATCTCTGGGTTTAGCAGGAGCACTATTAGCTTAGCTTAGCATAGATAACTTAATTGGATTAAACCATTAGCATTCATTTTTTTTGTAAATAGGTTCATTGTACAACTCTCCTAAAGTTAAACAGGTTAGTTTTACTATTTTTTATCTATTAAGCCAATCTAAGGGACTAGCAGAAGCACTATTAGCTTAGCTTAGCATAGATCATTGAATTGGATTAGACCGTTAGCATCCACTGTTTTGTAATTAATGTGATTTTACACCTCTCCTAAAATTAAACAGGTTATTTCCACCATTTTTAAATCCATTGAGCCAATCTCTAGGACTAAGGAGCACTATTAGCTTAGCTTAGCTCAGTATAGATCCTTGAATCAGATTCGCATTCGCTTTTTTTGTAAATAGTCTCATTTTTCAACTCTCCTAAAGTTAAACAGGTTAGTTTCACCATTCTTTAATCCATTCGGCCAATCTCCAGGTCTAGCAGGAGCACTTTTAGCTTAGCTTAGCATAGATCATTGAATCGGATTAGACCGTTAGCATTCACTTTTTTTAAAATAGTCTCATTTTTAACAGCTCACCTAACGTTAAACAGGTTATTTCCACTATTTTTAAATCTATTAATCCAATCTAAGGGTCTAGCAGGTGCACTATTAGCTTAGCTTAGCACAGATCATTGAATCGGATTAGACCATTAGCATTTTTGTAAATAGTCTCATTTTACAGCTCTCCTAAAGTTAAACAGGTGAGTTTCAGAATTTTTATTGTATTAAGCCAATCTCTGGGTTTAGCAGGAGCACTATTAGCTTAGCTTAGCATAGATCATTGAATTGAATTGAATTAGACTATTAGCATCCACTTTTTTGTAAATAGTGCCATTTTACAGCTCTCCTAAAGATAAACAGGTTATTTTCACCATTTTTAATCCATTCAACTACTCTCTGGGTCTAGTGGGAGCACTATTAGCTTAGCTTAGCATAGATCATGGAATCAGATTAGACCGTTTAGCATCTATTTTTTTTTTGTAAATAGGCAAATTTTAACAGCTCTCCTAAAGTTAAACAGATTAGTTTCAGAATTTTTAACGAATTAAGCCAATCTCTGGGTTTAGCAGGAGCACTATTAGCTTAGCTTAGCATAGATAACTGAATTGGATTAGACCATTAGCATTCAATTTTTTGTAAATAGGTTCATTTTACAGCTCTCCTAAAGTTAAACATGTTAGTTTCACTATTTTTTATCTATTAAGCAAATCTAAGGGTCTAGCAGGAGCACTATTAGCTTAGCTTAGCATAGATCATTGAATCTGATTAGACCATTAGCATCTTTTTTTGTAAACAGTCTCACTTTACAGCTCTCCGAAAGTTAAACAGGTGAGTTTCAGAATATTTATTGTATTAAGCCAATCTCTGGGTCAAGCAGGAGCACTATTAGCTTAGCTTAGCATAGATCATTGAATTGATTTAGACTATTAGTATCCACTTTTTTTATAAATAGTGCCATTTTACAGCTCTCCTAAAGATAAACAGGTTATTTTCACCATTTTTTAATCCATTCAAACTGCTTTCTGGGTCTAGTGGGAGCACTATTAGCTTAGCTTAGCATAGACCATTGAATTGGATTAGACCGTTAGCATCCACTGTTTTGTAATTAATGTGATTTTACACCTCTCCTAAAGTTAAACAGGTTATTTCCACCATTTTTAAATCCATTGAGCCAATCTCTAGGACTAAGGAGCACTATTAGCTTAGCTTAGCTCAGTATAGATCCTTGAATCAGATTCGCATTCGCTTTTTTGTAAACAGTCTCATTTTACAACTCTCCTAAAGTTAAACAGGTTAGTTTCACCATTCTTTAATCCGTTAGGCCAATCTCCAGGTCTAGCAGGAGCACTTTTAGCTTAGCTTAGCATAGATCATTGAATCAGATTAGACCGTTAGCATTCACTTTTTTGTAAATAGTCTCATTTTTAACAGCTCTCCTAAAGTTAAACAGGTTATTTCCACTATTTTTGAATCTATTAAGCCAATCTAAGGGTCTAGCAGGAACACTATTAGCTTAGCTTAGCACAGATCATTGAATCAGATTAGACAATTAGCATCTTTTTTTGTAAACAGTCTCACTTTACAGCTCTCTTAACATTAAACAGGTTAGTTTAAACATTTTTAATCCATTCAGCCAATCTAAGGGTCTAGTAGGAGCACTTTTAGCTTAGCTTAGCATAGATCATTGAATCAGATTAGACCATTAGCATCTTGCTTAAAAAATGACCACAGAGTTTCAACCATTGTCCTGTTTAAAGCTTGACCTTTCTGTAGTTACATTGTGTGCTATAAGACTGACGGACAATTAAAAGTTGGTATTTTCTAAGCTGATATGGCTAATAAATATAGCTTGATTGAAGCAGATCAATGCTATTACACATCAGCTAGCTTCCTAGCCACATGAGCCTACAAATTAGCAACTGTTTATTTTCCATTGGTCTTAGTACACAATGTAAATACAGAACAGTCAAACTGTAAATAGGATAATCAGCTTAAATCTTTGGTCATTTTTTTGAGTAAGATGCTAACGGTCTAATCTGATTCAATGATCTATGCTAAGCTAAGCTAAACATGCTCTCGCCTGAGTCAAAAATTGACTGAATGGATTCATAAATAGTGAGAGTAACCGGTTTAACTTCAGGAGAGCTGCTAAAATCAGGCTATTTACAAAGAGTGGAGTGTTTCTGTAAAGCTGAACATGCAACCAAAACTGTTCCCCCTTCTGTAGCTCGCCCTCTCTGATCACATGACACGGCGGTCTGCTCGTCTACAACAGCGGCTCTGTTTCTGTACTTCTGGGCCTCCTTCAACACCACCCTCCGTTTGATCTGGAACTTACAGCCCGCATTAAACAAAGAGCTGATTCTGTTTTAAAGAGAGAGAGAGAGAGAGAGAGAGAGAGAGAGAGAGAGAGAGAGCGAGAGAGAGAGAGAGAGAGAGAGAGCGAGAGAGAGAGAGAGAGAGAGACACACACAGGGCTGTCCACTGTCACCAACCCTCTTCAATATTTACATCAATCAATTGGCAATGCTTCTAGAGCAAGCAGATACGCCGGGTCTCACACTATACGACTCCAGTGTAAAGTTCCTGCTGTTTGCAGATGATCTGGTGCTGCTGTCGCCAACAGAAGAGGGTCTACAGCAGCAGCTGGATATCCTGCACAGCTTCTGTCAGACCTGGGCCCTGACCGTTAACCCAAAGAAAACCAAAACCCTAATATTCCAGAAAAAAACCCAGATGTCAGGGAAAGAGACACAGTTTCACCCTTGGCATGACAAAAGTTGAACCTGCCACAAGCTACACATACCTTGGGTTGAAAATAAGTGTTAATGGAAGACTAAATATGGCAGTGAATGAACTGAAAGAGAAAGCGAGAAGGGCCTTTTACGCCATTAAAAAATCAACACAAATAGAAATTCCAGTTCGAATCTGGCTCAAAATTTTCCAGTCGGTGATTGAACCTATAGTGCTATACGGGAGTGAAGTGTGGGGTCCTCTCCTCAGTCATGAGTTTGATAAGTGGGATAAGAATCCAATTGAAAGCCTCCATGCAGAGTTCTGTAGGAGCATCCTCAGGGTACAGAGGAACACACCCAGCAATGCATGCAGAGCAGAATTAGGCCAGTATCCTCTACTCATGCGCATTGAGAAACGAGCCGTCAAATTCTGGAAACACATAAAAATGAGTGACCCCAACTCTTATCATTATAAAGCCCTCAAAAACCAAGAAATGGACATTGAAAAAAGCCCCCTGATTCAGATGATCCTGAAGCTGCAAACAAAAACCAACATAATGAATACGACTAACAGCAGGCAGCATCAGGACACGGACATGCTCATCCACAGAATTAAGCCCAATCAGATGATAAATGCACGAAAAGAGGAGTATCTGACTTACTGGAATGAAGCAGCAGCAAAACAAAGTAAACTTCAGTGTTATTTAGACCTAAACAGAGATTATACCACAGCAACATATCTGAGCGCAGTAAAGGAAAGTAAATTAAGAACAACAATGACCAAATACAGGCTGAGTGCTCACAGTCTGACTGTAGAGACGGGCCGATACAGACAGAACTGGCAACCCAGAGAGAGCCGCATCTGCCCATACTGTGCCCAGGCAGAGGTGGAGACGGAGGAACACTTCCTCACCCGCTGCACAAACTATCAGCACATCAGAGAAACATTCTACCCCAAACTACAGAGCATTTACCCACAATTCACTGAGTCAGACAATAAAACACAGCTTCAATATTTACTAGGGGAAAAAACTGACTGTGTCCTTCTAGCGGCACAATACATTAATGCCTGTTAGAGAGAGAGAGCAGACCAATAAAACCATCAGTGATGCGCCTGCAAACACACACACACACACACACACACACACACACACACACACACACACGAGATCATTGTAATGAAGCAGGTCAGGAATCTGAATTCTGTTGCACTAAACTGGGTCAGTAAGACACGCTGGGTCACAATACAGTCTGTCTGTAAGCATAAAGTTAAAACTAATCAGTAAATTGAAAAATAAATCGAAAATATTTCCCAGTACCAAAGTAAAAACCCTCTGCCGCTCTCCCACAAGAAGCTAATGCTGCAGTGACATAAACTGCAGTTCATTGACTGGCCACTGGGGGCTGGCTAGAGAACTGAGTAGAGGTCTGTGTGGGTCTGTTTTTTTAGTCCCGCTCCCGCCAGGTTGTATTCCGCACCCGACCGCTCCCGCTGTATATCCAGCCTTTGTTCACCTGCTGCCTGCTTAGAATACTTCTCTACCCGACCCGACCGTTCCTGCTGAATTAAGATCTGGTTTCCAGAATCTCATGTTTAAATTGGCTACTCCCAAAAGACAGAAACATAACAGATAAAAGCGTAGGTTCTGCAAGGATCGTAGACTAAGGCCCAATCCCAATTCTATTTTTATTCCTCTTCCCCTTGGCTCTTAAAACCATGTGAAGGGGAAGGGCTTCAAAATGGACCCCTAAGCATTGGGAGAGCACTACAGCACCTGCACACGTCATCAGACGTCATCATGATCTCCTGCTTCATCTGAGATCAGACATGATGGCGACTGCTGGAGTTATTCCAGTTGTGTTATTGTTTGGTGTTTATCTTCAGGAGATCACTGAAGGCGTATATCATGATATCATGACCATACAGTATAGGCCCAATCCCAATTCTCCCCTTAGCCCTTCCCCTTACCCCTCGTTTTGCGCGTTCCCGTGAATGGGTAGTGGGTGTCCCAATTCTCCTCATCTTGAAGGTGTAGGGCTAAGGGGAAGGGGTAGATAGCCCTTTGAACAAAGATTTTTCAGAAGCATGCTCAAAACCAAGGGGTAAGAAGATTTCCCAGAATACACCAGCCACAGCGGCAGGATCACTGCACCCGAAGTCAGGAGATCCACAAATGAGTGTTTTTGGTCATTATTATGAATTTTTACAACAAACAGCACATGTTTAATACACAGGGTGGCCATTTATATGGATACTCCTTAATAAAATGGGAATGGTTTCCTGAATACAGTTTCCTGAAAAGTGGACTGGTCGTCGTGGGCCAGTTGAATGGCCCCCCAGGTCTCCCGATCTGACCCCATTAGACTTTTATCTTTTGGGTCATCTGAAGGCAGTCGTGAATGTAATTTATTCAGGTGTATCCATATAAGTGGCCCACCCTGTATTCATAACTGCGTCACGCTTTAATAAAAACAGTAAAATAAAAGCTAAATTTGGCGATCTATAAGCCCTCATCATAACTCCTGTACAGCAGCTCCACAACACTCTGACACTCGATGACTCTCCAACACCCTGTGAGAACAGTCTAGTGTCTGAGAATGAGCTACAGTGTCTGCTGTAGTGTTCATGCTGTGTTTGGTGTGTTTACATGATGAATATGGCCACGGTGTAAATGCTCAGTACAGTTATGATCTTATTGATCTTAAGATTGGTAAAGAATTTTTATAAACTCATAATGTTTGGAGTGGCATTTTTTTGGAGGGCCAGAAAAGGATGACAGAATATTAGTTTTGGGTTTAATTATCACTTTAATTTTGACAAAGACTAGCTTATGATTCATCTTTATTTAACAACAGCTAGTTTTAGGACTGAATAATTAATTGCAAAGTTTTCTGCTTATAGCACACTCATTTATCTTTTTGTTACTTATCATTAATAAGGTTACTTAAATAGTATATATACATATATGCAGGGCTTAACATTAACTTTTTTGATCACCAGCCACTGTGGCTAGTAGATTTCCAACATTACTAGCCACTCGCCATTTTCACTAGCCACAATTTTCTTGTTGGGAAAATATATTTTATATGCTTAAATTTGACTTTGACATGCTAAAATGACTTGATTTAGTTGTGTTATGTCCACATGCCTTCTCATTCATTTAACTTCTTGTGTGTACTGTGTATTAGCTTGCTCGGTGTGCATGAGCAAATGGGTTGTGTCGCAATGCAATCAGTTTTTATTTCTCATGACTTTTCAGGGCTCAAAATTAAGGATTTACCAGATTTATCTCTGACCACACCAAATAAGTATTTCTTAGCCACAACTTTTTGTTGTGTCAAAAAAAGGAAAATATAGCTGTATATGTGCACTGTTTAATTTAACAAAACTTTTCTTTAAAAAATATTACATTTAAAAAAGAATTATTGTCATTAGTAATGGGCGATATAAACGATATGCGATATAAACGATACAAAATTGGCCTACGATAGAGATACTAATTCTATTGCACTATCGCGATAATGCATGTTTGATGACGCAATCTACCCGCGAAATTAAGAGCAACGAGCTGCAGCCGGCTGCAACGCATCATCTTGAATAAACAACAGTGCGACCATTTGGCTGCGGCCGATATATTATTGGGGCGGCCCGGTTCTGTGTTCGCGAGAAACTGAGAACACTCTGCCACAGACTCGCATGCTCTCCATGCAGACCCACAGACACGCGCTGGATACAGAAGAGCGCGAAGACTAAATAGACTGATCCAGCTCATTATTTGGGGTGACAATACATTTTCCCCGGACATGTCCGAGAATCTGCTTTCGCTTTCGATATTAATTGTATTCATTTTTGCATTACTTTATAAGCAAACTTTATCTGGTGCGTCTCAATCTCTCTGCAACACGCAGACAGAGAGAGAGTGAGGGAGAGAGAGAGAAAGAGCAGATCAAGACACCAGTTTTAATTTCATTAGGAGAACAAAATGTTTAAAACTAAATGCGTTACCTTAGGCTGCAGGTTAGAAATATGTTTTTATTTAAAGTATCTGAAATACACAATTTTATTTGACTTTTTAATACTGGAAGTATTTTCAGTACAGTGTAAGTTCCTTAACTAAACACCAGTTTATTTGTTCTCTGCAACTTGGCATTTAGGAACCAAGGACTTAAAAGAAAAGTCTTTCTTTCTGAAAGGCACTACATTTAGTTTATTTATCTGCAACATTGTGTTGTTTAATTACAGTTTTGCTTTTGCACAATAAATGTTCTCTAAATGACATGCAACGTTTCTTTATTTCTTAAAAATAATAGCAGTTTGGCTTTCCTAAGGGTCTCTGTAACCTGTTCTGAAATGGTTCTATTATAATTTATATATCGCAATATATATCGTTATCGCAAGAGGCTGCAATGTATATCGCAATATGGATTTTAGGCCATATCGCCCATCCCTAATTGTCATGTATAAGCACAGTAATCTGTCCTGGCTAAAGCTCAGATCAGCAGTTAACTACACATAAACGGGGAGTGATCATCCATTAAAGCAATGCTATTATAAAGAAATATAATTAAACCATATTAACAAAAATAACTGTAAGCAAAAGAAAGCAGGTGAAACATACCGTGTTTGATAATGAAAGGATGATCACGCGCACGGTTAATATAAGCCTGTAAATGAAAGCAGTGACCGCTGCTGCTTACAGAAGAATATGTGTATTTTGTTTTAATCTTGAGCTCTGTAAAGCAGCAGGACTGTGTGTGCACGATCATCGCTCTTTGTCCAGTCTATTTCAAAGGGAACCGATCGCACCAGCTGCGCTTCCTCTAGGCACGGTGACGGTTGCTTCGCGCAAGTTAACGGGAGCGCACGCGTTCGCTTTTTAACAGTCGCGCGCATCACATCTTCTGTGCGTGCGAGTGATCATCCTCTCGTTCGGTATTTACCTGCTTTCTGCTCGCACGAACACAGTTATTTTTGTCAGTCATGCTGCTTCTCAATTCTAAGATCACATTTGCACGAATATTGGCCCACGCTTATTTTCAAACCCTGCTTTTAAGAAAACTACAATTTAAAAATGATTTCCAACCAGCCAAAGTGGCAAGTGGAGGTGTCTGTCTAACCCGCCAGAGCTGAAATCTACTCGCATTTGGCGGGTTGGCGGGTGTTAATCTAAAGCCCTGTGTGTGTATATATATATATATATATATATATATATACACAGTGTAAGTCAGAATTATTCGCCCCCCTTGAATTTTTTTCTTTTTTAAATATTTCCCAAATGATGTTTAACAGAGCAAGGAAATGTTCACAGTATGTCTGATAATATTTGTTCTTCTGGAGAAAGTCTTATTTGTTTTATTTCGGCTACAATAAAAGCAGTTTTTAATTTTTTAAAAGCCATTTTAATGTCAATATTATTAGCAATTATTAACAATAACTTGCCTAATTCCCCTAACCTGCCTAGTTACCCTAATTACCCTAGTGAAGCCTTTAAATGTCACTTTAAGCTGTATAGAAGTGTCTTGAAGAATATCTAGTCTAATATTATTTACTGTCATCATGACAAAGAGAAAATAAATCAGTTATTAGAGATGAGTTATTAAAACTATTATGATTAGAAATGTGTTGGAGAAATCTGCTCTCTGATAAACAGAAATTAAGGAAAAAATAAACAGGACGGCTAATAATTCTGACTTCACTGTGTATGTTACATTTGTGAGTTTTGTTTTGCAGACAGAGTGTGTACATGTAATAAAATGCATTTGAGTTAATGTTCTGTTGATTTGGGCTTTTGTAAACCTGCAACAATTCTAAAGCAAAAACAGCACTAAGAGCAATCTGGAATCATATCTGCATTATAAACATTTTATGCAAATTAACTGTAATAATGGGCTGAACCATTATTGCACACTCCTGGCTAATGTAACATACGACATGCCAGAGATGTACATACGTGACCCCTCAAACACACACACACACACACACACACACACACACACACACACACACACACACACACACACACACACACACACACACACACACACACACACACACACTCTCAGGGGCCCAGATTAGGAGGCAAGGGTGAGATGGCGCATTCCAAAAAACACACACACACACACACACACACACACACACACGCGCACACATACACACACACCCCTGCTCTCATCCACTCAGAATACTGAGTTTATAAAGAGTGTAAATCAAGAAAATCTAGGAACATACTCTATGGCTATGCTTTCAGAGTTCACAATGTGTTGTACAGTGTGTGTGTGTGTGTGTGTGTGTGTGTGTGTGTGTGTGTGTGTGTGTGTGTGTGTGTGTGTGTGTGTTTATTTAGTGTTTTTGCAGGTGACAGGTGGGCAGCGGGTCGCTCTGGTCACCCGACACACTAATTATAGGGTGTCAGAAGACATTTTACAGCCTTAAAGCTGTCAAACACACACACACACACACACACACACACACACACACACACACACACACACACACACACACACACACACACACACACACACACACACACACACACACACAAAAAATACATGTGCACACCACACATACACTCTTTCAGACACACTCATACACACACAAACTATTTCAGAGACACACACTCTCAAGTGCGCGCACACACACAAACACACAAACTTTTTAAGACACACACTGAAGCACACACACACACACAGACTTTAGTACAGAGAGATGTGTGTGTGTGTCCGTGCGTGCATGCGTGCGCGTGTTAAACTGATCTTAGACCTGCTCTTACTCTCAATTATTCAACAGCTTTATATACAGCCACAGAACAAAGCTGTCACACACACACACACGCATGCACGCACACAGGTAAACATACACATACACACATGCATATATGTATGAACACACACACACACACACACACAGACCAACATGCACATACACCTGTACACATATAAATACACAGTCAGTCAGTCACACACACACACACACACACACACACACACACACACACACACACACACACACACACACACACACACACAGAGGTCAGATCTGAACTGCTGCTTTCGCAACGACACACTCAGATCTGGTTTCTGCCACCCACGGGATCATGGGTAATGTTACACTCTCAGTGTCGTCAGTAAAGCAGAAGAGGAGCGCACACACACACACACACACACACACACCACAGAAAATCAATACAGCAGAGGAAAGATCCGGTGGAGGGTAGAGCCACACACACACACATGCAAAACACAATGTCAAATGGACACACACACAGATGGACTGACACACACACACACACACACACACACACACACACACACACACACACACACACACACACACTCATACACTACGGCCAGTTTAGTTGATCAATTCCCCTATAGTGCATGTGTTTGGACTGTGGGGGAAACCGGAGCACCCGGAGGAAACCCACGCCAACACGGGGAGAACATGCAAACTCCACACAGAATTTTTTTTTTTATAAAAACTATTTTCAGAGTGAAATATTAGTGCTTATATACACACATATATATATTTATCTCCAGCTAAACTTTAGCCAAACACACACACAGAACTTTCCTTTTCACAGAGTCTGTTGAGCAGAGAGTGTTTGAATAATGTGTAATGTTTTCATGTGTAAACCCTCACACACACACACACACACACACACACACACACACACACACACACACACACACACACACACACACACACACACACACACACAGAACAAAAACACTGATGATGGTGACAGGTGCTCATTACAGATACAGGTAACAAACACACACACAGAGTCATGCACATATGCATACACACACACACACACATACAGAAAGACACACACTGACACACAAATAACACATTGTTAGTCGCACATGCACAAACACACTCACACTCTTACACACATACACACTGTCACACACACAGATGGACTGACAAACATGCTAAACACTCTCAAACACACACACACACACACACACACACACACACACACACACACACACACAGAGTTGCACACAACAGATAAATTACTGTAGTTGTTGTTACCATAGCAACTGTAGAATCACCTCAACAGATCAATTACTGTAGCTTTCGTTACCATAGCAACTGTAGAATCACCACAACAGATCAATTACTATAGTCGTTGTGTTACCATAGCAACTGTAGAATCTCCACAACAGATCAATTACTATAGCTTTTATTACCATAGCAACTATAGAATCACCACAACAGATCAATTACTATAGTCGTTGTGTTACCATAGCAACTGTAGAATCACCTCAACAGATCAATTACTGTAGTTGTTGTTACCATAGCAACTGTAGAATCACCTCAACAGATCAATTACTGTAGCTTTTGTTACCATAGCAACTGTAGAATCACCACAACAGATCAATTACTGTGGTCGTTGTGTTACCATAGCAACTTTAGAATCACCACAACAGATCAATTACTATAGTCGTTGTGTTACCATAGCAACTGTAGAATCACCACAACAGATCAATTACTGTAGTTGTTGTTACCATAGCAACTGTAGAATCACCACAACAGATCAATTACTGTGGTCGTTGTGTTACCATAGCAACTTTAGAATCACCACAACAGATCAATTACTATAGTCGTTGTGTTACCATAGCAACTGTAGAATCACCACAACAGATCAATTACTGTAGTTGTTGTTACCATAGCAACTGTAGAATCACCACAACAGATCAATTACTATATTCGTTGTGTTACCATAGCAACTGTAGAATCACCACAACAGATCAATTACTGTAGCTTTTATTACCATAGCAACTGTAGAATCACCACAACAGATTAATTACTATAGTTGTTGTTACCATAGCAACTGTAGAATCACCTCAACAGATCAATTACTATAGTCGTTGTTACCATAGCAACTGTAGAATCACCACAACAGATCAATTACTGTATTGTTGTTACCATAGCAACTGTAGAATCACCACCACAGATCAATTACTGTATTGTTGTTACCATAGCAACTGTAAAATCACCACAACAGATCAATTACTGTATTGTTGTTACCATAGCAACTGTAGAATCACCACAACAGATCAATTACTATAGTCGTTGTGTTACCATAGCAACTGTAGAATAACCTCAACAGATCAATTCAAGCACTGCACACTAGTATGGTTGAAGCACACTACAGCGTCTACTATAAATAAATGACTGTAGTATTGTTACCTATATCGTGTCTAATACCACAGTTAAATGAGCAGGTGAGTTCAATCGATTAGGAGCTTCAGCACTCACAACAGCTCTGTCTTTAACAGTTTATCAATGACAGCTGAAAATAAACACACACACACACACACACACCTGTGGCTCTGTGGTTCTCCTCTTGTGTTCTGCTCAGTGAGACCGCCCCGTCTGCGCTCAGACTCTCCTTCCGGCCGTCTGCTCCTGCACTGGCTCGTCTGCTGCTGTTCCTCATCTGACCGCAGTCGCTCTCCTCGTCCTCTGGAATGGGGTTGTACCAGATCTCTCCTTCATCGTCCGCATCGTTCTCCTCCGCCGGGTCGGTTCTGAGGCGGTGTGTGTGTTCCTCCAGGCCCGCAGGGGGTGCTGTCAGCTCCTCCGGCTGCAGGAACGCCCGCCCGCAGCTCTGCTGGAGCCAGTTGCGCTTTTTGGAGACGGTGATGAGGTTAAACGGAGCCTGACGAACACCGGGCTCCCGCTGATACACACCGGACACACACTCCATATGCACTACGAACAAAACAAACAAACAAACACTTAGCTGTGATTCTGTAGAGCTGTCGACAGATATTAGCGCATGCACGTGCATCAGTGCTGAGTGTGAATCTGCACACTGAGATATCCACAGGGGGGTTAGATCATAATTAAGGCTATTTATTTACTTATGCAAATGTGCTTAATATATTTGCATTCCGTAATCATATTGATTTCAGCATATTATAAAGACTTTAAATGATTATTATTACATTTTCAATACAAAACACATCAAAATCCCAACTATAGCCGTGCATCTTCTGGATTAACATGTGAGTGCTGCCTGCTGTGACAAAACTCAGCGCTGAGCAGTTGCTGGGGTGCTCTGATTGGTTGCTAAGGCATTGCTGAAACTGTTGCATATTCCTGCAATTCAAAGCTGAAATGACAGCATCATTAGTTCAGTCCTAATTTTCACCTTTATGCAAGGTTTAACCCCAGTTGTGTGTCAGCAGTGTGTGAATATCTCCAGCCTCTAATGGTCAACGGGATTTAATTCTATTTTTTTATAATCAGACTTGATGCAGAAACACTTTGATTGACATTCTCCCTTTGTACGTGTCATCAGGGGGGAAAGCCCCGCCCACTAGTGCCCATCTCTCCATCTCATTAGCATAAAGAGCAGCCCTGAGTGAGAAGCAGCCGTCTGTCCATTAGCCATTAGAGTGTTTGAGCTGCTGAAGATAATGTCAGCATAGACTAAGAGGATTATAGATGTGGAGATTTCGGTCAGTGTATGATTTGCTCATTGGATTTTCATTTTAGAAACGGATTGAGATACGAGGCGTTTTTCCTTTTCACGGTGAAAAACGGAAAAGCAAAATTCAAAACTGATTTGATTTTCATTCTTTATTTCAAATAACAGAAATAAAATCACCAGAACACAAAATGAATGAAGGCTTGTTTTTTATATTCTGAAAGCAGATAGGCCGACTCTTTCACGCTGACGCACAGGCTAGCCTACAATAAGCAGTGGTGTAAAGTACTTGAGTAAATGGACTTTGTTACTTTACTTAAGTATTTTTTTGGCTACTTTGTTCTTGTACTGAGTATCAAAAATATAAGCAACTTTTACTCTCTACTTGACTACATTTTAGATTGAATATATGTACTCTTTACTCCACTACATTTGAACGGACGCTTACCGTTACTCATTACATTGTGATTGTGCACGACAAGTCGGCATCTTTATCTACCACAGCTAATTTGTTGGGCGGATGAGGCGATATCGCCATCTGCAGGGTGCTGAAGGTACTGTATGCTATTTATGGGCTAAATCACGTAAATGTGAATGAGCAGCTTGCCTAATACCAGGTGTTTAATTAGCGACATGGCTGCAGCCAGTGATGAAGCTGAAGCCGGCACATCAAGCAGTGCCAGCACTGATGATCATCCATGGCCTTATCTGAAAGAAATGTTTTCATTTGCCGATATACAGAATGGCTCTTACAGGATGCAGTGTCTACTTTGCTTGCCACGAACCACGAAAATAAGTACTTTAAGAATTTATCTTCAAATTTGAGAAAACACATTGAGGTAAGAGTCTATTTAAAGGTGCAGTATGTAAGTTTGACACCCAGTGGTTGAACTAGGTATTGCACTCCTGGATCATAATAAAAGTACGCTAGGATGCCAGATTGTGTACAGGAGCGAGTGATTTAAACTGTGTTCTAAATAAAAGCAACGACACGCGACAGAGGGAATATTCTCCATATTAAAAGGAGTTTTTGTCCTAACCAACACCTCGAATTGATATATTAGAAATGGCTTCTATTTCTCACAGCTGAACAACAGAAACCTATGACAGCTAGATCACCTCAGGTAAGCCTTGTGTGCTTTATTCTGTGCTAAATGCTAACAATGCGAGTTTGAATGCATTTTACATGGCATTTGTTGCCATATACTGAAAGCAGAAAGTTCACCTCAGATCTGGAAAATACAATAAACCGTCTGAAATTGAACTTTAGAACTAAACACATATGAGTGATTCAGCATCTACATTTAATGATGTTAAAGTGGGTTAACATGTATTAAATAGATTCTAAACCGTGAGTGAGTGCATATTCTGTGCTTCTGAAAGGCTGTATTTACATTTCTGTCGTGTTTCGTCTGGTGCAAACAGCCAAATAGCTGATCACTGCCTCTCTCGTCACAGCGTGTTGTTAGGACACGCGGTTACAATGTAACCTGCTCACCTAATGTTTACGTTCGTATTATTTATGTAGTTTGCTAATTAATAACCTCATGTGGAACTGAATCTGTCTCCCATACTGTAGCATTTCGCTCATGGACGCATGCTTTCAGAGTCTTTCTGAATGTATGAATGAAATACGCTGTTTTCCAACAAGGCAACCCGGGGTGCTGACATATAATTGGCTAAACTGGCATTCTGCAGGTTAACTTTACCTAAACAAAGACAGCGTTCCGGCACGGAAAACCCATTTTCAAAGCAGAATATCTGACTTCAGCATTGTTTTTCAGTTAAACAAGTATGTTCACTTGGGATGTTTCTTAAATATCTGCCCACATATTATGGTATTTTTATGCTTTAGAAGAGTCAAAAACTCAAGTCTTATTGGAATTGGTGACTTGTAACTTGTAATGGAGTACAGTAAGGTATCTGTACTTTTACTCAAGTATGGTTTTCAGGTACTCTTTACACCTCTGACTATAAGTTATTATTTTTTCCACTTAATAATGTTATAAAAGCTATTTTCTTGTGATAACTGGATTTTGTTAAGACATATTTTCCTCATTAAAGCCGGTTATATATATATATAATATTGTATATATAATAATATATAATATCATTCATTCATTTTCTTTTTGGCTTAGTCCCTTTTATTAATCTGGGGTCAAAATCAAAAACCGGCTCGCTTTTCAATATCCGCTTCTAAAATGAAAATCCAGTGACCAAAACATACACTGAGCGCTATAGATGAAGCACACATGAACAGCGACAGGAGCGACATAGACTGACAGAAGCATGAAGCACACACTGAAGCACACCTGACCAGCACTCAACACACACACTGCTGTTTTACATCTGACGCTCAGCCGTCTGTAGCTCCGCCCTCTTCTGAAAAGAGCACCATCTCATTTGCATTTAAAGCGACAGTCACCAAAACGCCACAATTAGGATCAAAGCCTGAAAGGGGCAGTTTCAGAGAGCTGGAGAACATGATCTGTGTGCTCAACAGCTCAAACTCACACACACACACACACACACACACACACACACAAACACACACACACACACTGTACAGACAGCAGAGACTTACAGCTTTATAAAGGGGGAGAATAATGAATATTAATGAGAGATTAGCATTTATTTGAATATTCCCTAACATTATTAACTCCTGCCGGGACTACTTTAGCTGTGTGTTTATCTGACCATAACCAAACGCCTTAGCATGACCATCAGCCAATCAGAATCCAGCAGAACTGGAGTATATGAGCTACAGACAGGTACGAGAGGGATCATTCATTCATTTCCTTCAGCTTAGCCTCTTTATTCATCAGGGCTCACCACAGCGGAATGAACCGCCAACTATTCCAGCATGTGTTTAACACAGCGGATGCCCTTCCAGCTGCAACCCATCACTGGGAAACACCTATACACACTCATTCACACACACACACACACACACACACACTCATACACTACGGCCAGTTTAGTTGATCAATCCCCCTATAGCGCATGTGTTTGGACTGTGGGGGAAACCAGAGCACCCGGAGGAAACCCACACCAACA
>LR812541.1:56148187-56158187 GCA_903798195.1 Danio kyathit
AATTATTACACACAGCTTACTAAGTATCATTCATTATTTTATATGTTACTCTGCAATCTCTGTAGCTGATAAAAACATTCTTATTTATATTTAATATTTTAATTCAAATATGAACCATTTCATCTGAAATGCACAGATATAAAACACTCTACAGGAGCGTTTTACACATCACAGTTAAATATTGACTTAACTGAACCATACTTGTTCAAACTACTGATATAAAATGATTTGAAACAACACAATTATTGAGGTTTTTGGGTGGATAACTTAATTATTTTGTGTTCGAGCCACTTAAATTTGTAAAAACTAATAAGTTAACTTAATTCCTTCATGTCGTCTCAACACAAATCGATTGTGTGGAGCTCAGGATTTGTTTACAGTGCATTGACATCCTCATCTGAGCCATACACCTTTAACAACATTTACATTTATTCTGGTGTATGTTTACTTTTAGGAAGGCTTCTATGCAAAGTATTATACACTGAGAACAATGCTAGCTTCAACACAATTCCTTCATGTTGTCCCAACTCAAATTGATTAAGTTAACATAATAGGTTTTACAAATTTAACCTCTTAGGGCCTGAGTGTCCACATATGTGGACAACACATTTTTAGCTCTATTTAAAATACTTTGAAAGTTTTATATTTTGTTTCAGACATGCAGTGTCATCCTGCAACTGTTGTGCAGCATATGAAAGGTCCCAAACCCTATTTTTAACTGTCCAAAATGGGAATAAATGTTGTTTTTACTCTCTGATAGTCAAAGCAAGTTAAAAAAATAATAATTCTATGTTAAATATGCATATAAAAACATTCAGGAAAAGTGTTTTATGTAAATTGGGAGCACGAGTCCACATATATGGACATTATTATTCTCTAAAAGTACATCATATCAAGAGATGATACTTAGATTTTTATTCTAATTAGGTTCCGATAAGCCCAAATAGCAAAGAGAAATAAGAAATGCATGTAAAAAAACACATTGGGCCTTAAGAGGTGATGTGGATTGAAGATAAAACAAATAAGTTGCACCAAAAAAAACATCTAATTTTAAATAAGTAGCTTGAAACAAGCAGCAAATGTCATTATTGAGTGTAAACGAGACTCCTGAACAGTGTCTTTCAGACTGGAAACAGTACAGTGCTCAGCATAATTGAGAACAGCCCATTTTGAAAATGAATATTTTTCTCCATCTCTCAGTGAATATGGGTCATATACAGCTGAAGCCAGAATTATTCGCCCCCTTTGAATTTTTTCTTCTTTAAATATTTCCCAAATGATGTTTAACAGAGCAGGAAATGTTCACAGTATGTCTGATAATATTTTTTCTTCTGGAGAAAGTCTTATTTGTTTTATTTCAGCTAGAATAAAAGCAGTTTTTAATTTTTTAAACACCATTTTAAGGTCAATATTATTAGCCCCTTTAATCTATATATTTTCTCGATAGTCTACAGAACAAACCATCATTATACAATAACTTGTCTAATTACCCTAACCTGCCTAGTTACCCTAATTACCCTAGTGAAGCCTTTAAATGTCACTTTAAGCTGTATAGAAGTGTCTTGTAGAATATCTAGTCTAATATTATTTACTGTCATCATGACAAAGAGAAAATAAATCAGTTATTAGAGATGAGTTATTAACACTATTATGATTAGAAATGTGCTGAAGAAATCTGCTCTCTGTTAAACAGAAATTGAGGAATAAAATAAACTGAATAATTCTGACTTAACTGTGTATATGCTGAGCACTGTATAAGCAGAATAATACACACTGGTGTTGAAGTATGAGGCAATAATGCACACCTGAGGTGTAACAAACACTCCGCGTCCCATCAACACTGCAGCTGTGCATTATTGACTAATATTCAACAGCCCGTCATCAGCTAGACCAGATTAGCCATCAGATTGGTCAATCATGGCATTCCAAGGTGTGTTATCGTCCAATAACAACTGATTAAACACAGACTTATATAAGGTACTACAAATAATCTTGGACATAAGTGAAAATATAATAATAATAATAGTAATAATGAGTGAGTTAGTGTAGCTCCATTCAGCCATCTTTCTTTCTGCAATCTTTACGCTTGATTAATGAGCTGAGATCAGTGTTTAGTGTCTGATAGTGTAGTTTAGTGTCCAGTATCTGTGTAATGATCTTCATAATGTAGATCAGTGGTCTCAAACTCAATTCCTGGAGGGCTGCAGCTCTTCATATTTTAGCTCCAACCACCTCCAACTCACACCTGCTTAACAGCCTCTAGTAGTCTTGAACACCTCGATTAGTTGATCAGCTGTGTTTGATTAGGGTTGGAACAGAACTGTGCAGAGCTGCGGCCCTTGAGGAATCCAGTTTGAGACGTATGATGTAGATTCAGCCGGTGGTTATTCAGAATAACCCCTTCAGTCTTCCACAGCAGCTGCTGATGAACCTGTAGTGCTTTACTCTGATGAACCCCCGGCTGGATCTACATTAGCCCTTACTTTTCTCCCTTTACAACAGACGTGTTCCTGTTTGCGTTTTTCCACAATTGATTTGCATGTGCTGGAACACATCACTAACCGCTTGCTGTTCAGTCTAGTTAAGAACGAACTACTTAAATATTCCATTATTGTGTTAATACAAATTTGGCCGAGCTCGTCAACACCAGAACCGCCACTGTTAGAAAGTAGAGTAAAATCCCGCCACCAGTTAAAGGCACCCAGACGTCCCAGAGTTTCCATCAGTGATTTTCAGGCTGGTCCGCATCATCCATACCTGCTCCGATCCGCATCCGGCCGCTGTGATTGGCTCTCGCCGAGGATCCCATGATCCTTTGCTTCATCTCAGAGGACAGAACGCGGCCCTTCTGCATCCACTCCTGCATCTTGTTGACGGTGACGCCGGGCTGTTTCGGCACCATCGCATCGCTGACCGACTGGTGTTCACGATCTTCGCTAGGGTTTGCGCTATCACTGCAAACCATTCGCACACCGGAAAGCGAAGTTTCCTCATAAGTGTTTGCAATCGAGGAATATTTGACTCTGCTATCGCTGACGGAGCGCTGCAGCGTCGGTTTGGTGTTCGCTTTGAGAATATTCTGCAAACTTCTACTCTGCGAAGACCCCACGCTACAAGACTGAGCCAAAAACGCAAAGAACGCAGAATCCGAGCCGAACGCCTGCTGACCGCTGCGCTCTTCAGACAGACACACGTCGCTTTTATCGGTGGATTGTGTGCTAACGCTATCATGAGAGCGACTTGAGCTGCTCGCCTGATCCACAAATCCGTTATCTTCCACTTGACCATCAAAGCTGATGTTGTGCATGGTGTTGATCAGCATATAATAGGCCTCTTTGAGCTGCGACTTCAGCCGGTCTGTCTCCTGCGTGGACTCTGTTTGTTCAGTAGTGTTTGTCTGTCTGTCATCGCAGTTGTTTTGCGTGCAAGACTCATAAAAGGGCAGAATCTGGTTATCATAATAATCGTCGTCCTCGCTGTCCACCGAGTGGTGCCGAGGGGCCCCTTCCCTCCGCCCGGGGGCCGCTGTTAGTTCCAGATCAGTGGGGAAAAAAGTTGGACTTTGTAACGCTGGCATGCTAAAAGCTCCGCGATACTCCTCTAGAACCTGAATTAAATCGTTTCCGTCAATATAATCAAACACGTTGTTGAGTTTTGGGCTCCGGTCGGTGATGTTTTTCCCGGCCTTTTGCTCGAGTGCTGTAACATTCGCGTCTTTACTCTCTATATCTTGACCATCTGCTCGCTTTAATGCCTCTGTTTTGGGGTTTAAATCGCAGTTTCCGAAGCCGATCGAGTCTCCAACCGTGGGGAAGCGCTTCGGCTCGGTTTGTTCGCTCCGATCCACCGCTTCGCCAGCGGGACCCCCGGGCTCTGAGCCACCACTCCGGTGTACTCGCACCGCCGCAACCGCGCACCGGGGGACCGCGCTATAGCCGAGACCCGGCGCCCGGATCCCGGTCACACAGCTCCGTTCACCCCGCATCTCATCTGAAATATAACCCCTCTCTGTCTGCGTTTGAGAAACTTTGCTTTACCTTCTCTCTCCCGGCTCGCGTCTTTCCCTTTGGGTTTCTTGCCCCTGAGTTTGGCTAGAATTGTCCTCCGCAGAGGATCAGCCATCGGTACCGGTCCGATCCTCCAGCGTTAGTTCCGTTCAGCGACGCTCCGGAGCAGAAGTAACCGAGCGAGAAGCGCGTCTGTGCGGCCAGGAGACTCCGACACGCCGCGGTCACAGCGCAGCTCCATGATCCACTGAAATCAGATCACACACATACACATACACAACACACATTCAGTCTCTCCCCCCTCTCTCTCGCTCTCTCTCTCTCTGTGTGTGTGTGTGTGTGTGTGTGTGTGTGTGTTGAAATAGTTCAGATAGTTTCTGTGGGGGTTAAAGGTTTAGAGGCGGAGCTCAAACAAACTCCACATGCAGCTCTGCAGCTCCTGAGGAACACTACACTGGAACACTTGTAGCTGCCAGCAGTGAGTAAAACACTTTAGATAACGAACAACAACAACAACAATACTGATGTTTTTCATGAAAATACAAATAAGCTCAGGTAATAAACTAGTTATTGTTTATCCACACTCAATTAAATGTTATTTTTGCACCTCTATCCAATATTTTTGAAAAAAAAAATACCATTAAGTTAACTAGTCATATGCATTTATTAATTATATATATATGTATATATATATATACAGTTGAAGTCAGAATTATTAGCCCCCCTGTTTATTTTTTCCTCAGTTTCTGTGTAACAGAGAGCAGATTTCTCCAACACATTTCTAATCATAATAGTTTTAATAACTCATCTCTAATAACTGATTTATTTTCTCTTTGTCATGATGACAGTAAATAATATTAGACTAGATATTCTTCAAGACACTTCTATACAGCTTAAAGTGACATTTAAAGGCTTCACTAGGTTAATTAGGGTAACTAGGCAGGTTAGGGGAATTAGGCAAGTTATTGTATAATGATGGTTTGTTCTGGAGACTATCGAGAAATATATAGCTTAAAGGGGCTAATAATATTGACCTTAATATGGTGTTTAAAAAATTAAAAACTGCTTTTATTCTAGCCGAAATAAAACAAATAAGACTTTCTCCAGAAGAAAAAATATTATCAGACATACTGTGAACATTTCCTGAAGCTGTTAAACATCATTTGGGAAATATTTAAAAAAGAAAATAAAATTCAAAGGGGGCGAATAATTCTGACTTCAAAAGTCAAAAGTTTGTGGTCAGTATGATTTGTAAATGTTTTAAAATAAGCTTCTCCTGCTCATCAAAGCTGCATTTATTTAATCAAAACTACAGTACAAATTGTAAAATTGTGAAATGTTATTAAAATAACTGTTCAAAGGTAGTTTATAATTTAATTTAATAATTTATTCCAGTGATTTTAAAGATTAATTTTCAGCTTCATTACTCCAGATGTCACGTGATCCTTCAGAAATCACTAATTAATATAAATATTATTATTAATAATAATTAGTATTATTATAAAGGGACTAAGCCAAAAAGAAAATGAATGAATCAATAATAATAATTATTATTATTATTAATGGTAATAGTAATAAAAGCAATAATGGAGTAATAATTTCATTTGAAACTACATACAATAAGAAAAAATTATTTAAAATTTTAATAAATATTTTTTTATATTTTTTTTACATTTGTTGAATGCTGCCTTGATGAACAGAAGAATTTTCTTAGAAAAAACTGATCTTAAACATTGACCAATAGTGTGTGTGTGTGTGTGTGTGTGTGTATATATATATAGTAAACAAACTCACATATTTTAAATATTTCCCAATAACTGATTTCTAAAAATGTATTTATTTTCTCTTTGTCATGATGACAGTAAATAATATTAGACTAGATATTCTTCAAGACACTTCTATAAGGCTTAACTAGGGTAATTAGGGTAAAGTTAGGGTCATTATTCAATAATCATTGAGGGCTAATAATATAGACTACAGCAGTTTTTACATTTTTAGAAAATGTGTTTTTTATTCCAGTCAAACAAAAAAATAAATAAGACTTTCTCCACAAGAAAAATAGGAGATATTGTGAAGCATTTTCATGCTCTTGTAAACATCACTGTAAAGAGGAGGGCTGATTATTTAGTCTTCAACTGTATATGTGCATTTTTGTATACATTTCGGCTTTTATTTGAGACTCCAAGAATGCATTTAGCACATCTGTTATTCATTCATTCAAATATATATTTTTTCGTCTTAGTCTCTATTTTAGAGGTCGCCACAGTGGAATGAACCGCCAACTATTCCAGCATATGTTTTACACAGCAGATGCCCTTTCAGCCGCAACCCAGTACTGTGAAACACCCATACACACACACACACACTCATACACTACAGCCAGTTTAGTTGATCAGTTCCCCTACAGCGCATGTGTTTGGACTGTGGGGGAAACCGGAGCACCCGGAGGAAACCCACACCAACACAGGGGAGAACATGCAAACTCCACACAGAAACACCAACTGACCCAGCCGAGACTCAAACCAGAGACCTGAGTGCTGTGAGGCCACAGTGCTAACCACTGAGCCACCGTGCCGCCCACACATCTATTAATATCAGTAATGCCTGTAATAGTGTTGTAGTTCTCAGTTTAATTGTGGCATGATGAGCTGTGTAATCTGTGAGTTATTAAGCTCCATGTTGGCTGGAAGCGGCAGCATTAATTTATGCGCCTGTCCAAAGCTGGAGATGGGTTTATATTAGCGATAATGATCAGGGCTGTTCAAACACTGATTCTGACTAACAGGCTGACGATTACGCCTCAATAGGATAATCACAGCATATATATGAGGGCATTATTGAGATGACAGCCCATCCGCTCTGCATTGATATGGCGTGCTGTTGTTTATCAGCCTGTCGGAGCCTGTCGGAGACATAGATCATCAACACTGCAAGTCTCGGCAGCTCCAGATCCTCAGATTAAACTCTGACTCACGCTTTTCCTGCACACACACACCACAAACAGCGCAGGAATCACACATCAGGAGACATTTCAAGAGGCATCATATTGATAAAAGCACACTGTGGGGTATTTTACATTATATACGCTACCACTGCGAGATATTAAAATGTGGCGTTAGTTTCAACGGTTATGCTTATGATATCTAATTCTATATGGGGTAATGCAAGACTCAGTTTTCTATTCTTATACAATCAGCGGCCACTTTATTAGGTACACCTCACTAGTAGCGGGTCGGAAGCCTTTTGCCTTCAAAACTGCCTTAATCCGTCATGGCAGAGATTCAACAAGCTGCTGGAAATATTCCTCAGAGATTTTGCTCCATATTGACATGATAGCATCACACAGCTGTTCCTGTTCCACCACATCCCAAAGGTGCTCTATTGGATTGAGCTCTGGGGACTGTGGAGGCCATTTGAGTACAGTGAACTCATTGTCATGTTCAAGAAACCAGTCTGAGATGATTGGCGCTTTATGACATGGTGCGTTATCCTGCTGGAAGTAGCCATCAGAAGATGGAGACACTGTGGTCATAAAGGGATGGACATGGTCAGCAACAATACTCAGGTAGGCTGTGGCGTTGACACCATGCTCAATTGGTACTAATGGACCCAAAGTGTGCCAAGAAAATCTCCCCCACACCATTACACCACCACCACCAGCCTGAACCGCTGATACAAGGCAGGATGATCCATGCTTTCATGTTGTTGAGGCCAAATTCTGACCCGACCATCCGAATGTGGCAGCAGAAATGGAGACTCATCAGACCAGGCAACGTTTCTCCAATCTTCTCTTGTCCAGTTTTGGTGAGCCTGTGTGAATTGTAGCCTCAGTTTCCTGTTCTTAGCTGACAGGAGCGGCATCGGTGTGGTCTTCTGCTGCTGTAGCCCATCCGCCTCAAGGTTGGACGTGTTGTGTGTTCAGAGATGCTCTTCAGCAGACCTCGGTTGTAACGAGTGCTTATTTGAGTTACTGTTGCCTTTCTATCAGCTGGAACCAGTCTGGCCATTCTCCTCTGACCTCTGACCTCAACAAGGCATTTGCGCCCACAGAACCCTAAAGAGACAAACCCTGAAGATGGTTGTGCGTGAAAATCCCAGTAGATCAGCAGTTTCTGAAATACTCAGAGCAGCCCGTCTGGCACCAACAACCATGCCACGTTCAAAGTCTCTTAAATCCCCTTTCTTCCCCATTCTGATGCTCACTTTGAACTGCAGCAGATCGTCTTGACCATGTCTACATGCCTAAAGCATTGAGCTGCTGCCATGTGATTGGCTGATTACAAATTTGTGTTATCGAGCAGTTGGTCAGGTGTACCTAATAAAGTGGCCGATAAATGTATATACTTCCACTTTTTTATGCAGATGATTCTCACTTTCTCACTTTGGGGGCCGGACCCCCAAGAAGAAAATCAAATAAATATCTCATTTTGGCTGAACATTATGTTAAATGTTTATACTTTTTCAATTTCATTACAAAACTGAAGGCATTTGATTCAGGCTCCCATCACCTATACCACAGTCAACCACTAGGAGTGAGAGATATTCTGCCTCAACTCAATTAGTCAACAAGGTGAGATGTAGCTTTAGCCATTGATTAAGCACTGTGAGTAGCCCGTTTCAGCATTGAGATTTGAATTCAAGCCCACTTAACGTTTCATTTGATGTGCGAATATTATTTGTGACCTGTTTTGTTCTGGTACCAGGTTATTTATTTACCATGCTAATTTAATTTGTGCCAGAGTGTTTTTCCTCCTTTTTTTAGTCCTGAGGCAGACATCCCGAGTCTCCCGTTAGTTCTGTGAGTCTCCCACAAATGCATAGAGACTCCCGGATGCCCGCAAAAGAGTGATAATCTCCCGGAAATCATGCGTCTTCCTTCTGCTCCTCAAATACGTCACGCACCCCTCTCCACCGCATCCCTCCTTGCTCTTCATCACACACACGTTGCGCGCACTCCGCCTATACCCCACCCGCTCTACGCTAAAACCTGTTTGAAATAATAAATGCTGAACGCCGCATGGTCTGTCTGAGTCTGTCCTCATTTCAGAGTGTAGCCTAAATATGGTCATAAATGCTGGTTATTCTGACAGGAGACTCCGCTGTTGTTATTTTAGTTGCTTTAATAGTGTGGACCACTATTTCCTTTTTGATCCTCACAATTTTGGAATCCAGTCGCGGGCCGGATTGAACGGCTCAGCGGGCCGGATTTGGCCTGCGGGCCGCCAGTTGATGATCAGTGGTGTATGCTTAAATGGATGATGCAAGCAAACTCAACGGGCAAACACTGATGTACTTCCTCACTGTGATATCACAACTCTGTGACTATGTAAATATTTAATTTATTTAACTTCTTATTAATTTAACTAATTAATTATTTTTTGAAGGGGAGGGGGGTTGTTCATGGGGAAAAATGTAACAAAAAAAAAAAGAAAGAAAAAGTCTCGTCAGATCTGTGCATGTATTATTTCACCTTGCTCTTCTTTCAATAAAAAAAAAAGAATGGCACAACCAATCACCTGACTCCAATCCAATAGAGCATACAGAATAAAGCTCAGATTTAATAGACGAGACCCACAGAAGCATCCAGATTTACACTCTCTGATTAAGTCTGTGAAGCTTTCTCATATGGAGAATGAAGTCACATGCAATGATCAGGTGTGCTGTGTGGGCTCTCACTGCTGAACTACACCTCCCCTTCTTCATGTGTTCAATACTTTTCTCTGCGTCATTTCATTTTATTTCACAGAACTTCAATTCTAAACTAATTACTTTTGTTTTCTTTGCATATATGGATTTCTTTGGTGGTTCCCAACATCTGGTGAAGTTCGAGTCAGCAGCACCTTTAGACACACGTGTTCTGAGTTCTACTTATTCCCCCCGCTGTATATTAAACTACAAATGCAGTGAAAAGCATGTGTTAAAGGTGTGTGAAAGGTCTTTTTCCTGCTCTGGTTTGTGTCGCTGTGATAAAAAGCTTTATCTGAACATCTCGA
>LR812541.1:56160687-56213187 GCA_903798195.1 Danio kyathit
CAGAGTTAAGCGCGCACACCGCAACTATAAAAAGGCATTATAAATAGAGCGCAGATATTACGAGTTCTCCAGCTGAATTTGATGTGCTCATGCAAAGTTATAGCAAATATGAGCAAATATTGAAAAAAGCAACACCACTGCATCAGTGAAACAGAGACAGTTAGCGTGGGGAAACATAGCTGCTCAAGTTAATGCGCAAGTTTACATTTAAAGTATTTAAATAATTAAGTATAATAAAAAAGTAATGTAATGTGTTACGTTTATTGGCCATAATTTTAAAGTTATTTCAGATGTAATTGCATTAAATGACATAAAATAGGCTAGCGCATTTCTACAACAAATCTGACAAAACCAGAATGCAGATAACCTTAGCTTAATGTTCAGTGGAAATGATTCATTTAAGGTTCCCACTTTTGCACACATTAATCACTTTTAATAGATTTAAGTGCACTTGTGTGTCTGCCTTTTTTACAGTTCGAGTGGTAGAGGATGATATGACATTTATAATGTAAGCAGAACTAAAAAAAATAGTTTTTAGAAGGAGTAATAATCCCATTAATCTAGTTAGTAGGTCAGTGAATTTAAGCTAATTAATTATTAAAAAAGGACAAGCTATTCTCGTACGTGACTTTGTTCTTTGTGTGACTGAAATGTATTAGCTATGTTTCCATCCAAAAACGCAAATTAAATTTATGTGCAAAACTGGAATATCGCATAAAAGATGTGTGAATAAAGCAGCGTTTCCATCCAACCAGTCAAAAAGAACAAAATCGTCACTTCCTGATTAACTGGCGCTAAATATCAACAGTAAAAACTGAATTTACTGCGGTAGAAGAAGCTGCGTGAACCTGTTCTTTATTTAATAAATGACTTGTGCCTCAAGACAATGCCGACACACAATGAACGCGTGGTGGCGTTTGAAGCCATGAGACACGGAGAACAGACGCTGTTGACACGCTGCAGACTCTCTGGAGGTAATTAATAATGTAATAATACTGAAGCGGTTAAGGCGTTTTAGAATAACCAAAACAACATTTCAGATGTTTTACAGTGTGCTCAGCCTGCTGGTTTGTCCATTCACACACATTTTCATCATCATATGATCTCTTATAACAAACCTTTTTATTGCGTATACTGGAATTTGTTCAGTAAAAGTGTTTCCATCGTAGTTTATGCACATCTTTTCTTATCAAATAAAAAGTTTCTCCTACTCAGTTATGCTCATGTTTATTATGCCTATTTTCAAAAGTTATTAGCATCTTGGTGTTTCCATCAACCAATTTTTTTATGCGCATTTCCAAAATGCACATTAAAATAGGTGTGTGTAAACGTAAGTCTAAGGTGAGAAATATCGCTTCGTCTTTAAAAAAGGGGAGCAGACCGACAGAAACTCAGAGTTTAGAGATTAAAACCTGCTCCTGACCAGGTTAGGTTCACAGAGTAAGTTACCACGGTAACTGACTCTGAGTTAAAGTTACCTCTCTTTCAGAAACAGGCTTGACTTACCCTGCTTTCTCCAGTTTGACAAACCTGCCATTTTGAAACTGAAAACCCAGAGTTTCTCTCATTTCAGGGTTAAAATACTCAGAGTTTTCACTTAACCTCCTTTCTGAAACAGGCCCCAGGATGGTTAACAAGATAGTTACCAGGGTGTTGTGACTGTGGTTTGGATGGGTTACCAGGATGTTGTTAGGATATTCTGGATGGTTGTTAGGGTGTTCTGGATGGTTATTAGGGAGTTGTTAGGGTGTTCTGGATGGTTATTAGGGAGTTGTTAGGGTGTTCTGGATGGTCGTTAGGGAGTGTTAGGGTGTTCTGGATAGTCGTTAGGGAGTGTTAGGGTGTTCTGGATGGTCGTTAGGGAGTGTTAGGGTGTTCTGGATAGTCGTTAGGGAGTGTTACGGTGTTCTGGATGGTTGTTAGGGAGTGTTAGGGTGTTCTGGATAGTCGTTAGGGAGTGTTAGGGTGTTCTGGATGGTCGTTAGGGAGTGTTAGGGTGTTCTGGATAGTCGTTAGGGAGAGTTAGGGTGTTCTGGATGGTCGTTAGGGAGTGTTAGGGTGTTCTGGATAGTCGTTAGGGAGAGTTAGGGTGTTCTGGATGGTCGTTAGGGAGTGTTAGGGTGTTCTGGATGGTTGTTAGGGAGTGTTAGGGTGTTCTGGATGGTTTTTAGGGAGTGTTAGGGTGTTCTGTATGCTAGGGAGCATTAGGGTGTTTTGGATGGTTGTTACGGTGTTCTGGATGGTTATTAGGGAGTGTTAGGGTGTTCTGGATGGTTGTTAGGGAGTGTTAGGGTGTTCTGTATGTTAGGGAGCATTAGGGTGTTTTGGATGGTTGTTACGGTGTTCTGGATGGTTATTAGGGAGAGTTAGGGTGTTCTGGATGGTTGTTAGGGAGTGTTAGGGTGTTCTGGATGGTTGTTAGGGAGTGTTAGGGTGTTCTGGATGTTGTTAGGGAGTGTTAGGGTGTTCTGGTTGTTAGGGAGCATTAGGGTGTTTTGGATGGTTGTTACGGTGTTCTGGATGGTTATTAGGGAGTGTTAGGGTATTCTGGATGGTTGTTAGGGAGTGTTAGGGTGTTCTGGATGTTGTTAGGGAGTGTTAGGGTGTTCTGGTTGTTAGGGAGCATTAGGGTGTTTTGGATGGTTGTTACGGTGTTCTGGATGGTTATTAGGGAGTGTTAGGGTATTCTGGATGGTTGTTAGGGAGTGTTAGGGTGTTCTGTATGTTAGGGAGCATTAGGGTGTTTTGGATGGTTGTTACGGTGTTCTGGATGGTTATTAGGGAGAGTTAGGGTGTTCTGGATGGTTGTTAGGGAGTGTTAGGGTGTTCTGGATGGTTGTTAGGGAGTGTTAGGGTGTTCTGGATGTTGTTAGGGAGTGTTAGGGTGTTCTGGTTGTTAGGGAGCATTAGGGTGTTTTGGATGGTTGTTACGGTGTTCTGGATGGTTATTAGGGAGTGTTAGGGTATTCTGGATGGTTGTTAGGGAGTGTTAGGGTGTTCTGTATGTTAGGGAGCATTAGGGTGTTTTGGATGGTTGTTACGGTGTTCTGGATGGTTATTAGGGAGAGTTAGGGTGTTCTGGATGGTTGTTAGGGAGTGTTAGGGTGTTCTGGTTGTTAGGGAGCATTAGGGTGTTTTGGATGGTTGTTAGGGTGTTCTGGATGGTTATTAGGGAGAGTTAGGGTGTTCTGGATGGTTGTTAGGAAGTGTTAGGGTGTTCTGGATGGTTATTAGGGAGTTGTTAGGGGTTTTGGATGGTTGTTAGGGTGTTCTGGATGGTTATTAGGGAGAGTTAGGGTGTTCTGGATGGTTGTTAGGAAGTGTTAGGGTGTTCTGGATGGTTGTTAGGAGGTGTTAGGGTGTTCTGGATGGTTATTAGGGAGTTGTTAGGGTGTTCTGGATGGTTGTTAGGGAGTTGTTAGGGCGTTCTGGATGGTTATTAGGGAGTTATTAGGGTGTTCTGGATGGTTGTCAGGGAGTGTTAGGGTGTTCTGAATGGTTGTTAGGAAGTGTTAGGGTGTTCTGGATGGTTATTAGGGAGTTGTTAGGGTGTTCTGGATGGTTGTCAGGGAGTGTTAGGGTGTTCTGAATGGTTGTTAGGAAGTGTTAGGGTGTTCTGGATGGTTGTTAGGGAGTTGTTAGGGTGTTCTGGATGGTTGTTAGGGAGTGTTAGGGTGTTCTGGATGGTTGTTAGGGAGTTGTTAGGGCGTTCTGGATGGTTATTAGGGAGTTGTTAGGGTGTTCTGTATGGTTGTCAGGGAGTGTTAGGGTGTTCTGGATGGTTGTTAGGAAGTGTTAGGGTGTTCTGGATGGTTGTTAGGGAGTTGTTAGGGTGTTCTGGATGGTTGTTAGGGAGTGTTAGGGTGTTCTGGACAGTTGTTAGGGTGTTTTGGATGGTTGTTAGGGAGTGTTAGGGTCTTTTATATGGTTACCAGAATTGTTTTCTGGATGGTTACTAGGTAGTTGTTTGGGTGTTCAGGATGGTTATCAAGATGGTTACTAGGGAGTTGTTATGGCAATTTGGATGGTTACCAGGCAGTTGCAAGTGTGTTCTGAATGATTGTCAAGATTGTTTCTAGGGTGGTTACTAGGGAGTTGTTAGGGTGTTTTACACGGTTACTAAGAAGTTGCAAATGTGTACTGTATGGTTACTATGATGGCTTCTAGGTAGTTGTTTGGGTGTTCAGGATGGTTATTAGGCAGTGTTAGGGTGTTTTATATGATTACCAGCATTGTTTTCTGGATGGTTACTATGTACTTTTTAGGGTGATCAGGATGGTTTAAAAATGGTTACCAGGATGTTGTCAGGGTATTCTGGGTGGTTATAAGGGAGTTTTTATGGTGTTGTTTTTCTATGGTTACCAGGTAGTTGAGAGTGTGGTTTGGATGGTAACAAAGATCGTAACTAGGGAGTTGTTAGGGTATTCTGAATAGTTACCAAGGAGTTGTTAGGGTATTCTGTATGGTTATTAGGCAGTGTTAGGGTGTTTTATTTGCTTACCAGGATTGTTTTCTGGATGGTTACTAAGGAGTTGTTTGGGTGTTCAGGATGGTTATCAAAATGGTTACTAGGGAGTTGTTATGGTGATTTGGATGGTTACCAGGCAGGTGCAAGTGTGTTCTGAATGATTATCAAGATTGTTAGAAGGATATTATGGGTGGTTACTAGGGAGTTATCAGGGTGTTCTGGATGGCTATCAATATGGTTACCAGGGAGTTGCTAGGATGTTGTGGATGGTTACTAAGGAGTTGTTAAGGTGTTGTGGATAGTTAACAGGGAGTTGCTAGGATGTTGTGGATGGTTACTAAAGAGTTGTTAAGGCATTGTGGATGGTTAATAGGGAGTTGCTAGGATGTTGTGGATGGTTACTAAGGAGTTGTTAAGGTGTTGTGGATGGTTAACAGGGAGTTGCTAGGATGTTGTGGATGGTTACTAAGGAGTTGTTAAGGTGTTGTGGATAGTTAACAGGGAGTTGCTAGGATGTTGTGGATGGTTACTAAAGAGTTGTTAAGGCATTGTGGATGGTTAATAGGGAGTTGCTAGGATGTTGTGGATGGTTACTAAGGAGTTGTTAAGGTGTTGTGGATGGTTAATAGGGAGTTGCTAGGATGTTGTGGATGGTTACTAAGGAGTTGTTAAGGTGTTGTGGATGGTTAACAGGGAGTTGCTAGGATGTTGTGGATGGTTACTAAGGAGTTGTTAAGGCATTGTGGATGGTTAATAGGGAGTTGCTAGGATGTTGTGGATGGTTACTAAGAAGTTGCTGGGGTATTCTGGATGGTTACCAGGAAGTTGCTAAGATGCTCCGGATGGTTAATAAGATGGATACCTTGGAGTTGCTAGGGTGTTCTATTTGTTACCAGGGAGTTGTAAGCGTGTAATTGATGGTCAAAAAGAGTTTCCAGGGAGTTGTTAGGGTGTTTGGGATTGTTACTAAGGAGTTGTTACAGTGTTTTGAATGGTTACCAGGCAGTTGCAAGTGTGTTCTGAGTGATTATCAAGATGGTTACTAAGATATTATGGGTGGTTACTGTGGAGTTGTTAGGATGTTATGGATGATTATCAATATGGTTACCAGGGAGTTGCTAGGAGGCTGTGGATGGTTACTAAGGAGTTGTTAAGGTGTTCTGGATGGTTACTTAAATGGTAATTAATGACTTCCTAATGTGTTCTTTATGGTTACTAAGAGTGATACATTGGAGTTGCTAGGGTGTTCTGGTTTGTTGCCAGGGAGTTGTAAGCTTGTTCTTGATGGTTATAAAGCCAGGGAGTTGTTAAGGTGTTTGGGATTGTTACTAAGGAGTTGTTACAGTGTTTTGAATGGTTACCAGGCAGTTGCAAGTGTGTTCTGAGTGATTATCAAGACGGTTACTAAGATATTATGGGTGTTTACTGGGGAGTTGTTAGGGTGTCCTGGATGGTTACCAGGGAGTTGCTAGGATGCTCTGGATGATTACTAAGATGGTTCTATATGGTTACTTATATGGTAATTAAGGACTTCCTAGCGTGTTCTAGATGGATACCAGGGGGTTCTGTTTACAAGGTTTACAAGGATGTTAGGGATTAGCCAGGGTGTTCTGGAGGAATACTTATATTTTACTGATGGTTATTATAACTATACACATAAAACTAATATATTATACACATACACATCCATCCATCAGTGTAGTGTCAGAATCAGCCTGTAGAGTGCTGTTTTCTGAGTGTGCTGATGTTGACTCAGGTGTACATACACACACGCACACACAGGGAGAGAGAGAGAGAGAGAGAGAGAGAGAGAGAGAGAGAGAGAGAGAGAGAGAGAGAGAGAGAGAGAGAGAGAGAGAGAAAGAGAGAGAGCTGCTGGAATCAGAATCAGAATCAGAATCAGAATCAGTTTTATTGCCAAGTGTGCTTCACACACACAAGGAATTTGTTTTGGCAACAGAAGCTTCCAGTGTACATAAAGTGACAAGTGACAACACAAAATTAAGTGTGACAAAAACAAAAAGGCAATAAACATTAAATAGAGATGCAGTTAGTCAAAAAGATCTGGATGTTGAATTGTATGTACACATTTGTTATAAATATACAGGTTATAAGGTGCTGTGTACAAAAGCGTGTGAGAAAGTATTGCATTGTATATTGTTATAAGGTGCTGTGTACAAGTGCGTATGAGAAAGTATTGCACATTAATTGCACAGTAGGGGAATATTTAACTGTTCATGAGGTAGATGGCTTGAGGAAAGAAACTTTCCTGTGTCTGGCTGTTTTTGTGCTTGGTGCTCTGTAGCGCCGCCCAGATGGCAACAGTTCAAACAGGTAGTGTGCTGGGTGTGATTCATCCAGAGTGATTTTGCGAGCCCTTTTACTCACTCTGGAAGAGTACAGTTCTTGAAGTGTAGGAAGGGCAGTGCCAGTGATTCGTTCAGCAGTCCGGACTATTCGCTGTAGTCTACGGAGGTCAGTTTTGGCAGCTGAGCTGAACCAGACGGTGATTGAAGTGCAGAGGATGGATTGGATGACAGCTGAGTAGAACTGTACGAGCAGCTCCTGTGGCAGGTTGAACTTCCTCAGCTGACGAAGGAAGTACAGTCTCTGCTGGGCTTTCTTCACAATAGAGTCTATATGAATGTCCCACTTCAGATCCTGAGAGATGGTGGTGCCCAGGAACCTGAATGACTCTACTGCAGCCACAGTGCTGTTCATGATGGTGAGTGGGGGGAGTGCAGGGGGGTTTCTCCTAAAGTCCACTATCATCTCCACTGTTTTGAGCGTGTTCAGCTCCAGGTTGTTGTATCTGCACCATAAAGCCAGTCGCTCCACCTCCTGTCTGTATGCAGACTCATCGCCGTTCCGGATGAGGCCGATAACAGTGGTGTCATCCGCAAACTTCAAGAGCTTAATGGAGGGGTCTTTTGCGGTGCAGTCGTTGGTGTACAGGGAGAAGAGCAGTGGGGATAGAACACATCCCTGGGGGGCACCAGTGCTGATGGTGCGGCTGTCGGATGTGATTTTGCCCATTCTGACTAGCTGTTGTCTATCCGTTAGAAAGCTGGTGATCCATTGACAGACAGAGCTAGGGACAGACAGCTGGGTCAGTTTGTTCTCGAGCAGTGATGGGACGATGGTGTTAAAGGCAGAACTGAAGTCCACAAACAGTATCCTTGCGTAGTTCCGTGATTTGTCCAGATGTTGAAGGGTATAATGCAGTCCCATGTTGACTGCATCATCCACAGACCGGTTTGCTCTATAGGCAAACTGCAGGGGGTCCAGCAAAGGTCCAGTGATGTCCTTCAGATATGCTAGCACCAGTCTTTCGAATGACTTCATGGCCACAGATGTTAGGGCAACAGGTCTGTAGTCATTGAGTCCTGTGACCTTTGGTTTCTTTGGTATTGGGATGATGGTGGAGCATTTGAAGCAGGATGGAACTTTGCGCTGTTCCAGTGATCTGTTGAAGATCTGTGTGAAAATAGGAGCCAGCTGGTCGGCGCAGATTCTCAGACAGGCTGGGGAAACACCGTCTGGACCTGGTGCTTTACGTCTCTTCTGTTTTCTGAAGATCTGACGCACATTATCCTCACTGATCTGAAGTGCCGGGGTGGATAGAGAGATGGTTGGAGGTGTTGATGGGTGTTTACTGAGGATCTGACGCCCATTATCCTCACTGATCTGAAGTGCAGGGGGGGAGAGGGAGATGGCTTGAGGTGTTGATGGGTGTTTACTGAGGATCTGACGCCCATTATCCTCACTGATCTGAAGTGCAGGGGGCAAGAGGGAGATGGCTGGAGGTGTTGATGGGTGTGTAGGGAGATGGTCCGGGCGGGTGTGAGGTGTCTGGTCAGAGGTGTCAAATCTGCAGTAGAATGTATTCAGCTCGTTTGCAAGATGTTTGTTGCTGTCGATACTGGGAGATGGTGTTTTATAATTAGTGAGGTCTTTCAGGCCTTTCCACACTGATGCAGGGTCGTTGGCAGAAAACTGGTTTTGCAGCTTTTTGGCATAGCTCTTCTTCGCCACCCTAATCTCCTTTGTCAGTGTGTTTCTGGCCTGATTGTACAAGATCCTGTCCCCACTCCTGTAGGCATCTTCTTTTGCATGACGAAGCTGTCTAAGTTTTGGTGTAAACCATGTTTTATCGTTGTTAAATGATAAGTAGGTCCTGGTAGGGATGCATAACTCCTCACAGAAACTGATGTATGATGTTACAGTCTCTGTGAGCTCATCTAGGTCGGTGGCTGCAGCTTCAAAAACACTCCAGTCCGTGCATTCAAAACAGGCTTGTAAGACCTGCTCTGAGTCGTTGGTCCATCTCTTAACAGTCCTTAATACTGGCTTAGTAGTTTTAAGCTTTTGCCTATAAGTTGGTATAAGATGAACCAGGCAGTGGTCGGAGTGTCCTAGAGCTGCTCTGGCGACGGAGCGATATGCATCCTTTATTGTGGTGTAGCAATGGTCCAAAATGTTATTGTCTCTGGTGGGGCATGTGATGTGCTGTTTGAATTTAGGCAGCTCATGTGTGAGTTTTGCCTGATTAAAGTCACCGAGAACAATAAAAACAGAGTCTGGGTGTCGTTGTTCAGTCTCTGTGATCAGATCAGACAGCTGTTGCAGCGCGGTACTCACGTGTGCTTGCGGTGGAATGTAAACACCGATGAGAATGAACGAGGAAAACTCCCGCGGTGCATAAAACGGCTTACAGTTAATGAAAAGCACTTCCACATCAGGACAGCACATCTTCTTTAACACAGTTACATCCGTACACCACCTCCTGTTGATGTAAAAGCATGTCCCACCACCGCGCGTTT
This sequence comes from Danio kyathit, assembly GCA_903798195.1. Classification (NCBI taxonomy): domain Eukaryota; kingdom Metazoa; phylum Chordata; class Actinopteri; order Cypriniformes; family Danionidae; genus Danio; species Danio kyathit. The sequence goes on from LR812541.1 coordinate 56,169,979, forward strand.
TGCCCGTTGACTCCGAATCGCGATCTGCTCTGTACAGCTGAAAGTCCGGTAGGTGTAATGCGCTGTCCGGAATGGCTTCGTTCAGCCAGGTTTCTGTGAAACACAGCGCAGCCGAGTTGTTAAAGTTCTTGTTTTTGCGTGAGAGTAGAAGTAGTTCGTCCATTTTGTTAGGAAGGGAGCGGAGATTCGCTAGATGGATGCTAGGCAGCGCCGTTCTGAAGCCGCGCTGTCTCAGCCTGACGAGCGCCCCGGCTCTCTTTCCACGCATGCGGGTCTTGTATCGCTTCCACAGTGCAGCTGCTCCGCCGATGGCAATGTTCCGCAATACGCCAGAGAAATCAAAATCCAGTTGGTGGTTAGTTGGTGTGCACTGCCGAATGTTCAGCAGCTCGTCCCTGGTATAACTGATCGTGTTTGATAAACATAAAACAGGACAGACTAACAGAAATAGTACAAACACTGGAGAGCTCCACACCGAGGCAGCCATCCGCGGCGCCATCATGAGAGCAATTTCAGGTAAATCTGATGATCTGCAGATTTACCTGCTTCACCCTTAGAACTCCAGGAATCCCTCTGATCTGCTCACACTCCCGGGAGAAATTACAGACGCTTTCTTCATCTGTCAACCTGCAGGAACACAGAGACAGCACTGCAACACACACACACACATCCATCATACACACTGTGTTTATATGCTAATCATTACTGTATCCAGTGGTATAATACACTCTCAGAAATAAAGGTACGTGAGCTGTCACTGGGGTGGTACCTTTTCAAAAGGTACACGTGTGGTTTATTTATAAACTCATTTGGAGAGGATCACGTGCTTATGATTGAACACAGCTGGTGCCGTATTAGCACCAATCAGATGAATACTGACACACTACTGTATAAATTACCAGAGCTTCCACTCCAGCCATCTTCATCTAGAAGAATCCCCCCTTCCACCCCTACTCCTCCCCTTTTCTGGTAGGGCGGCACAGTGGGCCAGTGGTTAGCACTAGGGATGCTCCGATCGATCGGCCAGAGATCGGTATCGGCCGATAATCACATTTTATGTCTCGATCGGTACTCGCCAATCTAGCCGATCTCATGAACTGATCACAGGTGTCTGTTTACGAGTTTATATGCAGAGGATCCAGACATGCTAGTTGGAGAGCAAAACATTGGAATGGTCTTAGACATTTTTACATATATAAGAACTGAGAGTTCTGTGTTTTTGACATTTTTACAAGTTCCCTAAAACCTGGCTGAAATATACAATTAAAAACGTAAAAAAAAATTTAATTGAATATTTCATAATATACCTTTTTGTAATATACTTACTGCAATAAACAAATATATATTTATAGATGTGCATTTTAACATCTTATGCATCAAATATGTACTTTTTCTTGATTGAGACATGTCGAATTCTTCTTCCATCATTTGCAATGTTTCCAAATTGCTTTGTTAGTTGTTTTTCTTACCATTTTTTGTATCTGTTTTATCTATTATTTTCTGTAAAGTTGCTTCTGACCATGACATGTCCACACTAAATGGTTATAAGAGACATGTTTGAGGGATTATATGCAACATTCTTCATTTATTCTCTGAGGTGTAAGGCAAGATCTCCACTTCATTATCATACTTAGGGGGGAAATGTGCTTCATGTATTATAAAGCTTGAAGCATCAGAATCGGTACTCAGTATTGGCCGATCACCATCACAAAGAATCGGTACTTGGGATCGGCTGCAAAAATCCTGATCAGAGCATCCCTAGTTAGCACTATTGCCTCACAGCAAGAACGCTGCTGGTTTGGCCCTCTTCGGGCCAGTTCGACGTTTTTGTGCGGAGTTTGCATGTTCTCCCCGTGTTTTGCATGGATTTTCCCCACATTCTCCGGTTTCCTCCCACCGTTTAAAGACATACACCATCAGTAAATTGACTACTTCAAAATAGCATGCTAATGCTGTGTTCACACCAGATGCAGAAGAAGCGTCAAGCGTGAGTGATTTACATGTTAAGTCAATGCAAAGGCGCGAATAGACATCCTGCGGCGCGATACACGCGAATGGCGCAGCGCGAATGACGTGAATTGCATGAATGGCACGGCCCGTATGGTGTGATACCCGCAAATGGTGCGGTGCGAATTGAGTGTTTTGCGCATTTGACACGCTTAGCGCGCAAATCGCTCGAGTTCAAAAATCTGAACATCTGCTGACATTCGCGCCGCAATAACCAATCAGGAGCTTGCTCTTGTGGGGTATGATTGTGATGTAGCACCTGTTGTTGGTCTCCCGGGGGAAAATCCTCCAGCCAACACCGACAACAGTTCATCAAACTGGGCTCAGCTCAGTCAGAAGCACCGCTGGAAGCCTCCATCATCCAGGTTCAGTTTCTGGAGGAGTTTATGAGCTCACAGAGCTGCTGCACCTCTGAAAGTATTTAGTGGACACAGACACTGCTCCAAACGTATCGACGCGGTTTTACAGCCTTCATAAAGCACATAAACACAGTTATTTTATCAATAAAATCCATGTTAGCCATTTAGCAACAAAGCTACAGTCACCGGGCAGTCAGAAGCCCTGCACATGACGCGAATCCGCATCTGTTCTGAAGTGAAATTGACGCGCGAATGAAGCGGATTTGACGTGCGAATGAATCGAGTAAACTCAAATGTTCACACGCAATTTATGGTGTGAACACAGCATTAGGCAACTCTAAGGGCCCGTGCACACCAGGACACTTTTTGCTCATGTTTTCTGTCGACGTTTAACACCTCGCAGCTAAATAAAGGACGTCAATGTGATCGTGCACACCAACGCGCAAAACACCAGGCATAAAAGCGTCCTTTTTAAAGAACCGCCTCATGCTCGTTTTTTTGTTTTGTTGGCCGCGTCAAAACCTTCTCCACCAATCAGATTGGCACGTTTGTTCACGGAGCTGCTGAAGTTACAGTAAACAGCACTTGGAGGCGCTTAAGGACAACACTGTCAATGCGAGCGCACACTGAAGAAGAGCTGGAGCTGCTACTTGAACCATCCATGTGCGTTCAAATCGCCAGTAACTTTAACAACAAGCATGTCGACTTTCTGTCTTCTTCTTCTGTGTTACAAGCGGGTGTCAGAAGCTTAAAGTTGTGTAGCGCCATCTAACGTCAAGGAGTGATTTTGCATACTCTTCTGCTCGACACCAGTGAAAATCACTTGGGTTTGAATCCGGTAAAAACGTCTCGGAAAACGCTGACGATAAACGCAAACGAAAAGCGTCCCGGTGTGTACGAGCCTTTAGTCAGATATATCTCCGCAGTTCACAAGTAGAGGAGTTCTCGAGACCCAGCTGAGCTCAAACTCTCCTCTCACTCTTCAAACGGGAGGGAGCCCCAGGGCTCAAGGATATTCTGAGCTCAGGGCTCTCTGCCAAATACCCTTTATTATCAATCATCAGCTAAGTGTCAACTCTTAAATTTATACCTAAAGGGTCCATATTAATATCTCAAAGGTACATATTAGCGCTTAAAAACTACAAAACTGTTCCTCTTAAAATGTTTAGGTACTAATATATAATTTTGAGGTACCAATATGGACCCTATAACTACAAACGTGCACCTTTTGAAAAGGTCCCACCCCAGTGACAGCTCGCCTACCTTTATTTCTGAGAGTGTATTATAAGGAGCATTTTGATGGCATGTTTGCACATTTACATTCATTTCTGTCATTTACCCTCTGAAATATAATCCACTTGCATCTTAAACATGACATATTTCATCTTACATTCATATTTATTTTCATTTCAAATGTCAAAAACAAAGGCAGATCAGCTGCAGCACACGCACACACTCCAGAACCTTCAACACTTGCAAAAGCAAAGGGATTTATTTGACTGAAATAGCTCATTATTATGACCTATTTAGTAGGATAAACTATAAGGAAAGCCACTGTTATATTTACAAGTATTTCCAGCACATGTACAGTCACACACACACACTAAAAACCTACAATAAAAACTATATAAACACATAAAACTTCACCTTTTAGTAACTATTTCATATCTACAACCTAATATATTATGGTATATCACAAAAGAAACCTTGATCTGTGTCTATGGTGTTGTTTTTTGTTGTATTTTTTAATATACAGCACTTTACTGGCTACCTTCATTCATATTCAGAGATCATGAGAGAAATATGGAGTCAGGTTTGTGTGCTAATAATTTACATTTATCAATATAATCATTAACTATTTATTTACATATATATATATATATACTCTCTTTAGCTGGTTTATGAGGACTTGTCTTGTGTCCTCATAATTCAGAACGCTTTAAAATCATACTTGATGGATTTTCCTACATTTAAAAGTGTCTACAGGTTTGTTGTGAGTGTAGAGATTAAATGTGTCAGTGTCGCCCCCTGGTGACCGCTCACCACCAGCACACACACACACAGAGAGAGAAAGAGACTGGGAGAGAAGCTCTTTATCCAGATGAGGATCTACAAATCATTAGACACACACACACACACACACACACACACACACACACACACACACACACACACACACACACACACACACACACACACACACAACATCAGATATGATACACAGAGGAGAAGCTGCTGTACATCTACAGCTTACATCAATCATACTTACAGTGATGTTCAACACACAGACACATCATTACAGCAGCCTGCGGGAACCGTCCTCAACACACACTCCTTACACATGTGTGTGTGCTACTGAGATATTATATTTAAGATGTCCGACACTCATAGTGCTGCTATACTCATCATCATCATCCTCCTGAAGATGAAGATCTACACATTAAAATCAGTTGAAGGGTGAACATCACCATGCACACACACATATGCATGCACAAACACACACCTACACTTATACCTGTGCACACACACATTGGTATTGGTGGTTTATGAGGACTCTCCACAGGATTATGTATTTTATACAGTAAATAGCGCTTATGATATGCCCCTTCCCAGCCCTAATCCTAACCCAGCCCTCACACACACACACACACACACACACACACACACACACACACACACATGGACAATGCTGAATGTGGAAAACCCCATTAAGTATGATTTAAAAGCATTTTGAATTATGAGGATGCAAAAAATGTCCACATAACCCAGCTCAATAGGGTAAAACTGGGTCATACCCATAACATTATACATGTTCATGTCCTTGTAAACCACCAAAACCAGTACAGGCACATACACTCTCTTGCTTGCATACACACACACACACACACACTGTTCAGTCCAGACACTGGCGGAGGATGCGCTTCTCCTCCTCCACAAAGTTCTTATCAGACGTGGCCTGGCCGATGTCCCTCTTGCGCTTCTCCTTCTGCTGGAACGTCTCCACACGCCGCTTCTTAGCAGATTTACTGAGCTTTGATGAGGAGTCGTCATCTGAGGGACACATCACACACCAAATCATTCATCTACTTATTTTAAATTATTTACACTGCATAGAATTGTAATTATTATAATAGTTATGCAGGAGTATGCAAGCTTATACATAATTAAAATTCTGTAGCAATACTATAGTAAATCATTTTCCTTCAGCTTAGTCCCTTTATTCATAAGAGGTCGCCACAGCGGAATGAACCGCCAACTATTCCAGCATATGTTTCACACAACAGATGCCCTTCCAGCCGCAACCCAGTACTGGGAAACACTCATTCACACACACACTCATACACTACGGCCAATTTAGTTCATCAATTTCCCTATAGCACATGTGTTTGGACTGTGGGGGAGACCTATTTTAATAGACCTATTGTGATAATTCTATAGTAGCTATAGTAACGCAACTGTAGTAATAGATCTGTAGCTGTAATTCTATAGTAGCTATAGTAACGCAACTGTAGTAATAGATCTGTAGTGGTAATTCTATAGTAGCTATAGTAACGCAACTGTAGTAATAGATCTGTAGCTGTAATTCTATAGTAGCTATAGTAACGCAACTGTAGTAATAGATCTGTAGTGGTAATTCTATAGTAGCTATAGTAACGCAACTGTAGTAATAGATCTGTAGGAGTAATTCTATAGTAGCTATAGTAACGCAACTGTAGTAATAGATCTGTAGCTGTAATTCTATAGTAGCTATAGTAACGCAACTGTAGTAATAGATCTGTAGTGGTAATTCTATAGTAGCTATAGTAACGCAACTGTAGTAATAGATCTGTAGCGGTAATTATATGGTAGCTATAGTAACGCAACTGTAGTAATAGATCTATAGCTGTAATTCTATAGTAGCTATAGTAACGCAACTGTAGTAATAGATCTGTAGCAGTAATTCTATAGTAGCTATAGTAACGCAACTGTAGTAATAGATCTGTAGCTGTAATTCTATAGTAGCTATGGTAACGCAACTGTAGTAATAGATCTGTAGCGGTAATTTTATGGTAGCTATAGTAACGCAACTGTAGTAATAGATCTGTAGCGGTAATTCTATGGTAGCTATAGTAACGCAACTGTAGTAATAGATCTATAGCTGTAATTCTATAGTAGCTATAGTAACGCAACTGTAGTAATAGATCTGTAGCAGTAATTCTATAGTAGCTATAGTAACGCAACTGTAGTAATAGATCTGTAGCTGTAATTCTATAGTAGCTATAGTAACGCAACTGTAGTAATAGATCTGTAGCAGTAATTCTATAGTAGCTATAGTAACGCAACTGTAGTAATAGATCTGTAGCGGTAATTCTATGGTAGCTATAGTAACGCAACTGTAGTAATAGATCTGTAGCTGTAATTCTATAGTAGCTATAGTAACGCAACTGTAGTAATAGATCTGTAGCTGTAATTCTATAGTAGCTATAGTAACGCAACTGTAGTAATAGATCTGTAGCGGTAATTCTATAGTAGCTATAGTAACGCAACTGTAGTAATAGATCTGTAGTGGTAATTCTATAGTAGCTATAGTAACGCAACTGTAGTAATAGATCTGTAGCGGTAATTATATGGTAGCTATAGTAACGCAACTGTAGTAATAGATCTATAGCTGTAATTCTATAGTAGCTATAGTAACGCAACTGTAGTAATAGATCTGTAGAGGTAACTCTATAGTAACGCAACTGTAGTAATAGATCTGTAGCTGTAATTCTATAGTAGCTATAGTAACGCAACTGTAGTAATAGATCTGTAGCTGCAATTCTATAGTAGCTATAGTAACGCAACTGTAGTAATAGATCTGTAGCTGTAATTCTATAGTAGCTATAGTAACGCAACTGTAGTAATAGATCTGTAGAGGTAACTCTATAGTAACGCAACTGTAGTAATAGATCTGTAGCAGTAATTCTATAGTAGCTATAGTAACGCAACTGTAGTAATAGATCTGTAGAGGTAACTCTATAGTAACGCAACTGTAGTAATAGATCTGTAGCGGTAATTCTATGGTAGCTATAGTAACGCAACTGTAGTAATAGATCTGTAGCTGTAATTCTATAGTAGCTATAGTAACGCAACTGTAGTAATAGATCTGTAGCTGTAATTCTATAGTAGCTATAGTAACGCAACTGTAGTAATAGATCTGTAGCGGTAATTCTATAGTAGCTATAGTAACGCAACTGTAGTAATAGATCTGTAGGAGTAATTCTATAGTAGCTATAGTAACGCAACTGTAGTAATAGATCTGTAGAGGTAACTCTATAGTAACGCAACTGTAGTAATAGATCTGTAGCTGTAATTGTATAGTAGCTATAGTAACGCAACTGTAGTAATAGATCTGTAGAGGTAACTCTATAGTAACGCAACTGTAGTAATAGATCTGTAGCAGTAATTCTATAGTAGCTATAGTAACGCAACTGTAGTAATAGATCTGTAGAGGTAACTCTATAGTAACACAACTGTAGTAATAGATCTGTAGCGGTAATTCTATGGTAGCTATAGTAACGCAACTGTAGTAATAGATCTGTAGCTGTAATTCTATAGTAGCTATAGTAACGCAACTGTAGTAATAGATCTGTAGCGGTAATTCTATGGTAGCTATAGTAACGCAACTGTAGTAATAGATCTGTACCAGTAATTCTATAGTAGCTATAGTAACGCAACTGTGGTAATAGATCTGTAGCAGTAATTCTATGGTAGCTATAGTAACACAACTGTAGTAATAGATCTGTAGCAGTAATTCTATAGTAGCTATAGTAACACAACTGTGGTAATAGATCTGTAGCGGTAATTCTATGGTAGCGCAACTAGTAATAGACCTATTGTGGTAACACTATAGTTGCTATGGCAACAACAATTGTAGTAAAAACTATAGTTTTCTATAACTATTGTGATATCGATGCTGAAGTGATATATTGCGCAGCCCTTACAGAAACGGTACTGTATTGTGATATATATCGTCATGTAGACATTGGGATATTAGACTGTCATATCGCCCAGTCACAACTGCTAGCAGAAGAATAAATGAACATGTTTTACCAGAGTCTGGCTGTTGCTCCTCCTCTTCCTCCTCTGGCAGGAAGTGGGCGGGGCCCCGGTGGGCTTGAGGGGCGTCGTCTCCGTTGTCCTCGTACACATTGGACCATTTGATGGCCATGTCCATTCCAGCAGGAGCTTTCTTCTTGTTCTCCTCCGTCACGTAGGACTGCGGCGGGGGAACCGCACTGCTCTTCCACATCTTAAACTCCTTAGGAGGCTGAAACAAAGTCAGAAATAGCCATATTTCAGGGTCAATCATTCCACTTAAATAGCTTATTGATAGTGTTCCCGTGACGTCACACGTTATGGAAATAGAACCGATAGAACGCGCTGCAACGCTGTCACTAATGACTAAATCTCTGAGGAAGTGAGGAACACCTTAGCAACCATTCAGAACACCCTGGTAGCCGCCTAGCAATTATTCAGAACACCCAAGCAACGACTTAGCAACCACCTTGAAGCCACTCTGAACACCCAAGCAACTGCATAGCAACCTCCCGGAACACCTTAGTAACCACTCAGTACACCCTAGCAAGTGCCCTGTGCCGAGTTTTGCCACGGCAATCCCCTCTCACATTTTCTTCAGTCATCTACGTTGTCTTCAGTAAATGTACGTGTCTGTCAAGAGTGTACTGTGGGTATTTTAGCATGTTATGTGATGTAATGATGAAACGGTGAATGCTGGTAATATAAACTGACCTCCTCCGGCGCTCTGACGGCTCTGCTGTCCCAGTCGATGGCTTTATTGAGCGGGTTGTAGAGAAATGCGGGTTTGCTGACGGAGCGGAACAGCTCGTCGGGTCTCGGCAGCGGCTCCGCGGCGCGTTTGCGGCTCTGCTGCGGTTCTGCTGGGGCAGACGAGGCCGTGGCTTCAGGCCCACTGCGGCTCTCCGAGTCACTGCTGCTGTCGCTCAGATCATCGTAGCCCATGAAGAAGTTACGAGTCTCTGATTTCTCCTCGTCGCTCATGATGGACGAGCTAAAAAAAAGTCGAATTCAGGGATTCTGGATATACGTGATACCGGAGATCAATAACATCTAAACAAAGTCCGCCATGTTGAACCGGGCGCGCGGTGATGACGCAGTAGAATAAAGCGTTCAATCAAAATAACGAGACCGCACAAGATTTAGGAGTTTATGTTGACAAAAACTGGAGTTTACGATAGAAATAGTGTTAGAAATAGTTTATTAAATAATCAATTTAATATCCTAAAACGAACCAAAAAAGCCACTGGGATTTATACCGTTAATATTTATTTATATCTCATTTCTTTTTAACAGCGTATTGTGATTATATAAGTACATAACATATCTTGTTCCTGTGTACAAAAATAAAAAACTTATTAGACAAATTTTAACGTGTCTAAGATGATTACTAAATTATTGATTATATATATAAATATATATATATATATATATATATATATATATATATATATATATATATATATATATATATATATATATAGTCCTGAAATGAATAATAATTATATACACACACACACACACATTATTTAAATAAATGATACGGAAGATATTAAAGTCACGTGTTATGCGTTACACTTCTCAACGCTAATCAGACTGGTCTTATCAGAGTCATTTGCGATTAACGAATTGGCAATTTGCGGTGTTTATATTTATCTTTTAGATTACACCAAACGATCGGCAGATTTAACATTTCAAACTATTATAAGTCTATGTTTACGCGCTTCTTAAAAAAAAAAAAACACTCCGAGACTCCATAGCAGCCCAGTGTTAATCAAATGCGCCCTCTGGCTAAAATAAACTGAGCTAAAAATGAATAAAACTGCTGCTTTTCACGTCTATTTATTCTGAAAATACTGCTTAAATGAGCCTAAACGTGTTGTCTGGTTGAACAAGCTGGTTTTAGGGGGTTTGGGGAGTTTAGCCTGATTTACAGTAATAATTCATTGTAAGCAGCTTCTTAGAAAGTATTACTCTATTTAAAAGTAAAGAGTAAAACAAATGACTGTGAATGCTGACACGACCACAGAAAACTACAACAAAACGCACAATAACACACATTTCCTAAAGCTGATTTCATAAATTTTTATTTAATAAGGCCATTACAAAGAGTGAATAGTACACAGTGTTAAAGAGATTATTATGGCACAGTTTACATTTCTAATAAAAGTCCTGAGGCACAGCTAGCCAAACACCGATCAGCGTTACAAATATACTGCATAATCCCAAAACCTGAGACACTTTCTATGTGTAGAGGGATGACAGGTTGATGAGATGACTACATTACTAAAGCACACCAAGAACGCTTTAAGAAAGTTATTTTTTAAAAACCAAACCGGGCATACATAAACAAATGAGCTGAAGGCAGAATATGAACAATGAAGCTTTTCCTCCCATATAAACCATCAGGAAGTATTTCCCCTGTCAATTAATGCTTTGAAAAAGTTAGCAATATATTAAGGAGCTACTATAAAAACACTATAGCAATTTATAGTAAACACTGTAGTGTTTTTGAACCATACTATAGTAAAGTCATGAATTACTCTGTTGTGATAATTCTACAGTTGCTATGGTAACAATTACTATAGTAACTGATCTGTTATGGTGATTCTACAGTTGCTATGGTAACACGACAACTACAGTAATTGATCTGTTGTGGTGATTCTACAGTTGCCATGGTAACACAACTATAGTAATTAAGCCGATGTGATGATTCTACAGTTAATATAGTAACACAACAACTACAGTAATTGATCTGTTGTGGCGATTCTACAGTTGCTATGGTAACATGACAACTATAATAAATGATCTGTTGTGGTGATTCTACAGTTGCTATGGTAACAACAACTATAGTAATTGATCTGTTGTGGTAATTCTATAGTTGCTATGGTAACAATTACTATAGTAAATGATATGTTGTGGTGATTCTACAGTTGCTATGGTAACACAACTGCTATAGTAATATATCTGTTGTGGTGATTCTACAGTTGCTATGGTAACACGACAACTATAGTAACTGATCTGTTGTGGTGATTCTACAGTTGCTATGGTAACACAACTGCTATAGTAATATATCTGTTGTGGTGATTCTACAGTTGCTATGGTAACACGACAACTACAGTAATTGATCTGTTGTGGTGATTCTACAGTTGCTATGGTAACACGACAACTACAGTAATTGATCTGTTGTGGTGATTCTACAGTTGCTATGATAACACCATAGATATTTACATTAGATGTCACCTGCCCTGTTGTTGTCTATTGGAAGGAATGCGTCAATAGAACCGCCATCCTTTGAAATGAATGCGGGACCAAGCTGCAGTGGAGGACTGTGGCCATCCAGAGCCAGAGATATACACATATACACATATATCTATGATCAGGAGATTTCCCGCTGGTCAGTACGCAAATATGTTTTTTTTTTTATTACGAAAATTATAATTTTACATCACTTTTCTCCATTGATGGATCAGTGACAGCACGGGCATTGCTGACAAAGAGTGTGTGTTTGTGTGCATGTAAACGTATTATCCTTCCTCCTGTTAGATTTGATCTAATCCGTGTCCTGAAACACCCGCCCCCCTCTCCTGCTTTCACTTCTCATTCTGACGGAGGGAGCGATTCGTTTGTGAATGAATCTCCGTTATGAACGACTCGTTCACTTAGCCGACAATAATACATGTTTCTGGCAGCGCAGCGTCTCGTTGTCATATTTCTTTTGCATTGTTTGCTGATTTTATTCAACAAAACTAGCATAAGCCCAGTATATAGTGCAAGTTGGTGCTACTTTGCCTTATGGTGAATGCAGTAAGTGACTGTATTATCATCAATACTTGAGCACAAAAGTTCATTACATAGAAACTTAAAAAACTAAATCTCACCTATGAAATGTTTTGCCTTTGTGCTTTGTTTTCTCGTTACTACACCGTACACAGCGCAAAAGTCCAGCATCTTCACGTTGGCACACGGTTTTGACTAGTACAGTTGAATGACATTTGAGCTGGGAGCACTGTACAAATGTGGCGGCGCTATTGACGCATGCTCAGGGTCAGTATGCGATATCTAGTGTACTGTATATATCCATGTGATAACACAACGACTATAGTAATTGATCTGTTGTGGTGATTCTACAGTTGCTATGGTAACACAACAACTACAGTAGTTGATCTGTTGTGGTGATTCTACAGTTGCTATGGTAACACAACAACTATAGTAATTGATCTGTTGTGGTGATTCTACAGTTGCTATGGTAACACAACAACTATAGTAGTTGATCTGTTGTGGTAATTCCACAGTTGCTATGGTAACACAACGACTATAGTAGTTGATCTGTTGAGGTTATTCTACAGTTGCTATGGTAACACAACGACTATAGTAGTTGATCTGTTGTGGTGATTCTACAGTTGCTATGGTAACACAACAACTATAGTAGTTGATCTGTTGTGGTAATTACACAGTTGCTATGGTAACAATTACTATAGTAAATGATCTGTTGTGGTGATTCTACAGTTGCTATGGTAACACAACTGCTATAGTAATATATCTGTTGTGGTGATTCTACAGTTGCTATGGTAACACAACAACTATAGTAATTGATCTGTTGTGATAATTCTACAGTTGCTATGGTAACAATTACTATAGTAACTGATCTGTTGTGGTGATTCTACAGTTGCTATGGTAACGCAACAACTATAGTAATTGATCTGTTGTGATAATTCTACAGTTGCTATGGTAACAATTACTATAGTAACTGATCTGTTGTGGTGATTCTACAGTTGCTATGGTAACACAACTGCTATAGTAATATATCTGTTGTGGTGATTCTACAGCTGCTATGGTAACACAACAACTATATTAATGGATCTGTTGTGGTGATTCTACAGTTGCTATGGTAACACAACAACTATAGTAGTTGATCTGTTGTGGTAATTACACAGTTGCTATGGTAACAATTACTATAGTAAATGATCTGTTGTGGTGATTCTACAGTTGCTATGGTAACACAACTGCTATAGTAATATATCTGTTGTGGTGATTCTACAGTTGCTATGGTAACACAACAACTATAGTAATTGATCTGTTGTGATAATTCTACAGTTGCTATGGTAACAATTACTATAGTAACTGATCTGTTGTGGTGATTCTACAGTTGCTATGGTAACGCAACAACTATAGTAATTGATCTGTTGTGATAATTCTACAGTTGCTATGGTAACAATTACTATAGTAACTGATCTGTTGTGGTGATTCTACAGTTGCTATGGTAACACAACTGCTATAGTAATATATCTGTTGTGGTGATTCTACAGCTGCTATGGTAACACAACAACTATATTAATGGATCTGTTGTGGTGATTCTACAGTTGCTATGGTAATACAATTACTATAGTAATATAAATAAATAACCCAACCCTAGTTTTCTACAGCTATAGGGTATATTATACTACACTACAGCACAGTTAACTGTAGTAAAAACTAAACTATACTCAATATCTGCTACAGTTGATCAGTTCACTATAGTTAATGCTGGAGCACTCAGTAACAAAGAGCTGTAGATACTATAATAAATACTGTAGGCTATAATACAGTTATTAGGTTATAGTATGGTTCAAGAACATAATATTCCCTATATAGCTCAATTACTATAAGGGTAGTGAGTATCAACGCATTAGGAAAGAGGGCTAATGTTTAAAATAATAATGTATCGTATGATTAATTTGGTCTTTTAATATAATGTTTTACTGCATATGGGAGAACATATGTAATTAGCATGCAATGTACATAGTGTATATGTAGAAAATATTTAAAATTTCTGAATTATATTTGAGAGATATTATGCTAATGGCATATTATTTAATCATATTTAATGGTAAACAAGACAAAACTATGAATATTTAATTATTTGTGTATATAGTTTCCCTTCAGTTTCTCATTAACAGCTCTTTACTGTGACTCTTTTCACATCACGTCTGTGTAAAACACAAGTGCTCCTGTAAAGCTATTCATAAACACTATTCTCTGTGATCTAGACAACACTATTTAATAATGAAGCCTCATTCATGGTTTAAAACCAGCACATTTCACACAACAACCACTCTCTGCTCAGGAAAGCTCTATTTAAACCAGGTTACAGCTCCAGTTTTGGGTGTGATTTCTGCCCTAAAGGGAGATTTTATAAGGAAAATAATGATCAAATAGCGGTGCTGACTGCACTGGTTAATGAAAGAGTTAAACCAGCTGAGAAAAGGAGGATTCATCCTCCAATCTGAGTGTGGAGAGGTAGAAACATGAAGTCTTGCATATTAGAAAACTGATTGAATTAAATTCTCTTTTCCTCAGATTAAACAAACTCATCTCTTCTAGAAGGAGCTTTAGAAAACTCTAAGAAGATTTAAGTGCTTTAAACAGCCACTGAGTGAGTATAAGAGACCTTTAGAAGGACACACACAGACTCAGTCACTCAAACACACCCACACACCCACACACACACACATTTTCTCTCTCTCTCTCTCTGGTGTGTGTCAGATGCGTATGAGCACTGATAGGCAGGTCAGTGCTCCGTCCACCTTCATCTTCTCCTGATTGGCCACAGGGATGAGCATGTGACTCTTCAGCCTCTCGAACACCTGAAAAACAACTCAAACTATCATCACAGTATTCTGCTTTTCATTATGAAATGTTCAATATTATACACAATTTATTATATTATAATCAGTAATTTTATTGATATACACAATTAAACATAAACTAAATTCTGTAAAACATTTCCTGTCATTAAATTGTATTTTGTTTTTTTGCTTGATAGTAATTAATTAGTGATTGATCTGTTGTGGTGATTCTTCAGTTGCTATGGTAACAACAGCAACTACAGTTATTGATCTGTCGTGGTGATTCTACAGTTGCTATGGTAACAACAACTACAGTGATTGATCTGTCGTGGTGATTCTACAGTTGCTATGGTAACAACAACTACAGTGATTGATCTGTTGTGGTGATTCTACAGTTGCTATGGTAACAAGAACTACAGGTATTGATCTGTCATGGTGATTCTACAGTTGCTATGGTAACAACAACTACAGTGATTGATATGTCGTGGTGATTCTACAGTTGCTATGGTAACAACAACTACAGTGATTGATATGTCGTGGTGATTCTACAGTTGCTATGGTAACAACAACTACAGTGATTGATATGTCGTGGTGATTCTACAGTTGCTATGGTAACAACAACTACAGTGATATGTCGTGGTGATTCTACAGTTGCTATGGTAACAACAACTATAGTAATTGATATGTCGTGGTGATTGTACAGTTGCTATGGTAACAAAACAACTACATGAATTGATCTGTTGTGGTGATTGTACAGTTGCTATGGTAACAACAACAACTACAGGAAGTGATCTGTTGTGGTGATTCTACAGTTGCTATGGTAACAACAACTACAGTGATATGTCGTGGTGATTCTACAGTTGCTATGGTAACAACAACTATAGTAATTGATCTGTCGTGGTGATACTACAGTTGCTATGGTAACACAACAACTACAGTGATTGATCTGTCGTGGTGATACTACAGTTGCTATGGTAACACAACAACTACAGTGATTGATCTGTCTTGGTGATTCTATAGTTGCTATGGTAACAACAACTACAGTGATATGTCGTGGTGATTCTACAGTTGCTATGGTAACAACAACTACAGTAGTTGATATGTCGTGGTGATTCTACAGTTGCTATGGTAACAACAACTGCAGTAATTAATCTGTTGTGTTGATTCTACAGTTGCTATGGTAACAACAACTGCAGTAATTGATCTGTTGTGTTGATTCTACAGTTGCTATGGTAACAACAACTGCAGTAATTAATCTGTTGTGGTGATTCTACAGTTGCTATGGTAACAACAACTACAGTAGTTGATATGTCGTGGTGATTCTACAGTTGCTATGGTAACAACAACTGCAGTAATTGATCTGTTGTGGTGATTCTACAGTTGCTATGGTAACACATTTTTGTGAAAGTGATTGTGTGTGTGAGTGAGTGTGTGTTTGAGTCTTGAGCAGTGTTGTGCAAGTTACTTCCAAACTGTAATACATTACAGATTACGTATTACTGTTATTTAAAAGTAATCCCTTACATTACAATATTACTGTCTCAGAATTGTAATATGTTACATTACTCTTATATTACTTTTTAGTTACTTTCACCAAAATAACTCCAGAATTAGAGCTTAACATTCTAAAGTGACCAGATGTACTGCAGAGCATTTTACGTCCAGTAGAAAGCGATATGATGTAGCATAATGACTGTGACCTATCCAGGCTACTAACAATATAGTATATAACTGGCAACGTGAAGGCTCAAGACAATGCAGGAGAGGATGACAGTCAGATTCACAAATGATCTGTTAAAAGTATGGTAGAGGTAAAGTGGTTATCTGGCAATATCTGTGAATATTCTTTCATTCATTCATTGTCTTGTCGGCTTAGTCCCTTTATTAATCCGGAGTCGCCACAGCGGAATGAACCGCCAACTTATCCAGCACAATTTTACGCAGCGGATGCCCTTCCAGCCGCAACCCATCTCTGGGAAACATCCTCACACTCATTTACACTCATACACTACAGACAATTTAGCCTACCCAATTCACCTGTACCGCATGTCTTTGGACTGTGGGGGAAACCGGAGCACCCGGAGAAAACCCACGCGAACACAGGGAAACGCCAACTGACCCATATCTGTGAATAGCTTGGCTATATTCATATT
The DNA here is from genome assembly GCA_903798195.1 of Danio kyathit. NCBI lineage: Eukaryota > Metazoa > Chordata > Actinopteri > Cypriniformes > Danionidae > Danio > Danio kyathit. The sequence continues at coordinate 56,187,163 of LR812541.1, forward strand.
AGACACAACAGGCCTATATGTAAACTCCAATGCCATGACAAAATGCAGATTTCTTTTCTCTTCTTATTGTTGCCATTATTGTGTTCACTTTAAATTCAAGTGGCTCACAACACAAAACTGTCATGCACAAAGTGAGCATGATGAGCATAGAGTTCTCAATATAATGCTCGTGCACTGATTGCCCCTGTGGACAAAACTGCTTGTGAGCTCTCAATATACGCTGCTCGCGTGCAAATTTTCTCACGCTCTCTCAAATATGCACTGCTCACGCACAAATTTTCTTGCGCGCTCTCAGTACACTCGCTCAGTGAGATTATATGCAGACTTGCAATTTGTCTTGTGTTCCCTCTTCCTTTTGTGCTTTTTGATATGATTTATATTGGTGCACTGTTTATTAACAATAACCAAAATACTAAAATAAACTTACATATAAATTTTTTTATCTAATAAACCATAACCTTTTTGGCTGTGTGTTATATGATGAGATATTTCCAGTTTTAAACACTAAAAGACAGAAAATAGACGTTGGATGTAAAGAATACGTTTTATTTTAAAAACATTTAAACATCTAAAAGGTGCACCATACTAATCAAAACAAAAACATTTAAACTAAAATATAACTAACTCATGCAGAAATGTAACTGATAGAAAATATGGATAAACTTGATAAGGTATTACTGTATAGCCTACTGTACTATTCACTCTTCAAATAAATGTCACTATAAATCCCATTTTATTATGGCAACTAAAATAAAGTGAACTAGTCTCTGCTGTTTTCCACATTGTTGATAAGATTGTGCAGGACATTTTCCCTGTCATCCTCTTCATTTTGAGGAAAAGCTGTTCCACAGGGCCCCTGAACACACATACTGGCATGTACTGCATGTACTATAGTAAAGTACTTCAATTAATCTGTTGTGGTAATACTATAGTTGCTATGGTAACACAAGTGTAATGTATAATAAATGACCCAATGCTGTAGTGTTTTTTTACAACATAGGGTATAATATACTACAATTCACCACACTTTACTGTAGTAAACTTTGTATTTCATTTTATGAATTCACTATTCTTAATACTACAGTATGCTGAAGCATTCATTAACAAGTTGTAAATATTACTAGCCTAAAACAGTAGTGTACCTAACTCTCAAAAACACTTGTATTTATTATAGAATTTACCTTAACCTGTAGGTAAATAGTGCAGCAATATACCTGTATAAACCATATCAACATTCTTGGGATAACAATTTAACAGGAGGATCTCTGGAGAGCAAAAGCACAAAAAGAGGAGGAAACACAAGGCACAAATAGTGAATCTGCATCATCTGACGGAGAGAGCAGATCATTCACACGTGAGCAGCCCAGACAGTGTTTTGAGTGCACGAGAGGAGTTTTGTTCACCACACCGGCGCGTTCGCTCGCTCGTATTACATGAATGCGCTCTCGACTTGTAATACTTATGACATTTGTCAGTGAAATAACACCAAATGCACGTACGTCCATCTCGCGAATGTCTTCTGTCATTTCCATCTATTTGCCGCTTTTCCGCTGCGCGTTAGGGCTTAATGTTACTGCGAACCAGGCTGAGCCACTAGCCCCGGACCTCAAGCTCAGAGGCTGAAATCATTCCGCGTTCAAAGAAAGAAGTTCCAATAGCCAGAGGGAGATTAATGACAACACACACGTATGTTCACTCACCACGAACAGAAAATAGATCTGCGGTATTTTTTATTTGTTAATGTCTTGCGGGCGAAAAGTTTGTTGTAACGCACGCGTTACTGAACATGTACCGAGTAAAATATTACTGAAAATGTAAAAGTAATGCCTTACACTACTGCGTTACTGGAAAAAGTAATATGTTACTGTAATACATTACTTTTGTAACGCATTACTCCCAACACTGGTCTTGAGTATGTGCCACCTCAATAAAATATAACACAAAGCAGAAGTAAAGAAATAATCATCTAAATATATATATTTATATATAAATATGATGTTATTAATAACTCTTCACATGGTTATGCACTGTATTGTGCACATGATCTGTTATATTGCTTTAACTGCTTCAGATTGTGTGTTTGCGCTGTAATGCGGTTGCGTAACTCAATGAAGAAACGCACACAGCTGTGTGTCATTTAAATCACCTCTCTCTCTCGCTCTCTCGCTCTCTCACACACACACACACACACACACACACACACATGCACACGCACACACACACACACACACACACACACACACACACAGATGAGAGAAACATTACAGCATCTGAATAAGCCTGGTAAAGGAGCGTGTCACAGTGTGGCGGATCTCCAACAGCGCAGTGTTTTCCTACGAGTCGTCCAGCTGACAATAACACACACTTCAACACAACCCAAACACACACCATCACGCGCACACACCACAACACACTCTGCAGGAAATAATGATGTCAGTGATGTTCGAGTGTTTCTCTTCAGTGTGTGTTCAGGAGTTTTTTCTGTGTGTGTGTTTATCTGCATGTAATGTGTGTATGTGTTCTGTGTGTGTGTGTGTGTGTGTGTGTGTGTGTGTGACCTTGGCGCTCTCAGGAAATGCTTCAGGTGTGCAGTGCAGCAGAACGTCTCCTTTCCCCGGCAGGTTCATGTACACACAGTTTGCAGCCCGATCATCAGGAACCGTCAGCTTCTCATATTTATGATCACTCATCTGCTGCATCGTCTACACACACACACGCACACACACACGAGAAAAGAGCACATTGGACATACTTGACATTAATATCGGTGTGTATGTATGTGTGTGTGTGTATATGTGTGTGTGTGTGTGTGTGAGCTTGAGCTGACCACATTCAGCCAGTAGAGGGCAGCATCACACTAAACACAGATAAATGAGAAAATAACACACACACACACACACACTGAACAGTGGGCTGCACAGTGGTGCAGTGGGTAGCACAATCACCTCACAGCAAGAAGGTTGTTGGTTTGAGTCTCGGCTGGGTCAGTTGGTGTTTCTGTGTGGAGTTTGCATGTTCTCCCTGTGTTGGTGTGGGTTTCCTCCGGGTGCTCCGGTTTCCCCCACAGTCCAAACACATGCACTATAGGGGAACTGATGAACTACATTGGCCGTAGTGTGTGTGTGTGGGTGTGAATGAGTGTGTATGGGTGTTTTCCAATACTGGGTTGTGGCTGGAAGGGCATCCGCTGTGTAAAACATATGCTGGATAAGTTGGCGGTTCATTCCGCTGTGGTGACCCCTGATGAATAAAGGGACTAAGCTGAAGGAAAATGAATGAATGAATGACACTGAACAGCACTCTCGTTTCAGAAGAGCATACTACTGTATATTCAGTGTACTACTGAGTGTTCTTACATCATATGAAGCACATATTTCACACTCTATAAACTCTGAAACGTTGAAGCCTGAATTTATTCGAAGAGTCAGAATTTTATATAAAACTTTCAGAATTGTATATATATATATATATTAGTGCCGTCAAATGATTAATTGCAATTAATCACATCCAAAACACAAGTTAGTATTTACAAAGTGTGTGTACTATATATACATATTTACAGTTGAAAGCAGAAGTTTACGTACACTATAAATAAAGGAACATCACCATTTTTAAAGATGTCTGATGGTAAATCACACTAAACATTTACTATTTTAGGTCTGTTAGGATTAGCCAAATCATTTACATTTGCTAAATGCCAGAATAATGAGAGCATTTGTTATTAATTTCTAGTCAGTCAGAAGTTTACACACATTTCCTTGGTGTTTTTTACCTTTGCTTTTAAACTGTGTAACTTTGGTCAGATGTTTTGGGTCTCCTTCCACAACTTCTCACAATAGTTTGCAGGAATTTTGGCCCATTCCTCCTGACAGAATTGCTGTAACTGAGTCAGATTTGTAGGCTGTCTTGCACGCACAAGCTTTTTCAACTCTGCCCACAGATTTTCTATAGGATTGAGCTCAGGGCTTTGTGATGGCCACTCCAAAACATTCACTCTGTTGTCCTTAAAGCACATTTTAGCTAATTTGGCAGTATGCTTAGGGTCATGGTCTGTCTGGAAGACCCATTTGTGGCCAAGTTTTCATTTCCTGGCTGATGTCTTGAGATGTTGCTTCAGTATTTCTACATAATGTTCTTTCTTCATGATGACATCTATGCTGTGAAGTGGACCAGTCCCTCCTGCAGCAAAACAGCCCCACAACATGATGCTGCCGCCCCCATACTTCACAGTTGGGATGGTGTTCCTAGGCTTGTAAGCTTTCCCCTTTGTCCTCCAAATGTAACACTGGTCATTATGGCCAAACAGTTCAATCTTAGCTCCATCAGAGCACAGGACATGTCTCCAAACATTAGTCTTTTCCCAGTGTAATTTAGCTAATTGTAATCTGGCTTTTGTGTTGATTCTGGCTTGTTGATTTTCTCATGTTGTCCCACAAGGAAGCAGTGTGTTTGAGGTTTTCCTTCAATACTATTCTACAGTTTTGCCTCCAATTAACTCAAATGTTGTCAATTAGCCAATCAGAAACTTCCAAAACCTTGACATCATCATCTGAGCTATCTCAGAGGCAGAATAATCTTATTGTATGTAAACCTGACTTTCAAGAAGAGTTAGAACAATTTCTCCAACAATAATATATATATAAACCTTTTCTACATTGTTTTAAAACATCCCATTCATTCATTCATTTATTCATTTATTAGTCCCTTTATTCATCAGGGGTCGCCACAGCGGAATGAACCGCCAACTTATCCAGCATATGTTTTACACAGCAGATGCCCTTCCAGCTGCAACCCAGTACTGGTAAACACCCATACACACTCATTCACTCACACACACACACACACTCATTCACTCACACACACACACACACACACACACACACACACACTCACACACACACACCCACACAAACACACACACACACACACACACACACACACACACACACACACACACACACACACACACTCACACACACACACACCTATACACACACACACACTCATACACTATGGCCAGTTTAGTTGATCAATTCCCCTATAGCGCATGTGTTTGGACTGTGGGGGAAACCGGAGCACCCAGAGGAAACCCACACCAACACGGGGAGAACATGCAAACTCCACACAGAAACACCAGCTGACCCAGCCGGGACTCGAACCAGCAACCTTCTTGCTGTTAGGCGACAGTGCTACCCACTGCGCCACCACACCGCAAAACATGCCATTAATAGGTTAATTAATTCTGGCAAACGTTAGCATGCTGACAACATGCTAACGTCATGAATAGCATAGTTTGAGAAGCTGTCATCATCATCATGCTGATTGGTATAAGGGTGTTCTCTGGGCTGTCTGCTGAGGTGTGTTTGTACCTTCAGGGCCTTCTGTGCGGCGTCACTGGAGCCGATGGCGATGAGGTCTGGAGCAGCCATACTGCAGAAGCTCTTCAGATGGAGACCCTCCTCTACAGGGACAGTGGACACCGCGTAATCCTGGAACACACACCAGCATTCTGCCAAACATTCACTTATAAAACAGAAGGGAATATGGAGTACTGCAGCGCATCAGCTCAGCTGGTGAACACAAGAGGAAAACAGTGGGCTGTGGAAAAGCACAGCTAAAGGGCTCCAGACTTTAATATGAGAAGACAATGTGCTGGGAGACGGTTGAGGACAGAACAAGGAAAGGTTTCTTGAGGAGAGCATGGATGTGTTTACAAACAGAGCTGTCCCCGGTGCTGTGAGCATGTTCACACAGCTCTTCTGCTTTCACTTTAGCGTGTTAAAAGTTTCCATAAAGCATGGGCATGGGCACGATAAGGGGCTGTTTGTTGCTGCTCGTTACGAAATGCTGATGCTAAACGCATCTGTGACATTAGCGAGGAATGTTCCGCTCCTACAATGAGCGCTTGATTCCCATTCAGAAATTAAAGACTGTGTTTAATGTGGTCCACCATCTGCGGAGGGAGAGTTACAGACGATAAACATCCTCAGAGGAGCACACACTCACTGAGCAGGAGGAGGAGAGAGGGATGTGGAGACAGACAGATGAACAGACAGACAGACAGACGGACAGACAGACAGACAGATGAACAGATGGACAGACAGACAGACAGACAGACAGACAGACAGATGAACAGACAGACAGACAGACAGACAGACAGATGAACAGATGAACAGACAGACAGACAGACAGACAGATGAACAGACAGACAGACAGATGAACAGACACACAGACAGACGGACAGATGAACAGACAGATGAACAGACGGACAGAGAGACAGACAGACAGACAGACAGACAGATGAACAGACGGACAGACAGACAGACAGACAGATGAACAGACAGATGAACAGACGGACAGAGAGACAGACAGACAGATGAACAGACAGACAGATGAACAGACGGACAGACAGACAGACAGACAGACAGACAGATGAACAGACAGATGAACAGACAGATGAACAGACAGACAGACAGACAGACAGATGAACAGACAGACAGACAGACAGACAGATGAACAGACAGATGAACAGACAGATGAACAGACAGACAGATGAACAGACAGACAGACAGACAGACAGACAGACAGACAGACAGACAGATGAACAGACAGACAGACAGACAGACAGACAGACAGACAGACAGATGAACAGATAGACAGACAGACAGACAGACAGACAGACAGACAGACAGATGAACAGATAGACAGACAGACAGACAGACAGACAGACAGATGAACAGACAGACAGACAGACAGATGAACAGACAGATGAACAGACGAACAGACAGATGAACAGACAGACAGACGGACAGATGAACAGACAGACAGACAGACAGACAGACAGACAGATGAACAGATAGACAGACAGACAGACAGACAGACAGACAGATGAACAGACAGACAGACAGACAGATGAACAGACAGACAGACAGACAGACAGACAGACAGACAGACAGATGAACAGACAGACAGACAGACAGACAGATGAACAGACAGATGAACAGACAGACAGATGAACAGACAGACAGACAGACAGACAGACAGACAGACAGACAGACAGATGAACAGATAGACAGACAGACAGACAGACAGACAGACAGACAGACAGATGAACAGATAGACAGACAGACAGACAGACAGACAGACAGATGAACAGACAGACAGACAGACAGATGAACAGACAGATGAACAGACGAACAGACAGATGAACAGACAGACAGACGGACAGATGAACAGACAGACAGACAGACAGACAGACAGACAGACAGATGAACAGACAGACAGATGAACAGACGAACAGACAGATGAACAGACAGACAGACGGACAGATGAACAGACAGACAGACAGACAGACAGACAGACAGACAGACAGATGAACAGACAGACAGACAGACAGATGAACAGATAGACAGACAGACAGACAGACAGACAGACAGACAGACAGATGAACAGATAGACAGACAGACAGACAGACAGACAGACAGACAGATGAACAGATAGACAGACAGACAGACAGACAGACAGACAGATGAACAGACAGACAGACAGACAGATGAACAGACAGATGAACAGACGAACAGACAGATGAACAGACAGACAGACGGACAGATGAACAGACAGACAGACAGACAGACAGACAGACAGACAGATGAACAGACAGATGAACAGACAGATGAACAGACAGACAGACAGACAGACAGACAGACAGACAGACAGACAGACAGAGAGACAGACAGACAGATGAACAGACAGACAGACAGACAGACAGACAGACAGACAGACAGACAGATGAACAGACAGACAGACAGACAGACAGACAGACAGACAGACAGATGAACAGATAGACAGACAGACAGACAGACAGACAGACAGACAGATGAACAGACAGACAGACAGACAGATGAACAGACAGATGAACAGACGAACAGACAGATGAACAGACGAACAGACAGACAGACGGACAGACGGACAGGTTTTTAGAATTGCGTACAAAGACAGTATGTCCAGCTATAGGAGGGCTCTTAAATCTGCCAGGGCCGAGCACCTCCGCAAACTGATTGAAAATAATCAGAACAATCCTAGATTTTTATTTAGCACCATTGCTAAACTAACTAATAATCGATCATCTTTGGAACAAAATGTCCCACCACAAATCAGCAGTGATGACTTCATGAATTTCTTCAGTGATAAAATAGAAGGCTTTAGACAGAAAATAGAAGATGTTAAACTTTCTGCACCGCCTTATACTCCAGATCCAGTAAACATTCCACTGAATCAAAATAAACTACAATACTTCAAAACCATAGAACAGGAAGAGCTAGATAAAGTTATAAATAGTTCTAAATCAGCTACATGTATGTTAGACCCAATTCCAACAAAATTACTGAAAGAACTGATACCTGTTATAGGAGAACCTCTCCTTAATGTTATCAACTCTTCTTTATCTTTAGGCCATGTTCCAAATCCTTACAAGCTAGCTGTTATTAAACCTATTATTAAGAAACCACAACTGGACCCGAGCAGCTGAGCTAACCATAGGCCTATTTCAAATCTTCCGTTTATGTCTAAAATACTAGAAAAAGTTGTTTCTACCCAATTATGCTCCTTTCTGCAGACAAACAACATTTTTGAAGTGTTTCAGTCAGGTTTCAGGCCTCATCACAGTACAGAAACCGCATTAGTAAAAATAACCAACCATTTACTCTTAGCTGCTGACCAAGGGTGCATCTCACTATTAGTCTTACTCGACCTTAGCGCCGCATTTGACACCATTGACCACAATATTCTCATAGACCGCTTAAATTCTACAGGTGTCCAAGGTCAGGCTCTTCAATGGTTTAGGTCATACTTAGCTAACCGTTACCAGTGTGTGAATATTAATGGACAGCTTTCACAAGTCAGGCCAGTAAAGTACGGGGTCCCTCAGGGATCAGTTTTAGGCCCTTTGCTGTTTACAATATACATGCTTCCCCTGGGGGACATTATTAGAAAACACGGGATCAGCTTTCACTGCTATGCAGACGATACTCAATTATACATTTCAACTAAACCTGATGAGATGTCTGAACTGTCTAAGCTAACCGAGTGTATCAAAGATGTCAAAGACTGGATGACCAACAATTTTCTTCTCTTAAACTCAGACAAAACAGAATTATTACTTATCGGGCCTAAATCCTCTACACAGCAGTTCTCACAACTCGACCTGCAACTAGAGGGATACAAAGTTAGCGTTAGCTCTACTATAAAAGATCTGGGTGTCATATTAGACAGCAATTTAACTTTCAAAAATCATATATCCCATGTCACAAAAACTGCTTTCTTCCATCTGAGAAATATCGCTAAATTGCGAAGTATGCTATCCATATCAGATGCAGAAAAGCTAGTTCATGCTTTCATGACTTCTAGGCTGGACTACTGTAATGCTCTGTTTGCTGGTTGCCCAGCATCCTCTATTAACAAACTTCAGCTAGTGCAAAATGCAGCTGCCAGAGTTCTTACCAGATCTAGAAAATATGATCATACCACCCCAATTTTATCCTCCTTACACTGGCTGCCTGTTAAGTTTCGTATTGAATTTAAAATATTACTCCTTACCTATAAAGCTTTAAATAATCGAGCTCCTGTTTATCTAACCAACCTCCTGTCTCGCTACAACCCAACCCGCTCTTTAAGATCTCAAAACTCAGGGCTTCTGTAGTACCTAGAATATCAAAGTCGAGTAAAGGAGGTCGAGCCTTCTCATTTATGGCTCCTAAACTCTGGAATAGCCTTCCTGATAATGTCCGAGGCTCAGACACACTCTCGCTCTTCAAAACTAGATTAAAGATCTATCTTTTTAGCAAAGCATACACTCAGTGTAGCACATAGCAGTATGACGCATGATGTGGCCCACACAGGATTTTGGTTCTCGTTTATATACACTATGAACAGCAGCTACGCTAATTATTCTCCTTATTCTGTATTTCCACCTGGGGGTACTCATCTTGAGGCCCTCAGACTATGCAGTGCCACTGACGCGATCCGAGACCAGCGACGAGATGATCCCAAGGTTTTCTGGACCAGGCCGTATCCTGAGCAGCTGCTGTGGTGGTCATCGTGGAGTGAGAGCATGAGACTGACTCCTGTGATGCTCCAAGGACAGACGAGTCTTCGTTAAGGTCCAGCTTCATGCGCCTAGACTGCAGCTCTGCACAAGACGTTTGGCCATAGGGGAAATGGTCGTGCCCAACTGAGCCTGGTTTCTCTCGAGGTTTTTTAAATCTTCACTTTCGCCAATTGGTGAAGTTTTTTCCTCGCCGCTGTCTCCTCTGGCTTGCATGGTTCGGGATCTGTAGAGCTGCGCATCGATGGATTTGCTCTTCAGTGTTTGGACTCTCAGTAGTGATTATTAACCCACACTGAACTGAGCTAAACTGAACTGAACTTAATCTCTGAAAACTGAACTGACTCTGTTCACATTCACTATAATCTTCCATGTGAAGCTGCTTTGACACAATCTACATTGTATAAGCGCTGTACAAATAAAGATGAATTGAATTGAATTGAACAGACAGACAGATGAACAGACAGATAGACAGACAGAGAGACAGACAGATGAGTCTCACCTTAAAGGTGTCGGCCAGGATCTCTGCTCCTCTCTGATTGGTCCTCTTTGATAATCCCACAAAGAACTCTTTACCTGAACACAGAACAGAAGAGTCTGAAGATCCGCAACACACACACACACACACACACACACACACACACACACACACACACACACACACACACACACACACACACACACACACACACACACACACACACAGCTGATGACTGTAGACAACCACTGAGATAACCACTATCTAGTGTGCGTCACTGATCAAAGCAAACCAAACGAGTTTAGAACGAGAGGTCAGAGGTCAGCGGAGTCCGAGTTCATCTGGTTCAACTCTACATCAACACCACTGATGCTGATCAACACTCAGCTGAATAAACACACTTTTCCACAGTCAGAGCCGCTCCACATTCCTCTTCCACAGTCATCTGAGAGCAGTTCCTCATATTCTGCACTAACAGTTGGAGTGTGCATGCCAGCGCTCTTGCACTGATCTCCGAACAGTGTAACGTGACGCTACAATCCAGAACAGTAGCCACTAAATGCCTTACACAGAAGATATGAGCGTCTCCATGCCAGAAGGAAATGTTTCTGGCCAGGAAAAACTGCAGCCGAACGTCTCCAGACTCAATTAGATGTACCGCTGCAGTTTCCAGATGCTAAAGGTGACCCACATTGAGCTGAAGAAACCGACCAGACACGCTGTACATCAGATCAAGAACGTTTCCACAGCGTCTGAACGCCCATTCACGGCTGTTTAAGAGTACATCTGTGCTTTATTAGACGCAGAGAGAGAACGGAGTGGACTCTGATTAACAAAAGGGCAAAAGTAAACATCTCAGATTTATACAACAGAGTCAAACAATGAGACGCAGCACAATACTCAGCTTTATGTAGAGGTGAAGAATCCAAATTAGGTAAATATGTGTGATTGCTCATCTAAATCTTTATATTAAAAGTCAGAAGATGCTCTAAAACATTGCAGAAATGTCAATTATATGAATAATATTGCATTAAAACAAAAATTGTTTATATTTCTATGGTTGCTATATGGCTAAAAGTGTGTTCCTGCCAGTTTCCACAGCATTGCTAAGTGATTGCTAAATGGTTTAGGGTGTTTGGGCCAGGGGCGACACGGTGGCTCAGTGCTTAGCAGGAGTCTCGGCTGGGTCAGTTGGTGTTTCTGTGTGGAGTTTGCATGTTCTCCCCGTGTTGGCGAGGGTTTCCTCCGGGTGCTCTGGTTTCCCCCACAGTCCAAACACATGCGCTATAGGGGAATTGATCAACTAAACTGGCCGTAGTGTATGAGTGTGTGTGTGTGTGTGTTTCCCAGTACTGGGTTACAGCTGGAAGGGCATTCGCTGCGTAAAACATATGCTGAAATAGTTGGCGGTTCATTCCGCTTGTGGTGACCCCTGATAAATAAAGGGACTAAGACAACAATGAATGATTGAATGAATGAATGTTCGGGCCAGTTGCTAGGGTGTTGCTATGTGGTTGCTAAATCGTTTAAGGTGTTCGGGCCAGTTGTCAGGGTGTTGCTATATGGTTGCTAAATGGTTTAAGGTGTTTGAGCCAGTTGTTAGGGTGTTGCTACGAGGTTGCTAAATAATTTAAGGTGTTCAGGCCAGTTGCTAGGGTGTTGCTATATGGTTGCTAAATAGTTTAAGGTGTTCGGGCCAGTTGTCAGGGTGTTGCTATGAGGTTGCTAAATGGTTTAAGGTGTTTGGGCCAGTTGTCAGGGTGTTACTATGAGGTTGCTAAATGGTTTAAGGTGTTTGAGCCAGTTGTCAGGGTGTTGCTATGGGGTTGCTAAATGGTTTAAAGTTCTCAGGCCAGTTGTCAGGGTGTTGCTATGAGGTTGCTAAACTGTTAAAAGCATTCTGGCCAGTTTCTAGAGTGTTGCTAAATAAAATGTAAAAAATAAACATAACAGATTTATGTAATAGGGTCAAACAATCAGCCTGAATCACAAATAATCAAATTTATGTAAATGTGATTGGTCATCTAAATCTTGCTGGAGATCATAAATATTAAACAAATGATATGAATAATGCCACATTCTAAAATAAATAAATACATTTATTAAGTGATCTCAGACTTTGAGGTCATTGTACGTATTTTAACTACATGATCACCTATGATTGGCTGTTCATCTGCGTACACATGGAGATCCATATTTAGAAAAACAACAGCAGTATAGGCTGAATCTGTACCTGTGAACAGAATGTCTCCTCCATCCATCGTGGCTGATTCATCTTTCATCTCAACAATATTCAGGCCAAGCTCAGTCAACGCACCCTTCATGGCCACCGTCTGGAAAACAAACATTCACAATACATTAGTGCTCTTTTAAGCAACATTTACAACACTCCTTAACTAAAACTAACTAAAGACACGTCCCATCCCAGAACAGCTCTGCAACAGCACAGGAAACCCAAAACAATACGCAAGGAAGATTGATGCATTGTGTTTGTGATGGAAATAAACAGAAGTGCTGGAATCCACTACTGGGATCTCACTTTTTTACCTTTAGCTTGTAAATATCTTTCCCTGGCCAAATGTATATGTCATTGTATTGGTAAATGCTTGTTAATTTCAGCCGCTGGTTCTTGGCTGGGCTGGAGCATGTTGTCATTGAGAGAAACGGTCTCCATCGCCCTCCTCACCCTCCTCTTTCCTCCATAAATGTGTAATGTGAACAGAACCTCAGCATTTCAGCTCTTAATGTGACTATAAACACCTTTAATTATTGCATCATAATGTTTTACCAGCAAATGTGTGATCACCCGCGGCTCTCGCTTCTGCCCTGCAAGCTGAGCTTCAGTGGTGATGTCATGCGCATGCTGTCGCCAGGGTGTTCAGGCAGTTTCTGGGGTCTTCCAATATGGCTGAAAGAGTTTTCTGGACAGTTGCCAGGGTGTTGCTATGTGAATAAAAATGTTCTGGCCAATTGCCAAGGTGTTGCTATGTGGATGCCACGTAGGTAAAGTGTTCTGGACTGTTGCCAGGGTGTTGCTATGTGGCTGAAGGAATGATCAAGCTAATACCCAGGGTGTTGCTAAGTTGCTGCTAAATGGTTTAGTCTTCTGGCCAGTTTCTATTGTGTTGCTATGTTGCAGCTAAAAGGGTTCCGTCCAGTTGCCAGGGTGCTGCTATGTGAATAAAAGTGTTCCGGCTAGTTGTTAGGGTGTTGCTATGTGGCTGCTATGTCACTAGATGCGTTCTGGACAGTTTTCATAGTGTCACCATGTGGTTACCACATGACTGAAATGTTCTGGACCATTGTCAGTGAGTTGCTATGTGGTTGCTAAATGGTTTAAAGTCTTCTAGCCAGTTTCTATGGTGTTGCTATGTTGCTGCTAAAAGGGTTAAAAGTGTTCTGTCCAGTTGTCAAGGTGTTGTTATGTGGTCGCTAAAATGCTTTAAAGTGTTCTATCTAGTTGCCAAGGTGTTATGTGGTCACTATGTCACTAGATGTGTTCTGGACAGTTTCCATGGTGTTGCCATGTTGATGCCACATGGGAAAAGTGTTCTAGACCGTTGCCAGGGTGTTGCTATGCGGCTGCTATGTCACTAGATGTGTTCTGGACAGTTTCCATGGAGTTGCCATGTTGATGCCACATGGCTGCAAAATTCTTAACCATTGTCAGGGTGTTGCTAAAGGGTTGCTATGTGGCTGAAAGGATGTTTTGACCAATTCCCAGGGTGTTGCTATGTTGCTGCTAAAATGCTTTAAAGTGTTCTATCTAGTTGCCAAGGTGTTGCTATGTGGCTGCTATTTCACTAGATGTGTTGTGGACAGTTTCCATAGTGTTGCTATGTGGATGCCACATGGGTAAAGTGTTCTGGACTGTTGTCAGGGTGTTGCTGTGTGCTTGCTATGTGGCTGAAGGGATGTTCTAGCCAATCCCCGGGGTGTTGCTATGTGGCAGCTAAATGGTTTAGTCTTCTGGTCAGATTCTATGGTGTTGCTATGTTGCTGCTAAAAAGGTTTCTAGTGTTCTGTCCAGTTGCCAGGATGTTGCTATGTGGTTGCTATGTGAATAAAAATGTTCTGTAAAAATGCATGTGGTTGCTAAATGGCTTTAAAATGTTCTGTCCAGTTGCCAGGTTATTGCTTTGTGTCTAGTATGCTAATAGATGTGTTCTGTACAGTTTCCACAGTGTCACTATGTGGTTGCCAAATGACTGAAATGTTCTGGACCGTTGTCAGGGTGTTGCTATAGGGTTGCTATGTGGCCGACAGAATATTCTGACCAATTGTCAGGGTGTTGCTATGTGGCTGCTAAATGGTTTAAAGTCTTCTGGCTAGTTTCTATAGGGTTGCTATATGGCTGAAAGAATGTTCTGGACAGTTGCCAGGGTGTTCCTATGTATCTATCTGATTTACAATTGTTTCTAGGATGTTGCTATGCAGCTGATTGGTGAGAAAAGAGAGTTCTGGCCAGTTACCGGGGTGTTGATATGTTGCTTCTAAATGGTTTAAAGTGTTTTGTCCAGTTGCTAAGATGTTGCTATGTGACTAAAAAGTTCTGGCTATTTTGCATGGTGTTGCTATGTGTTTGCCATGGCAACACCCTGGAAACTGGACATTTCCTAGACCTGATCTAGTTGCTATGTGACTGAAACTGAGTTTTGGCCAGTTTCCAGGGTGTTGAAATGTGGTTGTTATGTGACAAAAGAGTGTTCTGGCCCGTCGCCAGGTTACTATGTGTTTTTTGTAAGTGTTATTTGAAACACTGAAGTACACACTTTATTATGTGCTCCTTAAGAGTCCAAAAAAGGTGACTATGGCAACATCAAACAGCCGAGTCCAGCTAAAGTGTGCCCTCATAAAAGTAAAACTGCTGGAATGAATGCAGCCCAAGAGGAGAATGCGGCCCGTAAGGAAAACATTCATTTCGGACACTGCCAGGACCTGTCCATGACATCATCACGAGGGGCCGCGGGTGATGTCATGCTGAAGGAAACATGTAAAACTTTTACGAGGACAGAAGATTTAGAGGAAGCAACCTGTGAGGAAAAGAGGAATGCTCAAAAACACAGAGGAGGTGTTGGAGACGCCACCCATCAGCGGACAGTGATGTGGAGATGTGTGTGTGTGTGTGTGTGGTTTACAGGCTGGTTTAGCTGTTCTTGGTGGTCAGTGCTCAAGCATGTGTGTTTTACAGGATGAATCAGTGTTTCCACTCTGATATCTAGCAGTGATGTCACCACAGACTCACAACCGTCGGGAAGCATGAGCTCACACAGGTAACACACACAACACTTATCTGAACACACAACAAACACACAAAACAAGACAATGAGTGTAAAACGGTTTACATTAGTAGAAACTTTGTTTTCATGTTTCTATCAGCATTAAAACTCCAAAAGGCATAGCTTTAATAACATTATAACATGACTAGCCATAGTGATTATAATGAACTAGTGCTAACATATGGAGTCTTACAGTGAACAGTAATGAACAATAGGCCTGTACTGAATCAGATCAGTTTGAATAAAGATCCCAGGCATGCCATAGTCGATAAGAATAAATTAATATTCATTTTAAGACTTCATTTGGTGCTGTGATTAATCCAAAGGACACCTTAGCAACCAACCAGAACACCTGAGCGACACCTTAGTAACAAAACCAGAACACCCAAGTAACAACTTAGCAACTAACCAACAACCAGTACATCAGAGCAACACTTCAGCTACCTGGGCAACACATGAGTAACCAAACAAGAACAGCCAAGCAACACCTTAGCAACTAACCAGAACATCCTATCATCCTTTAACAACTAATCAGAACACCAGAGCAACATCTTAGAAACCAAAAAGTACACCCAAGCAACACCTTGGCAACAAAAAAGTACATCCTAGCAACAATCCAATCAAAACTCCAGAGCACACCTTAGCAACCAACCAGAAAACCTAAGCAACACTTTAGCAACCAATCAGAGCACCCTCTCATCATTTACCAACCAATCAGAACACTCGCGCAATACCTTAGCAACCAAAAAAATACACCCTAGCAACAATCCAATCAGAACACCCAAGCAACATTTATCAACTAACCAGAACATCCTATCATCATTTATCAACCAATCAGAACACCTGAGCAACACCTTAGCAATCAAAAAGTAGAGCCAATCAGCAAAAAAGTACACCCTAGCAACAATCCAATCAGAACTCCTAAGTAACACCTTAGCAACCAACCAGAACACCTGAGCAACACCTTAGTAACCAAACCAGAACACCTAAGAAACACCTTAGCAACTAACCAGAACACCCTATCATCATTTAACAACCAATCAGAACACCTGAGCAACACCTTAGCAACTAAAATGTACACCCAAGCTACAAAAAAGTACACCCTACCAACAATCCAATCAGAACTCCTAAGTAACACCTTAGCAACCAACCAGAACACCCAAGAAACACCTTGGCAACTAAACAGAACATCCTATTATCATTTAACAACCAATCAGAACACCAGAGCAACACCTTAGCAACCAAAAAGTACACCCAAGCAACAAAGTACACCCTAGCAACAACCCAATCAGAACTCCTAAGTAACACCTTAGCAACCAATCAGAACACCCAAGCAACACCTTAGCAAGTAACCAGAACACCCTATCATCATTTAACAACAAATCAAAACACCAGAGCAACACCTTAGCAACCAAAAAGTACACCCAAGCAACAAAGTACACCCTAGCAACAACCCAATCAGAACTCCTGAGGAACACTTTAGCAACCAATCAGAACACCCAAGCAACACCTTAGCAACTAACCAGAACACCCTATCATCATTTAACAACCAATCAAAACACCAGAGCAACACCTTAGCAACCAAAAAGTACACCCAAGCAACAAAGTACACCCTAGCAACAACCCAATCAGAACTCCTGAGCAACACTTTAGCAACCAATCAGAACACCCAAGCAACACCTTAGCAACTAACCAGAACACCCTATCATTATTTTACAACTAATCAGAACACCCTAGCAACCCCTTAGCAATTAACAAGAACACCCAAACAACACTTTAGCAACAAATAAAAACACCCTAGTAACACCTCCCCAATTAACCAAAAGACCCAAGCAACACCTTAACAACTAACCAGAACACCATAGTAAAATCTTAACAACTAATTAGACCACCCAAGCAACCAACCAGAAACACCCTAACAACACCTTAGCAACCAAGCCGAACACCATAGAAACACATTAACAACTAATCAGAAACTGTAGCAACCAACCAGAACACCCTAACAACACTTTAGCCACCAACCAGAACACCCTAACAACACCTTAGCAACCAAGCCGAACACCATAGAAACACATTAACAACTAATTAGAAACCATAGCAACCAACGAGAACACCCTAACAACACTTTAGCCACCAACCAGAACACACTAGTAACAGCTTAGCAACTAATCAGAATACCCTAGAAGCCCTTTAGCAATTAACAAGAACACCCAAACAATACTTAAACAACAAATAAAAACACCCTAGTAACACCTCCCCCACTAACCAAAAGACCAAAGCAACACCTTAGCAACTAACCAGAACACCATAGAAACACCTTAGCAACCACCCAGTATACACTAACAAGACCTTAGCAACTAACCGGAACACCCTAACACCACCTAACAACCAACACCTTAGCAACCAACCAGAACACCATAGTAACACTTTAACAACTAATCAGCCCACCGTAGCAACCAACCAGAACCCTCTAACAGCAACTTACCAACCAACCAGAACACCCTAACAACACCTTAGCAACCAAGCCGAACACCATAGAAACACATTAACAACTAATCAGAAACCATAGCAACCAACCAGGACACCCTAACAACACTTTAGCCACCAACCATAACAACTAATTAGACCACCATAGCAATGCCTTAGCAACCCACCGGAACCAGTGTTTCTGTCCTCATGAATGCTTCGGTCTGCTGAGTGTTTCTGTCCCCTCAGGCCCCCTGTCCCTCACTCTGGAGGGCCTCCTCTGTGGGTCTCTGTGTGGTTCTGGGTCTGCAGAACAGCTTTGTTCTCCTTCAACAGCTCAGAGGAATGGGCTTGATTACAGACGCTCAGATTCTGCTCTCTGCATTCACTATCTCTGCTCTTTTACCGGAATCCTGGACAGCGAGACAAAAGCCTGAGCAGCAGCTGAACCGTGAAAGCTTGTCTATCACCAAATACCCTCGCTGGCGATCTGCCGCGCTCGCAGCCATCTCAGGCATTTACAGCACACACAATGCACTGCAGTACACACTTTTTCAATACTCATGCAGAGGGGTTCACAGGTTTTAATTATAGTACATCACACGCTATCAATACTGAATACTCAAATATTCATTCGTCTTTCTTCAGCTTAGTCCCATTATTCATCAGGGGTCGCCACAGCGGAATGAACCTACAACTATTCCAGCATATGTTTTACACAGCGGATGCCCTTCCAGCTGCAACCCAGTACTGGGAAACACCCATACACACTCATTCACATACACACTCATACACTACGGCCAGTTTAGTTGATCAATTCCCCTATAGCACATGTGTTTGGACTGTGGGGGAAACCGGAGGAAACCCACACCAACACGGGGAGAACATGCAAACTCCACACAGAAACACACACTGACCCAGCCGGGACTCAAACCAGCGACCTTCTTGCTGTGAGGCGACAGTGATAACCACTGAGCCACCGTGCCACCAATACTGAAATATATTGCATTAAAATAATTAAAAGTAGGAATATAAAATAATAACATAAAACAGAAATATATTTATTAAATATTATTGTCAAATCAAATAAATAAATTAAAATAGGAATATGACACTTTAAACCTCACCATTTGGTTTATATTTTTGAATTTAAAATTTTTATTCAAATTTTTAATTATTATAATTAATCATTTTCATTTTAAGTGTTGTATTTTCCTCTATATATATATATATATATATATATATATATATATATATATATATATATATATATATATAATTATATATATATTTATATACAGTTAAGTCAGAATTATTCGCCCTCCTGTTTATTTTTTTCCTCAATTTCTGTTTAACAGAGAGCAGATTTCTTCAACACATTTCTAATCATAATAGTGTTAATAACTCATCTCTAATAACTGATTTATTTTCTCTTTGTCATGATGATAGTAAATAATATTAGACTAGATATTCTTCAAGACACTTCTATACAGCTTAAAGTGACATTTAAAGGCTTCACTAGGTTAATTAGGGTAACTAGGCAGGTTAGGGTAATTAGGCAAGTTATTGTATAATGATGGTTTGTTCTGTAGACTATTGAAAACAAATATAGCTTAAAGGGGCTAATAATATTGACCTTAAAATGGTGTTTAAAAAATTAAAAACTGCTTTTATTCTAGCCGAAATAAAACAAATAAGACTTTCTCCAGAAGAAAAAATATTATCAGACATACTGTGAACATTTCCTTGCTCTGTTAAACATCATTTGGGAAATATTTAAAAAAGAAGAAAAATTCAAATGGGGGCGAATAATTCTGACTTCATATATATATATATATATATATATATATATTTATATACACATGGTGGTGGCAGCATCATGCTGTGGGGATGTGTTTCAGCAGCAGGAACTGGAAGACTAGTCAGGATAGAGGGAAAGATGAATGCAGCAATGTACAGAGACATCCTGAATGAAGACCTGCTTCAGAGTGCTCTTGACCTCAGACTGGGGCGACTAATGCATATCCATTATTTTAGTGTGTGTGTGTGTGTGTGTGTGTGTGTGTGTGTGTGTGTGTGTGTGTGTGTGTGGTGTGTGTGTGTGTGTGTGTGTGTGTGTGTGTGTGTGTGTGTGTGTGTGTGTGTGTGTGTGTGTGTGTGTGTGTGTGTGTGTGTGCGCGAGTGTGCGTGTGTGTTGAGTCTCCAGGCTGGAAAACACATTCCTACAGGATCTTGATCTCTCTCTCACACACACACACACACACACACACACACACACTCGTCTCCGGGGTTTTCGAGGTGTCTGGAAAGAATGTTTTGTTTTCCTGCTGTTTGTGTTCATTTCAGTGTAAGTGTATCCATGCATGTCTGTATTATTGTGCGTGTGTATTTATTTGTGTGTGTGTGTATCTGTGTGTGTATCTGTGTATCTATCTGTCTGTGTATATATGTAATTCTGTGTGTGTGTGTGTGTGTATGTATGCGTGTATGTGAATCTGTGTGTGTGTGTGTATGTATGTATTTGAGTGTGTGTGTATCTATCTATTAGAGTGCACGTGTTCGTGTGTGTTTGTGTGACACTAATCTCTCTCCTGCTTCGTCAGCCAATCAGATTGCTGTTCTGTTATTGTGTGTGTGTGTGTGTGTGTGTGTGTGTGTGTGTGTGTGTGTGTGTGTGTGTGTGTGTACACCTGGTGTTTGGTTGTGTTTCAGCACTGCTTTATCTGCAGATGGAATTCTGGGTAATGGAATGTTTACCGGCTGGTTTTGGAGCGCTGTGTTCTCGTCTCCATGGTAACGGAGCCTTTATCAGTGGTTTATTGTTGGGAATCGGCTGACTTTATTACAGCTCATCAGCCAATCAGCTCATCAGCCGCTCTGATACCGGCAGGACACCGACAGAATCCTGTTTAACCTTTAATGAAAGAGTTTCTCAGGCCTCTGATATGATCAGCAGCATCACAATCCCACAATCCACCACACACCACTGTCAGCTGAAGGGTTTATCATTCATTCAGTCATTCATTCACTTTCCTTCAGCTTAGTCCCTTTATTTATCAGGGGTCACCACAGCAGAATGAACCGACAACTATTCCAGCATATCTTTTACACAGCGGATGCCCTTCCAGCTACAACCCAGTACATGTGTGTGGGAAACACCCATACACACACACACACACACACACTCATACACTACGGCCAGTTTAGTTGATCAATTCCCCTATAGCGCATGTGTTTGGACTGTGGGGGAAACCGGAGCACCCGGAGGAAACCCACACCAACACGGGGAGAACATGCAAACTCCACACAGAAACACCAACTGACCCAGCCGAGACTCAAACCTCTGAGCCACCATGACGCCCTTGGGTTTATCAATGAAACTTTATTTTAGTATTATTGCACAAACATTCTGTTCTGTAATATATTTTAAATAAATAAATAAGTGTTTATCAAATCTTTAAGAATAACACTGATATTAATAGTAATATTTCAAGATGAATAATTCACTTCAACTTTAACTGTATATATCAGGGGGTCTGCGAGGTCTTAAAATCTCTTAAATTCACTCCAGTATTGTCTTGCAGGTCTTAAATCACTTAAAATGGGTCTTAATTTTCTTTTGTTTATGCAAAGCTACCCGGTCGATCCAGCACACATCCAATCACCGACAATACATCTCAAAACGTTTAGCAAAACTCTATTGATAACTAATATTCTAACAGTCTGCTGTGCATATGTTTTCTTTATCAACGTTTTCATTTATGTCATGTTGAAAATAAATTAAGATCAGTTTGTTTTGACAGTAATTAAAATATGTTGCTAAGAAATAACTAATTAGAATGAGCTATTTCTAATACTTAGTTAGATAGAATAGCCCTTATATAAGTCTAACATTTCATTCTTGATGGTCTTAAAAAGGTCTGAAAGTCTTGAGTTTGACTTGGTGAAACCTGCAGAAACCCTGACTTACAGAGCATCCGGAAAGTGTTAGTAGCGCTTCACTTTTCCACATGTGTTTATGTTACAGCCTTATTCCAAAATGGATTAAACTCATTTATTTCCTCAACATTCTACACACAATCCCCCATAATGACCATGTGGAGAAAGAGTTTTTTAAATTGTTGCAAATTTATTAAAAATAAAAAGCTGATAAATCACGTGTACATCAGTATTGACAGCCTTTGCTCAACACTTTGTTGATGCTCCTTTGGCAGTGATTACAGCCTCAAGTCTTTCTGAATATGATGCCACAAGCTCGGCTCACCTGTCTTTGGGGGATTTTTGCCCATTCCTCTTTGCAGTACCTCTCAAGTTCTAACAGGTTGGATGGGAAGCGACGGTGTACAGCCATTTTCAGATCTCTCCAGAGATGTTCAATAGGATTTAGATCTGGGCTCTGTCTGGACCACTCGAGGACATTCACAGAGTTGTTGTGAAGCCACTCCATTGATATTTTGGCGGTGTGCTTTGGGTCATTGTCCTGCTGGAAGATGAAGCGTCGCCCCAGTCTGAGGTCAAGAGCACTCTGAAGCAGGTCTTCATTCAGGATGTCTCTGTACATTGCTGCATTCATCTTTCCCTCTATCCTGACTAGTCTTCCAGTTCCTGCTGCTGAAACACATCCCCACAGCATGATGCTGCCACCACCATGCTTCACTGTAGGGATGCTGTTAGCCTGGTGATGAGCGCTGCCTGCTTTTCTCCAAACGTAACACCTGGCGTTCACTCCAAAGAGTTCAGTTTGAGTCTCATCAGACCAGAGAGTTTAGTTTCTGATGGTCTGAGAGTCCTTCAGATGCCTTTTGGCAGACTCCAGGTGGGGAGTGTCTTCCGTCTGGCCGCTCTACCATACAGGCCTGATTGGTGGATTGCTGCACAGATGGTTGTCCTTCTGTAAGGTTCTCCGCTCTCCACAGAAGAACGCTGGAGCTC
Organism: Danio kyathit; assembly: GCA_903798195.1. NCBI lineage: Eukaryota > Metazoa > Chordata > Actinopteri > Cypriniformes > Danionidae > Danio > Danio kyathit. Next base: position 56,210,420 of record LR812541.1, read on the forward strand.
AGACAGAGTGACCATCGGGTTATTGATCACCTCCCTGACTAAGGTCCTTCTCCCCCGATCACTCAGCTTAGATGGCCGGACAGCTCTAGGAAGAGTCCTGGTGGTTCTCCTTCTTCCACTTACGGATGATGGAGGCCGCTGTGCTCACTGGAGCTTTCAGAGCAGCAGAAATGTTTCTGTAACCTTCCCCAGCCTTGTGCCTCCAGACAATCCTGTCTCGGAGGTCTACAGACAATTCCTTTGTCTTCATGCTTGCTTTGTGCTTTGACATGCACTGTCAACCCTGGGCCCTTATATAGACAAGTGTACGCCTTTACAGATCATGTCCAATCAGGTGAATTGACCACAGGTGAACTCCAATGAAGCTGCTGAAACATCTCCAGAATGATCAGTGGAAACAGAATGAAGCTGAGCTCCATGTAGAGCTTCACGCCAAAGCCTGTGAACACTGATGTACATGTGATTTATCAGCTGTTTTATTTTTAATAAATCTGCAACAATTTCTAAAACTCTTTTCCACATTGTCATTATGGGGGATTGTGTGAAGAATGTTGAGGAGATAAATGAGTTTAATCCATTTTGGAATAAGGCTGGAACATGTGGAGAAAGTGAAGCGCTATCAATACTGTCCAGATGCACTGTAACTTGTTAAAAAATATGTGTGGATGTGTGTGTGTGCATGTGTTTAGAGTGTGTGAAGGTGTGTGTCTGTTGTCCACATGCTCCTCAAGAAGGAAAATCACAGTCTGTGTGTTATTATTGCAGGAATATCAACTATCTCAGGTATGTGATGCTTTCCAGATGTGTGTGTGTGTGTGTGTGTGTGTGTGTGTGTGTGTGTGTGTGTGCGTGCGTGCGTGCGTGTGTGCGTGTGTGTGTGTGTGTGTGTGTGTGTGTGTGTGTAAAATACCATTATATCAGTGGTGTGTGATGGTCAAATTACATATTAAAATTTACACACACACACACACACACACACACACACACACACACACACACACACACACACACACACACACACACACACACACACACACACACACACTGCAGTCTTCTGGGAAAGCCCTCATTAGTGTTTATGGGAAACTCCATCGTCTGCTCCGCGTTTTCCGTCATATTTCAGCCGAGGGTCTGCTCCGGGACGGAGGAAAAGTGTTGCCCGAGTCTGAACTCCACACAGAGAGCATTGTGCTGAGGAGCTGCAGGGCTGAACACCGTGCTCCAAATATGTGGTAGGAACCATAAAAGTAATGCAGAGTTTTACGGTAAACTCTCGTACTTCATTCGTTTATTATAGTGTGAAGTGCTTTCAAATGTGCAGCTTTATTCCAAATTTGATGTAGTTTCAACTGAAACATGAGGAGAGGGCGGGGCATATAGTAGCTCCACCCCATTTTTTAAAAAACAGCCAAAATATTTTTTTTAATCACAGCTCTGCTGGTGAGAAACTCTATGACATCAACCTGGGAACCATATGACAACCACCCACAACATCATGGCAACACACAGACCAACCTGGCAACCACATGACAATGACCTAAAACACCTTAGCAACTGCATGAGAACAACTCATAACACCCTGGCAACCACTTGACAACAAACTAGAACACCTAAGCAACCACATTACAACCAAGTGGAACACCAGAGTAACTGCATGGCAACCACCCAGAACACCCTGGCAATCACATGACAACCAGCCAGAACAGCCTGGCAGCTACATGACAACCAGCCAGAACACCCTGGCAACCACATGACAACCACCCAGAACACCCTGGCAACCACATGACAACCACCCAGAACACCCTGGCAACCACATGCCAACCAGCCAGAACACCCTGGCAACCACATGCCAACCAGCCAGAACACCCTGGCAACCACATGCCAACCAGCCAGAACACCCTGGCAACAGCATGACAGCCATATGACAACAACCCAGAACAACTAAGTAAACACATTACAACCACTTGGAACACCCTGGGAACCGCATGACAACCACCTAAAAAGCCCTAGCAACTGCATGACAACTACCCTGAACACCCTACAAATACCCAGATCACCTCAGCAACCCTGGCAACTATATGACAACCACCTAAAAACCCTAGCAACTGCATGACAACAACCCAGAACACCCTACAAATACCCAGAATACCTCAGCAACCACATGACAACAAATTCAGCACACCATGGCAACCACATGACAACCACCCGAAACACCCTGGCAACCATATGACAACCACCCAGAACACCATGGCAACCACATGACAACAACTCAGAACACCTAAGTAACCACATTACAACCGCTTGGAACACCCTGGTAACTGCATGACAAATACTCAGAACACCTTGGCAACCACATGACAACCACCTAAAAACCATAGCAACTGCATGAGAACAACCCAGATCTCCCTGGCAACTACATGACAACAACCCAGAACACCTAAGTAACCACATTACAATCACTTGGAAAACCATGGTAACTGCATGATAACCACCCAGAACACCCTGGCAACTGCATGAAACCACCCAGAATACCCTAGCAACCACATTACAACCACACAGAACATCCTAGCAAATGCATAACAAAACCCTGAATACCATGCCAAACGCATGACAACATCCTGGGACACCCTAACAACCCCATAACAACCACACAGAACATCCTAGTAACCAAATGACATCAACACCGAACACCCTGACAACTGCATGACAACCACTCGGAACACCCTAGCAACTGTATGACAGCCACTCGGAACAACCTAGCAACTGTA